>JARQOD010000002.1:644684813-644832002 GCA_033576555.1 Oophaga sylvatica | reverse complement strand
CTAATACTAGTATAGACTTTCATACACTTAAATCATCTAGAAATATTGGGTATATTGGAGGTAAAGGGGTGAAGCTTCCAGAAAAGTATGAATCAACTCCTTGTAAAACGATGGTGTTGATCATGCTGCGTTACTGGGATCTTCAGTATCACCTTACCAAGATGCCTACTTTAGCTTTAATAGAAGGGAACAGGAATCTCAAATAGCCAAAACATGTCCTGAACTTCAGATTGACTATTCCCCACTCTGAAGGGCTAGCACACGCCTTCACAAAGTGAATTACACCTTTAGGATTAATGAGAAATTTACTTACAGAATATAATTTTGCATTAAATCATACAGATTTATGGGTGAATAAGTGGTTAGGATGTGAACAGAACATTTGTGTAGGAACAACACTAATTCCAGTGTCAAGAAGAGAAGAAACCCTGGTTCCTATAACTGTTTTGGGAATTCCTGTTAGTCATACACAATTGTTATATTATCAATTACAGGACATAGATTTTGCATTTGACGGCACAAACACCGAACAATTGGACATTTCTTCATGCTTAAATTTTGTTTCTAAGGTAATGTGTTTACCTGTAAGGCTAAGTGCACACGTTTGCAGAATGTTTGCAGAATATTCCTGAGCAAAACCGGACTTTTTTTGCGGCAAAAACGCGCGTTTTTTGCGCTTTTTTTTTTTGCGCGGATTTGACACGGTTTTACCGCGATTTTTTCATGAACTTTCTAGGTCAATAATATAGCGGGAAAAACGCTAGAATTCCGCAAAATTAATGGACATGTTGCTAGATTTTCCGCGATGCGTTTTTTTCGCGAAAAAAAACCCACCATGTGCACAGAAATTGCGGAATTCATTCTAAATGATAGGATGCTTAATACATGCATTTTTGACGCGTTTTTTCCCGCGAAAAAAAACGCAAATATTCCTGAACGTGTGCACTTAGCCTAAGAGTAAAGTCATTTATCATTCATGTTTCCATAATCATACCTCATGTCATGCCAGAGTTGAGAATGTACACACGATACATGACTTGGTGACACCAGTAAGCGCTAATAAGATTTGTTTCCAAGTTATGTCAGAAAGACGGATTTTGGTAAGACCTTACCTGTAAAATCCTTTTCAGCGAAGGAAGGAAGGGAGACAGTCATTACTAGTGGGTAGGCGGAGCCCACACAGGATAGAACACCTCAGATTAAAAAAGTGTTGACCGGCCCCTCCAGCTTGGGCTCCTCCTACTCAGCTCTCCAGTCCGTACACAAGCTAAGGAAGAGCAAATATCACCAGCGGAGCAACATAACCCCTTCTGAAAAGCTTCAGAGAAAAAAAAACAAGTAGACAGGTTATGCATATAACAGAAAAAAAAAAAACACAGTCCCAGGTACTACTCACTGAACCTGACCACTGCGATGAGCTGGCAATGCTGGAAACAGAGCCTTAGCGTGCCGACCTCAGCCCAGATAATCGCTATCAGAGAAGGGTCACGCCGCATCTGAAAACACAACAACACACCTCTGCCATAGGAGGGATCTGTGTCTCCCTTCCTTCGCTGAAAAGGATTTTACAGGTAAGGTCTTACCAAAATCCGTCTTTCAGCAGCAGAATGAAGGAAGGGAGACACAGTCATTACTAGTGGGACGTCCCAAAGCAGTCCAAAATTAAGGGTGGGCAAAAAACCAACAGAGGCAGATTCCCAACAACTTAAATAAATGTGCAACTAGCGCTAAATACAAGTTCACCAGAACTTTAAACTGCAGCCGCCTGCAGGACCCTACGTCCTAAGGCCGCATCAGCGGAAGCACTGACGTCCACCTTATAAAACTTCGTAAATGTGTGGACGGAGCGCCAGGTCGCCGCCCTGCAGAGCTGAGTTGCCGAGGCTCCTTGATAAAAGGCCCACAATGAACCCACAGCCCTCGTGGAGTGAGCTCGAATCTTAATCGGGCAAGGTCCGCCCTTAAGTCGGTAAGCCTCTAAAATGGCCGACCGAATCCAACGAGCTATAGAATCCTTGGAAGCTCTTTGACCACGTCGACGACCTGCTGGAATCACAAACAGAGAATCCGACTTCCGAAAACTTTGAGTAATAGACAAATAGAACTTCAAAGCCCGCACTAAATCCAATGTGTGCAAAGCCCGTTCCTTCGCATTCCTCGGCTCCGGACAAAGCGAAGGCAACACAATATCCTGGTTAACATGAAATTGTGACACCACCTTAGGTAGAAAGTCGCCCCGTGTGCGAAGCACTACGCGATCCGGGTGAAATTCCAGGAAAGGAGGAGAGTAGGAGCCGCCAACTCAGAAACCCTTCTCAAAGAAGTAACCGCCACTAGGAAAGCAACCTTCCAAGAGAGCAAAGAAAGGCTAACAGAGTCCATAGGCTCAAAAGGCCCATGTTGAAGAGCCTCCAAGACAAGATTAAGCCGCCAAGGAGACACAAGCGCCTTCCGCGGCGGAAATTGACGGGTTACCCCGCAAAAAAAAGGAACGTACGTCCCTACGCGAGGCGATAGCCTTCCGAAACAGCAAGGACAGAGCAGAAACCTGACCCTTCAGAGTGCTAACTGCCAAACCCTTGTCCAGCCCGAACTGTAAGAAGGCCAACAAATTGGGAATGGAAAAAATCCTCGGGTTCCTAGAAGAACCCGAACACCACGAAAAGAAGGCTTCCCAAGTCTTGTGATAAATCCTAGTAGTAACCGGACCTCTGGCAGCTCGCAGAGTGGCAATGACTTCAGCTGAAAAACCTTGACGGATCAAGATTTCGGTCTCAAGAGCCACGCCGTCAAACGCAGAGACTTCAGGTCCGGGTGACGAACGGGCCCTTGGGTTAACAGGTCCGGGCGAAGAGGGAGTGGCAGTGGAGGCGCTGCCAAAAGCGACACCAGCGTCGAGAACCACGTTCTCCTTGGCCAATCTGGGGCCATCAACATAGCCGGGACTCTCTCCAGTCTGATTCGACGCAACACCAGAGGAAGTAAGGATATCGGCGGGAATACATAGATTAGCTCGAATTGGTCCCACGGAGCCACCAGAGCATCCACCGCCACAGCCTTCGGGTCCTTGTACCTGGACATGAACGTTGGTAACTTGGCATTGAACCTGGATGCCATCAAATCCACTTGGGGAGTTCCCCAACAGAAGCACAGCAGTGCAAAAATTTCCGGATGAAGACTCCATTCTCCGGGATCCATCTTCTCGCAACTGAGGAAGTCCGCCGTGATATTCTGAACTCCCGGAATGTGAATCGCAGAGATAGCTGGCACCCTGGCCTCGGCCCATACCAGGATCCGAGATACCTCCATCATGAGCCTGGAGCTCCTCGTCCCACCTTGATGGTTGATATACGCGACCGCCGTCGCGTTGTCTGTCTGCACTCGGACTGGCAGACCGCTCAAAGGGACCGTCCAGTGTTGGAGGCAAAGGAAAATTGCCCTGAATTCCAGGATGTTGATCGGCAGGACAGACTTTTCCGACGACCATACTCCCTGAATCCAGAGATCGTTCCAGACACCTCCCCAGCCCGTCAGGCTGGCATCGGTGGTTATGACCGACCACCTCGGAGGGAGGAATGACTTCCCCAGGGATAACACTTTCGGACGTAACCACCATCCTAGAGACTCTCGCACCCTGTGGGAGATGATGACACTGCAATCCAGTGAAACCTGCGATCGATCCCAACGGTTCAAAATGAGCATTTGGAGCCCTGGAGTGAAATTGGGCAAACGGAATTGCCTCCATCGATGCCACCATCAAACCCAGAAGGCGCATACACCTTCGAAGGGACATCGCTGTCGAAGACTTCATAACCTGTACATGTCGAAGAAGACTCGCTTGCTTGTCTGAAGGCAGAGACACCACTGCTCGTACCGTGTCGAAATGCATTCCCAAAAACAGGATTGACTGCGACGGTTCCAGATACGACTTCTCCCAATTGACCAGCCACCCGAAGTCCTCCAGGAGCTGAAGGGATAGATTGCGAGCCGTCACTGCCTCCTCCTTTGAGGACGCCACAATCAAAAGGTCGTCCAGGTAGGGAAGAATCGTAACCCCCTGTCTTCGAAGAATCGCCATGAGAGGTGCCAGAATTTTTGTAAAAACTCTGGGCGCTGAGGCCAATCCGAATGGCAGGGCCACAAACTGGTAATGGTCCTGACCTATGGCAAAACGAAGGAAGCGTTGGTGAGCCCTTCCGACGGGAACATGTAAATAAGCGTCGCGAATGTCGATTGACACCAAGAAATCATTCTGCGACAGGGCCGCCACAACTGAGCGAAGCGACTCCATGCGGAATTTCCGGGTGCGGACATGCCGATTCAATCTTTTGAGATCCAGAATGGGGTGAAATTTGTCCTCCTTCTTGGGGACCAGAAAGAGGTTGGAATAAAACCCTCTTCCCCGGTCCTCCGGCGGAACCGGTACCACCACACCCTTCTGCAGAAGGGAATCGACCTCCCGCAGTAGAGCGGCAAATAGCTCGGGCTCTGACGGAATGCGAGATTGACAAAAACTGTCCGGGGGTCGAGCAAGAAACTCTATGAAGTAGCCTGCCGATACAACCCGCGTCACCCAGGCGTCCGAAACACGGGAAGCCCAAGTCGGTTCGAACTGGAGCAGGCGACCTCCCATTCGAGAGCCCTCGAGTGAGATCCTGGCGTCAGTCTGCCTTAGCGGGCTTTGTCAGCTTCCCGCTTGTCTTGGCGGAAGCTCTGTTTCCAGGGAGTGCGGGATTTCTGAGCGTTCTTTTTTCCTGCAAAAGAGGGACGACCCGATCCCCAAGAGGGCTGACCGAACCGTTCCCTGGACCAAAAGGACCGCCGACTACTACCGGCACTAGGTCTGCCAGACGCAGAAGTCACAGCTCTTCGCTGCGGTAAAGCCGCTTCTTTTGCCTTTGCCATCAGCTCCGTGAGGTCAGAACCAAATAGCTGACCACCCTTGTAAGCTAAAGATAGCAAACCTTGCTTGGAAACCGCGTCCCCGGTCCACTGTCTAAGCCACAGTGCTCTCCTGACTGTGACCGCCGAGGATTGTGCCCTGGACAGCAGTGACGCAGTATCCAAACCAGCATCACTGCCATATCGGGCTGCATCCTCCAACAACTTAAAAAGCCCATCTACCTCGGATAGAGGAGATCCATCTTGCCACGCCGTCCGTAGACGGTCTAACCAGCTTAGGGAAGCTTTACAAGCACCCATGGACCCTAGTACTGCTCTGAATCCATGACCCGCGGCCTCGTAGATGGATTTCGCCGCCATCTCCGTTTTTCTGTCCAGCGGATCCTGTAGACTCGCCTTCCCTTTAACAGGAAGTAATGATGATTTGCTAAGCTGGGATAAAGGGACATCCACTTCAGGAGAAGGAATCCAATTATCAACCAACTCCGTCGTACACGGATAGAGCGTCTCAAAAAATCGTGTCCCCTGAAAACGTTTATCTGGACACAGACGTTCCTGCTCCACTGCCTCATTAAGCTCATCCAGAGATGGTAATGTTGATCGCGACCTATGGGAATCCTGAAACATCCGGGCCGACTTACCAGGATGTCTAGTTACCTCCTCCGGTAACTGCAACGCCTCCCTCATGGCTCCAATAAAAGCCTCTGTACGGCCCAAAAGAGAGGCAGACTGTCCCTGCCGATCCTCCTTATCTGAATCAGACAACTCCCCATCCGAGCTTGAAGGGGAACCCTCCAAGCCCGATATCTCCGAGTCGCTACGCGGGAAAGATGGAACCGGCCTGTGTCGCTTCCTACCATGAGAAGGTCTAGCTGACACCCAACGACCTAGAAGTTCAGACAGGCCATCAATAGAACGAGCGAGGGCCTCCATTTTGACATCACTGACACTGCCGTCGAGGTCTGCGTGTCAGATACACGAGACTGATCCTGTAGCGGATCTGGGAGATGGTCCGCACCTCTTGGCTCCTGATCTGACATGCCCTCACACAGTATATGGCAGGTTAAACCTGTCAGTAACTAGGGCAGTGTATTTTTTTTTTTTTTTTTAAATAAAAAAACCGAACGCTGAAGGGTTAAAGCTCTTAGAGAGAGCTACCCCAGCTGTCTCCCAATTAATGGTTAACCGCCTTGAAGGTGTTAATGTCACAGACTCCCCACAACCTCTTGTTAAATTAAAAAGGTGTGCGAGCCCCAGACAGGGTGCCTCTTATGAGGGAACAGCTGCAGGACAGCGCCTCCTTATTGTGCTTAAGAAAAGGTGCCCTGCGCTGTGGGGGTGAGAAAATTAAGCTTCTGCCCTGACAGGCAGAAGCGACTCACCCAGCTGGCCGCGGTGTAGTGTGCTAGCTTCTGGCCGGGAGGGGAGGAGAGTGAGGAGCCCGGAGATGCCGATAATAATGGCCGCCGCGATGCAGGATAGAGCCGGAAGAGAAAGAGCCGGCGAAATCGCGGGCTCAGAGCGCTTCCTGCCCGCGAGAGAGCGGGAAGCGCGAAGCCACGCCCCCCCGCCAGTTTCAAAAAAAGCACGAGACTCCCCCGCTCTCCTCCTGCCCCGTCCACAACGGAGCGATCCCATGTCCTGCAGGCATCCACCTGCGGACAAAAGTGAAAAATCACCACACTGACACATGTACCAGCAGCCGCTGAAGCACTCAAAACACATTAAAAAATGCTTTTTTGAGTACTCACCCAGCTGAGCGCCACAGGGACCCCAGGGATTTGTGGCGCTGTGCCCATCGCTTCCCCCCCAGGACAGGGAACGCAGTGACCCCAGAAGCGTGGTTTGCGTCCCCGCCAGGAAAGCAACCCTCATCTCCCGGGGTTCTGCAGGGACCACCTTAAAGGGTAATGCAGATCCGCCAAGGAGGGGTGGGGGTCCAGCAGCGCTGAGACCCCTGAGACCTCTAGACCACGGGGGTCCAAGTCCCTGTCCGATAAAAATAAAAAAAATCTTCTGAGGAGCTGCTTCAGCAGCGACTATCCTCTGTGACCTCAAATTTTAGACTGGAGAGCTGAGTAGGAGGAGCCCAAGCTGGAGGGGCCGGTCAACACTTTTTTAATCTGAGGTTCTATCCTGTGTGAGCTCCGCCTACCCACTAGTAATGACTGTCTCCCTTCCTTCATTCTGCTGCTGAAAAAGAAGTCGTTTCTGCATTCTTTTCATCTTGTGTACATGCTGAAAATCTGACAATAGGTTTAAATTGTATTGAAGGAAATGTGAAAACTCTCAAAGAAGGAAGAAAGCATTAATATTACGTCAATAGGCTCAAGAAATTTGAAAATCCTTCAGATACAGTTCAATTTGTCCCAAATAAATAATTTTCCTTGGAATATGTGGACAAATGAGAAAGACAGACAAGGGTTTGTTAAATTTGTTAACAAAACAGTTAAAAGAAGCTGAAACTGTATTTAGACATGAGCAAGGTAATTTAAAGGATATTGAACATGAATGGACGAGTATGTCAGGCTCATCTTGGTGGAGAAATTTAGGAAAATAAGTAACTAGTTGGTCATAATCTTCAGCGAAAATGGCAGCAGGAAATGTATTATCTAATCCGGTTGTGATTATATTCATTATAGTTTTGCTGTGTATCATATATCAAATAGTTATCATGTGTAAAATTAAGAGAATTTATAAGAATATAAAAAGACAGAAATGAAAAAGGATGATGACATTTTAAGAGCTGCTAAAACGAAAAAATGTAACTCTCTGATTTAAATTTATTTTTGTTTGGAAATTCTGATGACATTCAAAACAGATGTTGATGCAAGGTTTTTAGAATAAAGAATGAATGATACGAATGGTGAAAGAATGAGTTTAGGATTGATTATGATATTTCTTAAATCATAATCAGGGGGGACTGTAAAATATTAGTATTTCAATAATAAAATATAGATCATTGAACATATACATATTAAGTCCAATTAGCGAACAAGGACTCTGGTTAGTGAATGAATGAGCTATTCTTAGGACGCTGGTAGAGACATCTGTTCCCTGGTTGTCAGG
This sequence comes from Oophaga sylvatica, assembly GCA_033576555.1. Lineage (NCBI taxonomy): Eukaryota > Metazoa > Chordata > Amphibia > Anura > Dendrobatidae > Oophaga > Oophaga sylvatica. The sequence goes on along the minus strand of JARQOD010000002.1, from coordinate 644,824,031 downwards.
ATTATAAGCCTCTTGTCAGAACTGTCAATTTGTGACTATTTGGAGGTAATAAATAGTTCCAAAGGTCATAGGCTTAAGTTTTTCAAAATAAGGTATCATATAAATAATGCATATTCCATAAGTTTAGTAGTTCTTCTAGTGGTGTTCTAATATGGTAGAAGAATGAACTTCGCAGTAAATCACCATTTGTGGTTATAAGACAGGAGAAAATAGAAACCAATGTAAGTTTATGGGTTGAAATAGAATATAAACCGATCCGACTCCTGTTCAGGCAGATCTCTCATACCTTGAGAATCTCCAACACGGACCACATCATGCCTCAAGACCTTATGTAAGAACCATTGAATGTTTGTTTTATTTTGTACTTCTTTTTGTGTGCTATGAACTTACTTTTCTTCATTTTTGTAATCATTTTTTCTGAATGAACATTAAACAAGTTTTGTTTTATCCATACAAGTCAACATTCTACTTTTTATCCTCACCGTGCTCTTACTTAAAGAAGTGAGAAGGGTTATTTTTTTTATAACAGTGGATAAATTGGTCGGAGAGGTGTTTAACGTACATTTGGACATGAAACCAAAAACGTGTATACTGGGATATCTGGGGGATTGAGGCATTAATGCATCCATTCAATTGGGAATAGGCAAAATTTTGTATCACAAAAGAAAGTATCGCCAGACAATGCCTCTCGTGCAGTCCACCTGGGATTGAACCGATAGAGACTTTAATAACACCATTATAATGGAGAAAAGGATATATATTAAGAGCGGTGCTGTTAAGAAATTTGGTGAACAATGGGGAAAATGGATCAAGTGTACCTGGGTTGTTTCAGAGGCTCTCGCTGAAGATGTGATATTTATGTTAGAGTAGAATACAGAAGGGCATACAAGTTATATAATCTGAAGATTGAATGCATTAGTGAATATTGCAGAAACAAACACAGGAAAAGACATAAGACAAGGGGAAGGTTGTTAATTGGTTTACAATAACATTTAAAAGGTTATACCATGATACAATACAGGTATGATTAGAATGATGTCTGGAAAATGGATTGATTTACAGTGATATTACATGCTTGTTTACATAAGTATTGCTGGGAAATTGTGATAAAAATGGTTTTGATTAAGAAAAAAAAAAGCTGCCAAAAAGGAAACAGAAGAACATTGCCAAGGAGAGTAAAACTAATCCCAAACTGCTCTTCAACCTTTTATCAACCTAAATGGTGAGCTGCAACATGTGCTACATGTTCACAGATCAACCATAAGAAGAATTCAACTTCACCTGCCAGAAGTGCAGACTACTGGCCCTTTTAGATCAAAAGGTGTGAGGTATTGAAAAAGAATTGCAACTTAGAGACTCAGAAAATTAAGACTTCCTAGACAGAACAGAAGCATCTCTACTGGTCACAGAAGGTGAAGAAAGTGTCAGACAACCTCCAAAAGCAAATGAGTGGAAGCACGTGACCAAGAGAAGCAACAAGACCATGGAGACATCACCAACCACACAACTCAGAAAATGATACCAAGGGCTTGTGGAGGACGAAGATGGCACACCTAATGATGAGGCACTACCAGCAGGAGAGAGGAAAAGGGAACACAGCAACAAAGTGACAACAAAAAGTACAGCAAAGAAACTAAGAGTGGTAGTGGTGGGAGACTCACAATGAAGAGTTGTGGTCATGGGGTTACCATGTTGAGAGGAACAGAGGCTGACATCTGCCGACCTGATATGCCCTCAAGAGAAATGTGCCATCTTACAGGGGCAAAAAATTAAAGATGTGTCTGACTGGATATCAGGATTCTTCAGACCTACAGATTACTACCCATTCCTGCTAATACATGTCAAATGACACTGCAAGAAATGACCTGGAAACCATCTACAGTGACTTTGAAAACTTAAGTAATAAAGTGAAAGAACTGTGAGCGCAGGTGGTCTTCTCTTCCATCCTTCCAGTGGACGGCCATGGAACAAGGAGGTGGAAGAAGATTCTGCAGGTGAATAACTGGCTACGTCGATGGTGCAGTCAGCAAGGATTTGGATTTCTGGATCACGGAGTGAATTACGTATATGATGGACTACTTGCTAGAGATGGGGTGCACCTTACGAAGACTAGAAAACATGTATTTGGAAGTCGCCTTGCTACACTCATCAGGAGAGCTTTACACTAGAACAAAGTGGGAAGGGAAGCAAAATGCCAGAAAAAGCCATACACCTGACAAATGCTATTGAGAACTCGGCTATTAGAAGTGGAAAGGAAGAACAAAGACAAAAAAAAAAAAATCTACATAATATTGGAGAAAGAAACCAAACAAATGTTTCTATACGGATGCACAAAGCATGAGCACCAAAGGAAAATTGGAACTACAGATGCAGGAAAAGAAATATGATGTCATTGGAATCACTGAAACTTGGTGGGACGATACACACGATTGGAATACAAGGCTAAAATGATAAAACTTATTTGCAAGAAACAGACTTCATAAACGAGGAGGTGTTGCATTGTATGTTAGAAAAGCCTATAACTGTAGTGACAGAAGCTTCAGAGACTGGAAATTCTGCGGAAACTGCACACAGCAACACCCAGAAATAACAAAAAGTCCAGACAAGAAGCGAAGAGTGGTAGTGGTGGGAGACTCACTGAGAGGCATCAGCAGACCAGACAAGAGAAGTATGCTGATAGGATACCAAAGCTCATCAGTTCCAAGGACGTCCACCCATTTCTTCTGATACATGATGGCACCAATGACCCAGCAAGGAAGGACCTACCGACAATCTGAAGAGTTGGGGAAGAAAGTAAAGGAACAGGATGCACAGGTAGTTTTTTCCTTCTAGCCTTCCAGTAGACGGGCATGGCACTAGGAGCTGGAACAGAATCCTTGATACCAACAACTTAAGACGATTGTGCAGGCAACAAGGATTTGGATTCCTGAACCACGGTGAGTTACCTGTATGACAGACTCCTCGCCAGAGACGGACTACACCTCAAAGCTGGGAAACACATTCGGCAGAAGACTCGGTACACTCATCAGGAGGGTGTTAAACTAGAAGAGGGGACGGTAAAAGAAAAACCGCTAAACACGAACATGAAGCTACAAAATATACTGATGAAGGATATGAGGTGCTGCAAAGAAGACCCAAGACAACACACATGAAATTACTGGGACTGAAAAGTAATTTCACTTCTCAGAGACACAGGAGAGTCTCAGAATATAAACTCATGATGACCTTTGACACTCAGTGCAGGAATGAACGTGCCGCATGGATTTATGTCTTTCTACATCAATTAAGGAATTTACTCCAAAGACCTTCTGGGGGCATCAACAAACATTACCAGACCCCATTCAGAGGGCAATAAAACTTTCACACTCCTTATCTATGAACTGTTCCAATATTTATGTTCATCTCCATCTCCCATAATGACAGTTCTGCTTCACATCACTTGTCTTACCTATTGCATTGTTTCTGTGCATAAATATGTGATTCTTCAGATTTTGTATTAGTCTTTGCCTGATGAAGAGACCTGAGTAGTCTCAAAAGCTTGCAATTTGTTACCATCTTTTCAGTTAGCCATTAAAAAGGTATCAACCATTGAGGACTCTCAAGTCTAAATATTTTTCTATCTACTGGCTAACACGGTACGAAGACATACATCTTTACTGTATATTAAAAAGGTCACCAATCTAACCCATGAAGAGGTGTGAAAACAGATAACCAGATTACAATAGATAAATCTCTGGGTCCGGATGGCATACACCCACGAGTACTAAGAAAACTAAGTATTGTAATAGACAAACCATTATTTCTTATATTTAGGGACTCTATAGCAATTGGGTCTGTTGCACAAGACTGTTCTCGTCTTCCAGGTCCAACTATGCCAATCCTCACTTAGTAAAGTCTGTCTGCATGGGAACATATGAATCTTCTCTTCAGACTAAAATCTACATCTCTGTGGAGGGGTAATGAACCTGGTATAATTAAAACGCCTGTGACCAACAGGTGGAGTGCTCAGGTAGAAGCTAAATGAATACATATCAAAAAACTGACCGGCACATCCAAACATAGATCCAGTGTGAACAGGTGCTAAAACCTAGAGTCACCAACTCGTACACATTCAAGAAAAAGAGGTAGCACACTGTAGCGCCATAGCTTGGACACAAAATATGAAAAATATGAAAAATGAATTGCATCACTGCCTTAGAAATATAGAAAAATTGAGAAGTCTTAGCACATAAAAGGCCAATTTATGTGTACCTGAAAGCCACGTCAAGGCTCTTCTCGTATATCAGGTCCTAACTATGCCAACCTCACTTAGAAAAGTCTGTCTGCATGGGAACATATGAATCCTCTCTTCAGACTAAAATCTACATCTCTGTGGAGGGGTAATGAACCTGGTATAATTAAAACACCTGTGACCAACAGGTGGAGTGCTCAGGCAAAAGGTAAATGAATACACATCAAAAAACTGACTGTCAGTAAGATTGGATGAGACAATATACAACAAATAGACTTGCAAGCCAACCTGGACCATGGAAGTCTCAGATACACTTACAACATTTGGAAACAAAGTAAAATAAAACATTTGTTATTATACCTTGCAACAACAAAATAGGGGAAATAAAAAAATAAAAATGAGTGATATTGTGTCAGTTGGAGACCTGCAGGCCAGTCATTCCAAGTATCTGATTGTGATATTCATTAGGATGCTATACCACATCAAGCAAGGAGAAGCTTTGCTGACTGGGGAAGAAGGCTAGGTGTGGTGAACACCAAACAGATCTTCTTTCTCCCTCATTGAACTAAATACACTTGATGTTCCCTGGAGCAATGTCATGAGTGGTGCTATACATGCTGATCCTAATTGAGCAACAAAAAGAGACTTCAGTGGAGAAACTTCTTACCTACGATGTTCTTTAGTCTCTTTATACTTTGCACCTTACATCATGTATCATAGCTGTACTTACTGTGTTCATAGCAGGCCTTCTGGGATTCTGTCAGGGAAGGAGCTGTGGTGCAGACCTGCAGGGTGAATCTTCAGCACCTTGTTATGCCAGTCCTCTTTGTAATGCTTCACCATATGAAGAACTGCAAGTCTCATCAACTTCATTCCTGTTAGGTGGATAGAATGTGAAAGAAAAATGTTTATATTAGACACACCACCACAGACGGCACCTGAACTTTCATCCTACCAGGACCTCCAGTTAGTCCCTGCCCTGTCGGATTTCCGTATATATGGCCTGGAGCCTTTTCAAGTTTTCATATCCCACAGTGGCCTCCTCTGTTCCTTTTCCGTTATCTTCCTTAAGGCTTGAGAAAGACCCATTGCAGGGTCGAAACGTTACCTCTACACATTTTTTATGCTGTGGTGTTTTCAAATAAAACTTTTTTCACTTGCATTGAAAGATTGTTTGAGTGCGGCTGTTTTTCCAATTTCATATTAGACTTTACATTATGATTTTTCATTCTGTTTAATCCCTTCACAACTTGGCACTGATTAATTCTTGCTTTTACTTTTTTTTTTTTTTTTTTTTTTTTCTTTCCCAAGAGCCTTAACTGAAAAAGAAAAAAAAAAAAAAAAAAAAGTATGAGTTTTTTTGGGGGCAGGATTAGTTGTGTTTGAGTAACTTTAGTTTTCAATACGTTGAATGTTACAATGAATCTAACGCTACATGATTATGACCATATCAAATTTGTTTATTATATATTGAAGTGGAAAAAAGATATTCGGCTTGTATGTGTATAGGTATAATAAGTATATAAAGTTTTGAGATCTATAATGCGTTTTTGTAAGGTGCTTTTTGCATGGCAAGCTGATGCTTCACCAATACAGTTTTAGGGTATATAAAGATGATTTGATGGCATGTTTAAGCATTTTTTTTTTGTTTAGTTCCATTAACCAAACAAAGTAATTCTGGCAGAGCGTTTTCACACATCAACTTCATTAGCCATGACTGACCAGTGGTCCATAAACAGAAGTGCTTGTACAGTCTTCACTGAGAGTGGATATTCTTTTGATTAGTTGAACTGGTGCAACATGATCGTTGCGACCATCTTAGGCTACTTTCACACTTGTGTTTTTTTGCGATGCGTTTCGAGCGCACATAAAATGCATTAAAACGCGTGCAAATGCTGCGATATTTAGACGCATAAGCGTGCGCATTATGACAAAAACGCAGTGCTTGGATGCGATTTCAAGCGTTTTTGGTGCATTTCACAGGAGGAAAATCCTTGAAAAATTCTTGCAGACTCCATCAATGGGACACCAGTGGGTGTGTGTTATGGGAAGTCTTTATATAGAGCCTGTTTACAGCCATTCTTCACATTTGCCTTTGTGAACATGGATCTGCGGTGGAAGAGTTTCCACTTCAACCTGGATCTGGACATTGCGATGGCTCAGGCTTATGCAGTTGCTTGCCATGAAGAAAGGGAGAGATAGACAGCGAAGACAGCAGCGTTTGTGGGTACATCCCGTTGTTGAACTCCAGGAAAGCCGTGGAGCGTACCACACCCTCTATAGCAAGCTGCAGACAAACCCGAGAAATTTACGGACTATACCCGGATGTCCCAAGAAACCTTCAGGGATTTACTTGGTTGGGTCCAACAATTTATCCGGAGACAGGACACAGCTCAGTCGTGCGATTCCTCCGGAGGAAAGACTCCTGGTGACATTACGGTACGTAATATGGCGAAACCAATGCCTGCATCATTTTATTTGTTCTGCCATGTACTATTCCAAAGCTGCCAGAATTATTGTTCGGATATCTAGTAAACAAACACCTGCAGAATTATTTGTATGCCATGTACTATTTTTCTTTAGTTAAAGGTTTTAAAAACCCATAAATATATATATTTTTTTCTTTCTCAGATTCCTGGCTACTGGAGAGAGCCTCTCTTCGCGCCACTTCCAGTACTGGATTGGCATCTCCACCTTGTCAGGAATTGTTGTGGACACCTGCCGGGCATTGTGGAATGTTCTCTGTCCAGAATTTATGCCCCTGCCCACCACAGAAAAGTGGCTAGAAATAGCTGAAAAATTCTGGATAACCTGCAATTTCCCCAACTATTTGGGAGCAGTTGATGGGAAATACATCCGGATCATCAAACCCAAAAGAACAGGCTCGGAGTACTACAATTACAAGAAGTACTTCTCTACAGTTCTCATGGCCATTGCGGATGCAGACTGTATGTTTGTTGCAGTAGACATTGGGGCATTTGGCCGTGGAAATGACTCACAGGCTTTTAAGAACTCTGACATGGGCTGGAGGTTGTATGGAAACCAGTTCAATTTCCCCATGCCACAGCCTCTTCCCCACACCGAAGGTCCACCACTGCCATTTGTCATGGTTGGGGATGAGGCTTTCCAGATGTGCCAACGCCTGCTCAAACCCTACTCCAGCCAGGACCACAACAAAAAAAATTATTTAATTACAGGCTGACCAGGGCCAGAACAGTAGAGTGTGCCTTCGGTATACTTGTCTCCAGATGGCGCATTCTGGACACAGCCATTCATCTGAAACTGGAAACAGTGGATGACGTGGTGAAGGCCTGTGTGGTGCTACATAATTGTGATGGATAAAGAGCACCCAAACTTTGAACTCGATGATGCAGCTCCTAACCCATTGCCTGAGCTCACTCAGCACCCTCACAGGTCTTCTGTTGAAGTCTGCCAAATGAGGGACCAATTTGCGGCCTACTTCATGTCAGATGTAGGACGGGTGGAATGGCAAGAACAAATGGTGTAAAAAAAAAAAAAAGTGTTCTTGTCTGTATGTTAATAAAATACCTCTGTTTATACCTGTACCGAGTGCAGTCTGTGTTTACACTCAAATACAATAATCAGCTGGCCAGGTTCACCAGTGAATTCATGATGCTGTGTTTTTTGTGCATCATGAATTTACTAGTAATCCTGACCAGGTGACTATACATCCACACACACACACACACAAGTTGTATGAGCTTTATTATCTCTCCAGTTTGGGTTCAATTTGCAGCGATGGTGGAGATAAAACTACTAATATTTGTGTCACCTGGCCTGATGTTACACATAGTGATTTGCGGATGCACTAGCATCCGTCACTCTTTATTATACCTGACCATGTGACTATAAATATTATTTGTAGTATCATCACTGACTTGATTTTGAACACAGACTGGAGAGATAATAAAGTTTATACATCTTCTACAATCCCAGGCCTGGTGTCATGCTGAAGTGAAGACGCCCAAATAACGCATCCTCACGTCATAATGTATCACACCTGGGCAGGTGAATACACACATGAGTTATAGACAGCAGCATCGCTACAGTATGCTGGCAATATATGCAGACTGAAGCGACGCTGCAGGTTAAAACTCATGTGTATTCACCTGCCCAGGTGTGATAGTAATGATACAAGGCCAGGGGATTGTACATATAACGTGCATTTTCACCATCATCTCCTCAGTTTATTCAACACACACTGAATAGAGAATGTGGTTAATTACAAGGTTTATCTAGAATCCCTGGCCTTGTATCAAAGTGAAATGATGGTAAAAACACACCAGACTCATTTAACGTTTTATGATACCTGATAAGGTAAAATAGCTATGCCTTACACTCAACACCATCCTCTATTCAGTCTGTGCAATATTAGCAGACAGAAGAGACTGGTGGTGAAAAGTCATATTTGTGTTTTTTGACTACACATCTCCAGGATTAACACAAGAAACATGTGTCGCCTGTGCTCCTAAAATGGTGGATAGTGGTGGCGGTACTCCTAGAAGGAGAAGTGGTGTCTGTGCTCCTAAAATGGTGGATAGTGGTGGCTGTACTCCTAGAAGGAGAAGTGGTGGCTGTGCTCCAAAAATGGTGCGTAGTGGTGGCGGTACTCCTAGAAGGAGATGTGGCTGTGGTCCTAGAAGGAGAATAGGTGGTGGCCCAAGCAGGTTCTGCAGTGGCGGTAGTCCAAGAGCGTGGACCAGTGTCGGTGGTGCTCCAGACAGGAGCAGCGCTTGCCATGGTGGTGGCGACGGTGGAGTGTCCAGCAGTACTCAGACTTGTGGTGGTGTAGTGGTGTCCGGCTTGACTCGGAATGCTGGTGGCCGTGCAGTGGTATGCAGCAGAAGTCGGTAGTGATGTGTGGCGAGTCAGTGGTGGCACAGTTGGATATGCAACCACTGACTGCTGCACGTACAGATTCTGCTGCATAGCCTGCAAGTAAGCAGTGTTGCAGGCCTGCAACACTCAGCTGTTGCTCAGGACTAAGGTGCTCCGCCATGCCCCGTTCAATTTTACGGACAAATTGTGCGCTGGTCTGTTGAGGTCGGCCTCCAGCCGATCAAGGCGCTGGTCGACAGAGTGGAAGCGGTGATCCATGTGGGTAAAACCACGTTACATGAGTGAAAAACCGCTTTCCACTCTGTCAGACATCGACTTCATACTATCATGAAAGGCCTCGCTCAAGTGCATGCACTCGGGCAAGACATTCCTGTCCAAGGCCCTCTGCCGCTGGCGGGAAGTGCCCGCATAACCAGTGGCAGAGACCTGGGTCAGGGGGACACCTGACTGACCAGCTTCCTGGTCACCAGCTGTCTGTGTTGCTGACCTGCATGTTGTTTCCAGGCTGTCTGATGGCTGGCCGAGGTCATCTGATGAAGGACCGCTTCAGGGACAGGTTGCATGGTGCTGCTCCAGGTGCTGTGAAAAGAAAAACATTACTATAATGCATGTACAAGAAGCATTAGCTGTGGAATAGAAAAGCACAGATTAAAATAAATTAAAAAAAAAAAAAAAAAATTACGCTCTGCTGACAAGGACTGGTCTCAGGAACGCCAACTCGCAATAGTAGCGATATTTTCTTATGGTCCTTGCCACTGAACCACTGCAAACCTGTCCCTCTGCACGAACATCAGTGTTGAAGCAGTCCTTCATCGAGCGCGGACTTCGTTCACTGTTGGAAAAAAAAAAAAAAAAAATTTATAAAATGCACTCAGGGCAAAATCTGTCTCACCCACACATGAATGAAAATGGCAAACCGTCAATGCAGCATAAAAAAAAAAAAAAAAAAAAAACTATACCATACACAGGGCAGTCACTGTTGATCCAGATGACACTGTTGGGTTTGTAGGTAGAATATATCTACCAGTAAACCCATCAGTGCCATCTGGAACAAGAGTCACTGCGGCATCACAGAGCATGGAAATACTTAAATGCCTTTTTGGTGGTTGGAGAGGCGCTGTCCCAGCCATCCATCAACGCTGTGGCCACCTCGTTCCATAGCCGCCGGCTCACCACATTGTCCTTGTACTGAGGATCATGGCTGTCCCACAACAGGACACACTCATGGACCTGGCAGATGAGGGCCTCGTTGTCCACATAGAGGTCCTCGTCCCGTTGTGAAACCTAGAAAAAAAAAAAAAAAAAAACACATTACAATCTTGGAGATATTTCAGAAATAAAGAGGAAAAAAAAAAAACCACAAAGCATTAGTACATATTACATTGGAAAGGACAGGCAGTCATTTGGTTAAGAATACTCACATTCTTGCACTTTGGATCCAAAGTTTGTGCTGTCTTGGCTGTGTCTTCCAGGCTGTCTAGTAGGGGTCCTCCAGGCTGTATATCCAGGCAGTCTAGGAGGGGTCCAGGCTGTATGTGCAGGCAGTCTAGGAGGGGTCCAGGCTGTATCAGCAGTGTCTCCAGGCAGTCTGAGTAGGGGTCTGTCTGGCACTGAAGACACCTTACTTTATCTCCACCACTCACAAACAATGTTGCTTGTGTAGGGGGTGTTTTAGACAAGTGTCTAGACATTGTTTACTCAAAAATCGCGAGCGCACACAAGCGCTGACAAGCACACAGCCACACGCCTGCGTCCCCATAGACTGCAAAGTTATTTTTTGCGCATAGCGTGCGCACTATTTTTAAAATGGTGGGCCGGAAAAAAAATGCAACATGTAGCGTCTAGGCGCACACCTGGAAAATGCACAGCGCACGACAAACGCGTGCAAGCGCTAGACCCTGCACCCGCCATGTTAAAGATAGGGGAACATTGCGCATGCGACCAATAGCGCACGATGCGCTGCGCGATAAAACGCAAGTGTGAAAGTAGCCTGAGGGTGTGTGCACACGGAGCAGAATCTGCTGCAGATCCGCAAGTGATGTACAGTAGCATTAGAATCAATGAAAAAAAAAACAAAAAAAAACGCAGTGCACGTGCTGCGGATTTTTCCACGCGGATTTGGTGCGGATTTAAATCCGCAGCATGTCACTTCTTTTGTGCAGTTTCGCAGCGTTGTGAGACCTGCTTTAAATAGAAATCGGCAGGTCTCAAAACGCAGGGCAGATCCGCACAAAAAAACGCGGAAAATCGGCAGGTAAAACCCAGGTCGTTTTACCTGCGGATTTACCAAAATGTGCGCGGAAAATTCCACAACATAATCCGCACCGTCGGCACATAGCCTTACAAAGCAACGGATCTTGCTTTTTGAAGAACAGACTTGCATGGCAACACATGTAGTTTGTATTAAATGTATAGTTTTTTTTACCTTTATAACTACTTTTCATCAGTGAAACCATGGGATGTGCACATAGCTTTAAAAATAATCATAGTAATCTGGATGGTATTCAGGCTGATATCAGCAGAGCTGCACACACACTTTCTATTTTCATTTAGACTGGTACTATCTGTTAGAAGTGTTTGTCAGCCGCTGATCTTCTGGAGTAACATTTTGTAGACTCCACTTTTTAAAAGCTGCTTCTATTACAGGTAGAAGTGCAGACCTTGTTCTAGGAAAAAAAATTTGAAAGATTTAAAAAAAAAAAAAAAGAAAAAAAAAAATCGACTTAAGGCCGGGATCACACATGCAAGAAACATGGACGAATCTTCATGTGAATTCCCGGCACTGCCGCCGGCACTCGGGAGCGGAGTGTATGACTGCATGTATTTATATGTAGCCGCTCGCTCTGCTCCTGAGTGCCGGGAATTCACATGCGAGACTCGTCCATGTTTCTCATGTGTGCTCCCAGCCTTATTTGTAGGCACAACGTTCACACAAATTGTCTTACTTTTCCGTGTAAGCTTGTGAGATTATTATAATTACTTATAGTTTCCCCACAAGATGACAAGAAAATATATTTCCATAATATATACGGTGGCAAGTAATAGAATGGAGCGGCATACACCATGTAGTGCAGAGATGTGGCAGTGTATATAGTGCGAATTCCACACAGGACCATACTATATAAATATCTCTACACTATATACACACACAATTTAGTAAAATAACAGCATTACACTACATAATATATTATGATGCATACATCATATAGGAGACACTGAGGCTGATGTACATACATCACATAGGAGACACCACGACGGCTGAATGTATACATTGAAGCTACTGTACACAATATATAGTTGATACTACATATTGACAACACAACAATCACAATATAACAATGCAACTAATATATGCAGTATGTGTGCTATCAGGGCCAGCTCCAAGTTTTCGTGGGCCCTGGGTAAAAGTCTCAACGGGCCCTTTTAGCACATACCACACTTCATGATGCACAAATACGGCAGAGAAATATGGGTATAGTACAATGCCAAATATCTCACTTTTTATATTACATGAGTGAAATCAATAGGTCAGAAACCAGACAATATCGTCCTTTATACAGAATTATGGACACCACTAAGACTCCATAGAGAATAATTAGCACCATATTGTTCCATACTATACATGGACCCCATAAAATGTGCTGTACAGTATAATGAGCTCCATGTATTGCACCATACAGTATAGGCACCCCATATACAGTATATGATGGGCAACATGATGCTCTATATGTAATTGGCCAAAAGATGTTTCATATCTAATGGGCCCTATAGGGTTCGGGTGGATAATATACCTCACCCCCCATATTATTTAGGCAGCAGCGGCCACGCCTGCGCAGTAGCATCTATCGTGTTCTGCACAGATGCTGCCATTTTGCAAAATAATTAGCCTTCATCAAGATGTCATTGGCGGCGACTGCACAGTCACATTGTTACGATAAATGCTACTGCGCCGCCATCTTGATGGAGCCCAATTTTTTTTTTCCTTCTACTAAAATGGCACCAGCCCGATTAATTATTTATTTTTAAAGCCATATTCTATGCAGTATGTAAAATAGAGGGTAGGTCATTGAGGGATCAGAGTGACCTGTAATAAGTCATACAGTTTCATATGTAAGCAGAGCTCCACACAGACCTCACTGGCCACCCCGGAGCACAAATATCTCATTAACTGATAACTACAGATAAAAGATTAAACAACCACAAGATGGATTTCATCACCCCAGTTTCATGTTAATCAGTGTCTGCAGTTACTGAGCACAATCCTGCTGACAGGTTCCCTATAAGAGACGACACCAGGAAACCAAAAACCAGAGGGGTCAGGAACAGCTGCTCACTATAGATGTAGCACAGTTGTGTGTATTATGGATGTAGCAGAGGTGTATATATTTACTACTGATTTAAAAAAGGAGCTGTAAATGTGTATTACACATGTAGCAGATATGATGCTGGTCAGTACTCACAGAAAAGTCATGAGGCAGGGTGATAAAACATGCTGGGATCAGATACCAAGGAAAATACAAAGGCATAAATCAGGTCACTTCAGGTGTCAGAATACCAGGGAGATAGCAGATAAAAGCAAAGGAGCTATGGCAAACAGATAAAACACAGTCCAAATACCTACCAGGCAGCAGAGCAGAGCACAGACCTCAGTCACCCAGAGAGCAGAAACTTCATTTGGCAAAGCTCTGTGACAAACAGCTCAGCTGAGTGGATGGATAATGACAAGAACAAGGAGCACCTGAGGAGCACTCAGCACCTCCCAGTCTATTGAACAGCCGAGCAGTCAATCAAAGCAACAACAGCTCAGCCTGCACATGGATGCAGCTTTTTACATGCAGTGTTTTAGGTTATGTGCACACGTTGCAGATTGGTCTGAAGAATTTTCTACACCGAATCTGCATCTCTTGGCAGAAACTGCAGGTCAAAATCTGCACAGTTTTTATCCTTTTTTTGTCCTTTTTATCTGCAGATTTAGGGTAAGGTAACTGCAGTTTTTGTGTGGATTTCCCCTGCCTTTTGAGACCTGCGGATTCCTATAATGGAGCAAGTCTCAAAACGCTGCAGTTCTGCACAAAAGAAGTGACATGCTGCAGTTTTAAATCCGCACCAAATCTGCGCAGAAAAATCTGCAGCATGTGCACTGCGTTTTTTTATTTCCATTGACTAAAATGTTACTGTACATCACTTGCAGTTCTGCTGCAGATCTGCAAGGCAAAATCTGCTGCGGGACAGCAACAGAATCCACAACGTGTGCACAGACCCTTAGGCTCCACATAGAAGGAAAAAAAACACTAAAACAGTTCAGCTGCACCTTTAGGCTAAGTGCACACGTTCAGGATTATTTGTGTTTTTTTTGCGGCAAAAAAACGCATGAATGAAGCACCCTATTATTTAAAATTAATTCCGCAATTTTTGTGCACATGGTGCGTTCTTTTCCGGAAAAAAAACGCATCACGGAAAAAAAGCAACATGTTCATTAATTTTGCGGAATTCTAGCGTTTTTCCCGCTATATTATTGACCTAGAAAGTTCAGGAAAAAATTGCGGTAAAAAAACGCGCAAAATCCACACCAAAAACGCGCAAAATCCACGCAAAAAAAACGCGACAAAAATGCATGCGTTTTTACTGCGGAAAAAGTCCGGTTTTGCTCAGGAAAATTCTGCACACATTCCTGAATGTGTGCACTTAGCCTTAGACCACAGGGGGTGCAGGTTTCATGAATTCACATCCACTTTGCTTGGGCAGTTAAACACAGCAGAATTTTTGTGCAAAAAAACAGCAGAAATAATGCAGTTTTTATGCTTCATGTAAACAGGGTTTAAATGTGTAAGCAATAGTGGATCTGATTCCATGAAAAACACGCTTTTCCATTTTTAAGCACAGAATCAAAGTTTTCTGTAGTATTAAAAAAACAATAAAAACTCCGCTTCACATTTGCACCAAAACTACTTGAAATATGAGGAAACACACACAAAACTGCTGCAACCCCCCGACCTACTGTCTCCTGCCCCCATCCTGTAGAATGTAACCCCGAAAGGGCCGGGTCCTCTCCCCTCTGTATCAGTCTGTCATTGTTAGTTTACTGTAAGTGATACCTGTAATTTGTATGTAACCCGTTGTCATGTTCAGCACCATGGAATCAATGGTGCTATAGAAATAAATAATAACAATAACAAAAGAAACCAGCAAAAACACAATAATCTGAGAAGATTGTTATTGCGTTGTGTGGTGCAGAAAAAAAATTGCAATAAAATACAATGAGGCGATGAAAACATCATATTTACCCCAAAATGTATCATAACAAATGTCAGGTCAGCCTGTAAAAAATAAGCCATCACACAGTCCCATACCATGAAAAATTAAAACTCTAAAGGTCTTGGGAAATGGCGACAAAAGCAATTTTTTTTTTTTAATTTACTAATTTTTTTCACCACCTAAATAAAAAATATATATACACGTTTGGTGTCTGCGTACTCAGACAGACCTGGAGAATCACATGTCAAGCTCGTTATTACCGTGAAATGAACGCTGGAAATAAAAAGCCAAAACAACTGTGACATTGCACTTTTTTGTCATTTCAATGCACTTTGAATTTTTTCCCATTTTCCAGTACATTGTGGTAGAATGAATGGTGTCATTCAAAATTACAACTCATCCAACAAAAAAGAAGCCTCCATTTGGCTATGTGGACGTAAAAATAACAAAGTTATGGCTCTTGGAAGAAAAGGAGGAAAAAACTAAAATTAAAAACAAAACAAAATGGAAAATAGCCAGGTCATGAAGGGTTAACCCGCTATCTAGTCTAGTATAGACAATCCAGTGCCTTTTTCCATTAAATCCTGATTTAGCCCCACAATATTCCTAAAATAATTTTCACTGTATTTTATACACCTACTGGTGGAATAAATGATTATGACACTGCAGCACCTAAATGAAGATTGAATGGCTGACAATTCTATTTAACCTCTTATAATATAACATGGACATTTCTCTATTCTATCACATTATAATATTGGTCCACGTTCTTTTCAAAGTAGGTTTGTAACAATATGCTTAGATACAAGCTTTGCAGTATGATTTGTTGTCTCTTTTTACGTGAGCAATTTGTGATCATTCTGTAGTATTGACAATACTCTACAATGAACTGCCATTGCTTGGTGGATTTACCTGTCAATAGACAGGATGTTATGGGTAAGTTCACACTATGCATTTTTTCAGCTTCTTTTTTTCTGCAGCAAAACATGATTTGCTAGCAGGAATGAAGCTGCAGAAAAAAAGCATGTTTTCCTTGGATTTTCTTAAATTTTTTGCTGTTTTTTTATGCGCTTTTTGTTGTGGTTTGGGCGTGCTAGATTTGTCTCTTGTGCATGCTGATAAAGTTTAGTGTTTGGAAAAAAACGTCCTGTTACATAGAATCAGGTTTTGGCACAAAAAACGTAGCAAAACATGATACCTTTTTTTCACTAGTAGGATTGCTACTACCAACAGGTGGCGCTATAGAGGTCAAGTCTTCTTTCTCTCTGAAGAGGCAATTTGCATATTAAATTTCCCAGAGGAGCATTGCACGGGGAGTAAGCCTCCTTACCTTGACAAGCCAGAGCTGGTATGTCACTCTCCACAAGGACAAACCTTACCCCTTAGACCTTTTTTTCAGCATTTTTTCACCACTCATTCAAGTCAATGCGTGAAAAATGCTGAAAAAACACTGGAAAAATTCTTAAGCTGTGGTTCCACGGTCCAGAACCACAGCGCTTTGGACGGAGCGGAAATTCCGCACCGCCCAAAGCCCCGCCCCCTTTCTGACGCGCGCTCTTTCCGGATGTGTTCCGGACACCTCCGGAACACATTCGGAAAGAACGCAGGGCTGCATAGCCCTGTGTTATTTCCGTTGCGGCGACGCAGCGTCGCCGCAATACGCTAGGACATGCTGCGGTCTAAAAAGACGCGCCGCATGTCCGGAAACGCAGGTCTTCCGCCTGCGTATTTTTACGCATAGTGGAGACAGGATTTCTTGAAATCCCCTCCACTATGCTGTAACATCTGGACGCTGCGTGTTTGACACTGCGCCAACGCACAGCGTCAAACACGCAGCTAATCCGGAATGTTTCCTGATCGTGGAAACATACCCTTAAAGAAGTGACATGCTCTATGTCCAAAAAACCATGCAAAGCACAATATACTGATGACAAAAAAAACAATGTGTGTGCATGAAATTTCTGTAATCTCATAGACTTTGCTGGTGCTGTAAAAAGCAGATGAAAATTAACATAAAAAATGCCACCAAAATGCCCAGTGTGAACTTAGACTTAAATTGACTGCAGAATCAGGGTCTATCCTTAAAAAACCTATCTTGTATGGAGGTCAGAGTCCTGTGTCCCAGCATGTAGTGTAGGGTAAGGTTAATTGAGGGACAGCCAACTATCTCTCCAGCCAAGGCAGGGTTAACACCGGGTTATTTGATCTGCAATATTTTAAGTTTTTGTACTGTCTTCTGAACTAATTAATGTACCTTTTTTCTTGCTTTTCTCTTCGTGTTTGCTGACTGCATTATTCAGAGCTCCAGAAGGAATATTTAACAGAATGAGGACCACTGCTGGTTTCTGGAGTTTTTTTTTATATTTTTTCTTTTTATTCTTATCCTCAATTCATCTTCTTAGGCCGGGATCACACATGTGACGAAAACGTCCGATGCTCGCATGTGAAATCCCAGCTCTGGCACCGGCACTCGGGAGTGGAGTGTACAGGTGCATGTAGTTCTATGCAGGCGCTCGCTCCACTCACGAGTGCCGGCGCCAGAGCTGGGATTTCACATGCGAGCATCGGACGTTTTCGGCGCATGTGTGATCCCGGCCTTACAGCTAAGGACTGTTGCAGAGGAGTGTGCATATACTTTGGATGCACTTTAATCAATTCTCATCTAAGCTCTTCTCTTAATCCATTCTTGAAAGTATTTTTAAGAACCTAGTGTCATGAGTTCTTACGGTATGTTTCCACGTGCCGGATTCCCAGCGCTTTGGACGCAGCAGATACCCGCTTCACCCAAAGCGCGGCCTTCTTTTGTACACGCAGTGATTCCGCATGTATTCATTGAACACATGCAGAATCAGCGCATCCTATACACTGGACTGTGTTATCTTGCGGAGACGGAGCATCTCCGCAAGATAAATAGACATGCTGCGGTCTATAAAGACGCGCCCCATGTCCGGTTACGCAGGACTGCCAGATGCGGCCCAGCACGCATAGTGGAGATGGGATTCCATAAAATCCCCTCCACTATGCTGTAACATCTGGATGCTGCGGATTGGATGCTGCGGCTGTACGCAGCGTCCAATCCGCAGCAAATACCGAATGAATCCGGCATGTGGAAACATACCCTTAAGGGATTCATGGCAGCTCTAGGTGTGATGAAATTTCAATATTTTTTTCTTTGGTCCAGCTAGAGTTAATGTCAGTCTCTTGCTAGCAATTTTAAGGCTGCTCAGCTGATTGGTAACAACTCCTACCTCTGGAAATAGTCCCATGACCCATCAGATGAATGGTTGTTATAGAGTTACTTTTATGTAGACTACTGAAGTGTGTGGAGCTTGCCTGTGGCATTGCCCTTGTGACGTCCTGGTGCTGTTTACTCGTGGAGCGTAGCAGCAGACTCTGAGCTAGGTTCTACACCTGATTCAGACTCTCATGGATGAGCCTGTTACATTTGTTTTACAACACTCAAACAAATGACAAATGTATGTGATTTTGGGCATGAAACTTCTGCCTATTTTGTGGTAAAAAATATTTAAAATTGACACAACTGTTGCTCCTTAGTTAGTGTATAGACTTTTTTGCATGAAACCTGTTATGTTCTATAGATTCTACAGAAGTTCTCATTACACCTGATATTCTACTTTAAAACTTTAATCAAACACTTCTCATTTGTGACAAAAAATTGAGTACTGCATATTTTTTATTTCATGTCTGGAATCAGCAAAAATAAATAGGTCAGCAGAATTTTTTTCGATTGCACACCAATAATCAGGCCGAGTGATGGTGTTGATTTTAACATCAACACAGCCAAAGTCTGCTTTATACTATTACAACATCAGTCACTATTACATTGTCTAGTACAGCCGCTAGGATGATCTGAGGGTTGCATCATCACAATTATTTCATCACACTGGGCTAAATGAACTGCAAGCTCAGCTACCTTAGTGACTGTGCACATGTTGCTGATTTGGTCCTTATTTTTTTCATGCAGATTTAACGCCTATTAGAGTGGTGAAAAATCGAGACCAAAAACACATGTAAAATTGTGGCACAACATTCCTATTTTAAGCAGCATTTTCCTTTCCTTCCAAGAGATGATGAGAAAATGGTGCAGAAATTTCTGTACCAAATACTTCCCATGTGCACATAGCCTTAACCTATCTATTGCAGGCATTTATTATATATTTCAAATGTTTTTATTAAAATTTTAAATGGGGAAAAATTACAAATAAAAAAGGAAAAATAGGGGAAAACTTAGGAAAATTAAAAGAAAAGACAATAACATTACAAAACTCACTCTACCAATACAGAATATAAAAGAAAACATAAGGACTTGGCGATCAATAACAAAATTTCTACAACAAGTCTGCAAAAAAAGAGAGCATTCCTGGAGGATTTCAATGTTTAGTGAAATCTCTCCTAGGTTGGAGAAAAACAGTTCGTGATAAGAGTCCCACATGAAACCTTTTGTCAAAAGGCGGTTTTACACCAAAATTTGACCAAATAGCATAAATAATTTATACAATATTTTACACCAAGTGTGATAGGTATCACAACTAAATTTCAACAAGAATATTCATTGTCAGCCCTTAACTAACAAAATGTTTATAGAGAAGAAATTCATATATGAAAGTTTAGAAAAGACTAATATTCTTTATATTTAAATCTTTAGTCACCTGAAAAGGACAAAATAAATTCTAAACCTTCCCTAGGATTTTTAAGAGGAATTATTTTCCCTCTAAAAGAAACCAATAATTTGGTGGGGAAACCCCATCTGTAGCGGATAGTTCTATCCCTTAACCCCTTAGGGTGAGTTTCCACGGTCAGGAAACGCTGCGTGTTTGGCGCTGTGCGCTGGCGCAGCGCCAAACACGCAGCGTCCAGATGTTACAGCATAGTGGAGGGGATTTCAAGAAATCCCGTCTCCACTATGCGTAACAATACGCAGGTGGCAAACCTGCGTAAACGGACATGCGGCGCGTCTTTTTAGACCGCAGCATGTCCTCGCGTATTGCGGCGACGGTGCGTCGCCGCAACAGAATTAACACAGGGCTATGTAGCCCTGCGCTCTTTCCGGAGGTGTTCCGGAGGTGTCCTGAACACCTCCGGAAAGATCGCGCGTCAGAAAGGGGGCGGGGCTTAGACGGAGCGGAATTTCCGCTCCGTCCAAAGCGCTATGGTTCCGGACCGTGGAACCATAGCCTTAGTGAGAGAGCCAATTTGCAGCTTAATGACCAGGCAAATTTTTTACAATTCTGACCACTGTCATTTTATGAAATTATCACTCTGGAATGCTTTAAAAGATCCACCCGATTCTGAGAGTGTTTTCTCGTGATATATTGTACTTCATGTTAGTGGTAAAATTTGTTTGATATGACTTGCATTTATTTATGAAAAAACGGAAATATGGGGAAAATGTTTAAAATTTTGCAATTTTCAAACTTTTAATTTTTATGCCCTTAAATCAGAGAGATATGTCACACAAAATAGTTAATAAATAACATTTCCCACATGTCTACTTTACATCAGCACAATTTTGGAAACAAATTTTTTTTGTTAGGAAGTTATAAGGGTTAAAATTTGACCAGCGATTTCTCATTTTTCCAACAAAATTGACAAAACCATTTTTTTAGGGACCAACCCACATTTAAAGTCACTTTGAGGGGTGTACATGACAGAAAATACCAAAAAGTGACACCATTCTAAAAACTGCACCCCTCAAGGTTCTCAAAACCACATTCAAGAAGTTTATTAACCCTTTACGTGCTTCACAGGAAGGAAAAAATGTGGAAGGAAAAAAAATTAACATTTAACTTTTTTTTACAAACATTTTATTTCAGAACCATTTTTTCTATTTTCACAAGTGTAAAAAGAGAAAATGAATGACCAAATTTGTTGTGCAATTTCTCCTGGATGCGCCGATACCCAATACGTCAGGGTAAACCACTGTTTGGGCACACAACGGAGCTTGGAAAAGAAGGAGCGCAGTTTGACTTTTTCCAAGCAGAATTGGCTGGAATTGAGATCGGGTGCCATGTCGCGTTTGGAGAGCCCCTGATGTGCCTAAACAGTGGAAACGACCCACAAGTGACAATATTTTGGAAACTAGACCCTTAAGGAACATATCTAGATGTGTAGTGAGCACTTTGAACCCCCAAGTACTTCACAGAAGTTTATAACGTAGAGCCGTGAAAATAAAAAATCATATTTTTTTCACAAAAATGATCTTTTCTCCCCAAAATGTTTATTTTCACAAGGGTAACAGGAGAAATTAGACCACAAAAGTTGTTGTACAATTAGTCCTGAGTACGCCAATACCCCATATGTGGGGGTAAACCACTATTTGGGCGCATGGCAGAGCTCGGAAGGGAAGGAGTGCCGTTTGACTTTTTCAATGCAGAATTGGCTGGAATTGTGATCGGACACCATGTCGCGTTTGGAGAGCCCCTGATATGCCTAAACAGTGGAAACCCCCACAAGTGAAACCATTTTGGAAACTAGACCCCTTAAGGAATTTATCTAGATAAGTGGTGAGTACTTTGAACCCCCAAGTGCTTCACAGAAGTTATTAACGTAGAGCCATGAAAATAAAAAATCATTTTTTTTCCTCAAAAATTATTTTTTAGCCCGCAATTTTTTATTTTCACAAGGGTAACAGGAGAAATTGGACCCCAAAAGTTGTTTTCTGTGATGACTCCAGGAGTGGACCCTCTGGGTCACGATACCAACCCCTCCTGGGCGAGCTGACCTAGTTAGAACCACCCCCTATACAGGGAGCGTCAGGGGCAGGCCCAGGGGGATAAAGTACCATGACTGCTGGAACCAGGTGGACGGCTCACAGAAGATGGGAGTATGCAGGCAAAGCGAGGACACGGGAACACGCAGAGTACAGAACAGTGCAAGGCGTGTACACGAGAACACGCAGAGTATAGGACAGTGCAAGGCGTGTACACAAGGGCACGCAGAGTACAGGATAGTGCAAGGCGTGTACACGAGGGCACACAGAGTACAGGATAGTGCAAGGCGTGTACACGAGAACACGCAGAGTACAGGACACTGCAAGGCAAAGCAGAGCGTTTGCTGGAAAGCACACCTGGGTATAAGACAAGGCAGAGCGCGCGCTGGGAAGCACGTTAGAGCACAAGGCAGAGGACCTGAATACAGAGAGCAGCCAAGCAGGGACCAAGTAGGCCTAGCTAGGAAACACAACAATAATCAGGTGCCGCCTACAGGAAGAGGCAGCCTGATATAGGTTAAGTGTGCTGGAACTTCTGGGTCAGGTCCTCCAGGACCATAGAGATGTCAGAGATGGTGCGGCCGTAGTCAGGCTCAGGAGGAAGCGCATGTGCGCTGGACATGGACCTGGAATCGAGTGAACAGCCACAGGGTCAAGAGCGGGAGGTGCGCGTGTGCACTCGAAGTGATGACGTCGGGCGCTGAACCCAAGCGTCAGAGGAATGCGGTGAGAGAGGCATGACATTTTCCAGTGTGTCCTGAGTATGCTGGTGCCCCATATGTGGGGGGAACTACTGTTTGGGCGCATGGCAGGGCTCGGAAGGGAAGGAGCGCCGTTTTGTAATGCAGATTTGATGTGATGTGCCTAAACAGTAGAAACCCACAAAAGTGACCCCATTTGGAAACTAGACCCCCCAAGGATCTTATATAGATGTGTGGTGAGCATTTTGAACCCCCAAGTGCTTCACAGAAGTTTATAACGCAGAGCAATGAAAATTAAAAATAATTTTTTTTTCCACAAAAATGATTTTGTGGCCATTTTGGAATGCAGACTTTGATGGAATGGTCTATGGGCATCATGTTGCATTTGCAGAGCCCCTGATGTGCCTAAACAGTAGAAACTGTTATGCTTTCCGGTTTCGGGAGTGGCACAGCTTGCCTAGCTAGCCTATGCTCCCACGCCGCCAGACCACGACGACGTGTGGCGTACGTCCAAGATGGTAAGTGAATGTGGACCCACTTCACCACAGAGGGGGACCCGGGCCTACCCAGACTGGGGAGGGCAGCGACCGTGGTCTGTGGCAGCTGAGCATGTGGGCAAGATGGTGACATGCAGGACTAGAAGACACCGCACAACTTCAGGTATGAAGAAACAAAGTTTACTTGAACACAAACACAGTACATAAACATAACAATGCCAGACTCCCGATTCTGCACATCAAGGAAGAGTACACGTCTCAGGATAACAGACGAAAGCAGGAGTTGATGCAGTCCAGGGTCATCTGGCACAGGCATACTAGGATGGCCTCTTTCTCAGGCCTCAGGCATAGCACAGGGTCAGCAGAACATCAAACACCGACCCAGGATGGATGTCAGATGATGGCGGGGGTCATCATGGGTTGATGCAGTCCAGGGTCATCTGGCACGGGCTTACTAGGACGGCCTCTCTCAGGCCTCAGGCGTAGCACAGGCTCAGCAGGAGAACATCAGACACTGACCTAGGACAGACATCATCACAGGGTGGACCACGGGGAACTGGCAGGACATCGGGACACAGGCTGGACATCAGGACATAGACTGGACATCAGGACACAGACTGGACACCAGGACATCTGGACACAGGCTGGACATCTGGACACAGGCTGGACATCTGGACACAGGCTGGACATCTGGACACAGGCTGGACATCAGTACACTGGCTGGACATCGGGACACCAGCGTGGCAGCCCAAGTCATCGGCTGGGACATGGATGGCACAGGACCAGGAACAACAGTGTGGCAGCTCAGGTCATTGACAGATACACGGACAGCGCAGGTTCAGGAACACTGGAGTGGCAGCTCAGGTCATCAGTTGAGACACGTAAGGCACAGGACCAGGAACACGGGCAAGGCAGTGTAAACGGAACGGCCGCGGGGCCGATTCACCGGAAGCTGCTACGTACTTTACCTCTGTAGCCTCCATTCTTCTGGGGTGTTCTCCTGCCGTGAAGGAGCGTACAGAGCAATTAGAGTCAGAGTCCCAAATCACGTCAAACAGTTCTGCTTTATTTTCCTCTGGACATAGCACATCCAAAACACCATAAGCACGTCTTAAACGATACCAGCAACACATTCTTCACAAGTCTGCTCCTTCTCCTCTGCTACACCAGAATGGACCACTAAGTATTGACGGGACGAGGAGCCCGGTGAAAACGGCACTTCGATCTCTTCCCCTGGAGACACTTCAATCCAGCATAAGAAAGACACATCGACTGGGTCGTCCACCCCTCTCTGGTTATCCTGCCCGGATACTTCTGATGGCCCACTCGCTGCTACGCCTCAGCACAACCACTTCTGCTGAGCGTTCCCAGAGTGGTTCTTCCACTGGACTACTGCTAAGTAAACCCACTCTCTTTGGGCTCACGTTTCCCACGGTAAATCCTTCATCGGCTTCTTCAGGGTTGCTGGTCCCCACTCTATTCTATCCTATGCTCAGGGCCCAGGAACATGGACGTCCTCACACTCGCAAGTTCCACCCCCGACTGACTCCCGCTAAGAGGAAATCTTACGAGGCAATCTTTCCCTAGCAACAAGTCCCTAAACTATTGTCCCTATGGGACTGGATGTGCTCAATGCCCCCCTCTCGTGACCAAACCAATTACTGCATTGACATTATTTTCTAACTTTCTAACTGGATTTCTAACGTGCCCCCATTAGGGATCCCTCGCAAACTATAGCTAAACCCATATATATACAGTTAGGTCCATAAATATTTGGACAGAGACAACATTTATCTACTTTTGGTTCTAGACATTACCACAATGAATTTGAAACAAAACAAATCAGATGCAGTTGAAGTTCAGACTTTCAGATTTAATTTGAGGGTATCCACATTAAAATTGGATGAAGGGTTTAGGAGTTTCAGCTCCTTAACATGTGCCACGCTGTTTTTAAAGGGACCAAAAGTAATTGGACAATTGACTCCAAGGCTATTTCATGGACAGGTGTGGGAAATCCCTTCATTATATCATTCTCAATTAAGCAGATAAAAGGGCTGGTGTTGATTTGAGGTGTGGTGTTTGCATTTGGAAGGTTTAGCTGTGAAGGAAACATGCGGTCAAAGGAGCTCTCCATGCAGATGAAACAAGCTATCCTTAAGCTGCAAAAAACAGAAAAAACCCATACGAGAAATTGCTACAACTTTAGGAGTGGCAAAATCTACAGTTTGGTACATTCTGAGAAAGAAAGAAAGCACTGGTGAACTCATCAATGCAAAAAGACCTGGGCGCCCACGGAAGACAACAGTGGTGGATGATCGCAGAATACTCTCCATGGTGAAGAGAAACCCCTTCACAACAGCCAACCAAGTGAACAACACTCTCCAGGAGGTAGGCGTATCAATATCCAAATCTACCATAAAGAGAAGACTGCATGAAATTAAATACAGAGGGTTCACTGCACGGTGCAAGCCACTCATAAAAATCAAGAATAAAAAGGCTAGGCTGGACTTTGCTAAAAAACATCTAAAAAAGCCAGCACAGTTCTGTAAGAACATTCTTTGGACAGATGAAACCAAGATCAACCTCTACTAGAATGATGGAAAGAGAAAAGTATGGCGAAGGCGTGGTACAGCTCATGATCCAAAGCATACCACATCATCTGTAAAACATGGCGGAAGCAGTGTGATGGCTTGGGCATGCATGGCTGCCAGTGGCACTGGGTCACTAGTGTTTATTGATGATGTAACACAGGACAGAAACAGCCGAATGAATTCTGAGGTATTCAGAGCCATACTGTGTGCTCAGATCCAGCCAAATGCAGCCAAACTGATTGGTCGTCGTTTCATACTACAGATGGACAATGACCCAAAACATAAAGCCAAAGCAACCCAGGAGTTTATTAAAGCAAAGAAGTGGAATATTCTTGAATGGCCAAGTCAGTCACTTGATCTCAACCCAATTGAACATGCATTTCACTTGTTAAAGACTAAACTTCAGACAGAAAGGCCCACAAACAAACAACAACTGAAAACCACCGCGGTGAAGGCCTGGCAGAGCATCAAAAAGAAGGAAACACAGTGTCTGGTGATGTCCATGAGTTCAAGACTTCAGGCAGTCATTGCTAACAAAGGGTTTTCAACCAAGTACTAGAAATGAACATTTTATTTACAATTATTTAATCTGTCCAATTACTTTTGGTCCCTTTAAAAACAGGGTGGCACATGTTAAGGAGCTGAAACTCCTAAACCCTTCATCCAATTTTAATGTGGATACCCTCAAATGAAAGCTGAAAGTCTGAACTTCAACTGCATCTGATTTGTTTTGTTTCAAATTCATTGTGGTAATGTCTAGAACCAAAATTAGATAAATGTTGTCTCTGTCCAAATATTTATGGACCTAACTGTATATATATATATATATATATATATATATATATATACACACACACTACCCAACTAGTGCCCTCCTCTAGTGACCCCAAGGATGGACTATCTACTGTAATGCAGCCTTGGCTGGCATTCCTTTAATGGCTCAGTGTGTAATGTATGTAGTACAGTTCATATAGCGTCTTGTGCTTGGGTGCGATGAAAACACAGGAGTCACAGGTTTGATATAGAAAAGTCCTGTATTACTTCATACAAGTTGGCAGAAATAGTCACACAGTTTGCAGACACAGAAACAGGAGACACAGCAGGCCAGAGTAATCCAAGCTCAGCAATCACTCTCCAATACAGATTCAGGATCTTCTTCTCTGTTACCGTAAGTCCATGCAAACGTGGGTCTTTCAAAGAGCAGGGTTCAGAGTCCACAAGTGCTTCAGAGTTCCTCAGTAGGAATAGCTGGAGTACAAGGTCCAAGGCTTACAGGAGTCAAGTCACAGGTTCACTGCAGGCTAGGTTCTGAAGCACTGATTGCTCAGCTGTGGCTGCTTAAGAAGCAAAAGGAGAGAATCAGGGCGGGAACATGCAAGCTGGAAACTCCATTTTGACTGAGGGCAAGATAGCTGCAGCAAGACAGAAAGTAAAATGGCTGACGAACAAACTGAGTTTCAGGAACATGTACACAGAACCTTACACAGTGTGTGTGTTTTGACTGTCCATGTTCCTTTCCCCCAGCTGACTAGTCACATGACTGTGACATCACACAGGTCCTTTTACACACACAAGTCTGAACACATGACTGTGACATCAGCTCAGGTCCTGTGTGTGTGTGTATGTGTGTAAGGGTATATAAACCCTGCTTAATTGGAGACAGGTGTGTCAGTGATAAGCGTGAGGCCTGTTCCTGTTCCCCTGGTGTGGGGGACACCGTTTGTGTGAGGCCTAGTGAGGCCGAGTGAAGCCTGACTGCCTGAAAGGTCAGAGACTGGATCCTGTGTGGATGCTAGTGGCCTTGGAAGGCAAATGGACTGTAGTGAAGAGCCCTGGAAGGCGAAGGCTGGATGTTAGAGTGAAGGCATACCAGTAGCCTTAAAGGGAACGACGGCTAGAGACCCCAGTTGGGAAGCCGCAAAGCCGCAGTGGTGGCGGACTAAATGGACTGAAGTAGCCAAACCCCGGACAAGGTAATACTCGTTGTCATATGGACAGTTATCTGGACATTGTTCAATTGTTACCTTGCGGGAGGCTGTACCTGGAGCAAGTGGGCCTGTGTGCCACTTGGCTCACGAATACTGTTTATATGTGTGTCGGCGGGCCACGGAGTGGACCCGGAAACATGGAGTTTATGAAGTAATAAACTGCTACATGGTGAAAATAATGAAAAGACATTGCAAGTGTGAATTGATTGGCGCAGCGAAGCGAGTATTCCCCAGGATGATGACAAGCGCTGCCTTACATGTGGTGGAGAATGCTAGGGGCAACTGCAGTCCGGTTGCTAGGGGCAACTGCAGTCCGGTTGCTAGGGGCGACTGAAGCCCGGTTGCTAGGGGCAACGGCACAGGACGACGAGTGTGGATACAAGCATCTTGCTGTGACTCGGTGGGGATCACGAATGTTAAAGCATCTGGCTGCAACTCGGCGGGGTTGCGAAGATTGTCGTCGCACTCAAATCCGGTTTTTGGCTGCAACTCGGTGAAGTTGCGAAGATTGTCGTCACACTCAAATCCGGTTTTGCTGTGGCTCGGCGGGGCCACGAAAATTTTTCAAGGGAAAGCGGTGAAGTTCTGGTGTGAACAGTGCACCACGATGGCTGTGAACGGAGCAGCGAATGGGTCTGACGAGTCGGACCGCATATATGAGAAACGTCTACTGGACATGAAACTGGACATGGTGCGGGAGCTGTGGGCACCGTATAGAATGGCGGCAATGGACCATTCTATGGACTCTCCGGGGGTGCCAGTGTTGTCACAGAGTGCCAGGGGAGGTGGTAAGAGATGTTGTGAACTGAGTCCTAAGACTACTGCTGATTTTTTGTGTAAAAATTACCCTGCCGGTGTGGTTGTTAAAAAGGGGGCGGAGTCTAAAAAAGGGGCGGATGTTCACAAGAGTGTAGAGTGTGGAAAACTGAAAATTGTTACTGGTTGTGGGTTGGTACCTCCTAAAAATGACAATGTGACCGTTGATAACGGGGTAGCTCCAGTAGAAGGGGGTGACGTCAAAGTGGGAGGTGACCTGTTAGTCCACAACACCATGGGGAGGGACACAGACCCCGTAGCTGACTGGGACACTATGAAAGTAAAAAGTGAGTTCAGTCAGGAGAGGCTAGACGAGGGGAGAGAGTCCCCCTCTCGTCGTCGACGGCGCAAGGGCCACAAAAAGGTTGTTCCGGTAGTACTCGCTGAAAATGAAAATAAAGAGAATGTAGTACTGTGTGCCTATGCTTCAAGTGTGGATCCTCCTTTAGAGGTAGAAGAGGAGGTGGCCAGTCATGGCCAAGAGCTGGAACCTATTCGGCTGCAGTATCAGAGTGACGTGCAGCAATTATGTGAAAACCTGGAGGACGTATCCTCAGACCAGCGAGATCTAGAAGGAAGCAACATGGAAGTTATCCAGTGGAAGGAGATGTTCCACGCAATTAAAGAGGACCGCCGCAAAATCAAGGAAGAGGTTTTGCAGTTGAAGCGTGAGAAGGAGGCGCTGCAGGATGGAGTTTCTGAAAGTGAACAAATCCTAGAACGACTGCGCGAACAGCTCAACCAGGAGCTGTGTGACTCCAAGAAGGAGTGTGGTGAACGCAGTAGGGAACTGCAACAGATTAAGAGAGATTATGTGGATCTCCTCAGGGTCAAAGAAAAACTAGAAGAGGATAAGATGGATGCAGAGCAAATGCGCCAGGTGGTTGAGACCACTCTGCAGGACACCCGTGATGAAAATGGTGATCTGCGCAGAAAGACCCTAGGTCTGGAAGCTCAGGTGAAGGAGCTTCAGATGTCCTGTGATACTCTCCAGAAGGCGGAGATGTGCCTTAAGGAAAAGCTCAGCCAAATGGAAGTTGAGCGGGAAAAGATGGAGGAGTCCATCAGAGAAGCTACAGACCAGGGCCAGGAGTTGGCCACTGGAGATGGGAGGTGTAAAGCTGATACTTCCTCGAGTGATGTGAGTTCGGATGATTCGGTGGATGTCGGAGCCGAGATCAAGGAGCTCAAGGAGTGGTTACAAGCCCAGTGGACGCAAGAGAAGCTTCAGAGACGGGCAGCTGAGAGGCGAATGGCGGAACTAGAGGAAGAAGTTCTCGGGCTAAAAAGTCGCCTGATAAAGTGTCAGTCGGTGAACAAGGCCTCCTTGGAGAAAGAAAAGGGCAAATGCATTGCACTCGCTCCCTTTTGCCAGGAAAAGGTAGACCTGAGGAGAGCTAAGAGTGTGGTAACGGAAGATAAATGTGAAATGGAAGTGGTCAGGACGGAAATTCGCGAATTTGTAGCTGTGAGTCAGCTCAGAAGAAGCGTAAAGGGGGAAGAAGCTGAAAGTCAGTTGTCCCTGAACCCTGAGCTGGTTGATCGTCTGGAAACCACTGGTGAGACCGAAAAGTGTCGGTACAAGTGCCTCATAGATGTACCCGAGGACTTGAGAAAAGAATGCACCCGTGAGTCTGTGCATGAAGAGTTTAAGAAGTCCGTGGGAGCCTGTAAGGTGTACTCGACCTCAGGAGCTAAACAGCTGGTGGTCTTGTCCACGACCGAAGTTACAGTGAAGAGGGTGGCAATCCTAAGTGACATGCACTGGCGATGTATTCGCACAAAGCGGTTTCTCCGGTTGAAGACAGAACAAGCCGTTAGACAACTGAAGCTTATGAGAAAAGCTCACAGTCTGCGGGAAAAGGTCATCCGGGTGCCTCATATTCTGGTGAGAAAGCTGATTGGGAGAAATGGCCGAGCCATGCAGATGATGGTGAAGAAGTCTGGTGTGGTGAAAGTAAGCAGTCCACGTGATCGTCGGGACTGGATACCAGATGAAGACGGCATGGTGTTATTCTACGCCATAGGAACGGAAGAAAGTCTGGAATATGTGCGCATGCTGGTGGCGTACCGTGTGACCTACCTGCGAGAGGTAGAACAATTGAATCTCGCTAGACAGCGAGTAGATAGACAGCATCATCTGAGCAGCAGAAGATGGCAGCCGTCTAAGAATAGTGAGACCCGACAGAGAAAGGGCCCCCTAAATAACAGAACAGCTAAGGCTGAAGTTAGGGACCTTTCAAGACGTCCTGAGGGTAGTGGGCGTGGGTTTAGAGGTAGTGAGACCTCCAGTAACTCAGGTTTGAGAGGCCCATACAGACGACCCGATAGAGTACGGGACAGTACGAAGTCTAACCGGACCTTAGATACCCAGGCAATACCTGACAAGGTTACGACCCGGAAATGTGACTGGACGAAGTCTGTGACAATGACAGACGGTAGGTACCTAAGGAATGAGCGAATGTCATTGACTAATATTCCGGGGGCTGAACAGAGTAATGGACAAGTACATGGTCTATGTGTGAACTGTGGGTTGAGGTGATTGGATATATTATGTGTTCAACCCCACAAGCTTGAACAGAGGGGGGGGGATATGTAATGCAGCCTTGGCTGGCATTCCTTTAATGGCTCAGTGTGTGTGTTTTGACTGTCCATGTTCCTTTCCCCCAGCTGACTAGTCACATGACTGTGACATCACACAGGTCCTTTTACACACACAAGTCTGAACACATGACTGTGACATCATATCAGGTCGTGTGTGTGTGTGTGTGTGTGTGTGTAAGGGTATATAAACCCTGCTTAATTGGAGACAGGTGTGTCAGTGATAGGCGTGAGGCCTGTTCCTGTTCCCCTGGTGTGGGGGACACCGTTTGTGTGAGGCCTAGTGAGGCCGAGTGAAGCCTGACTGCCTGAAAGGTCAGAGACTGGATCCTGTGTGGATGCTAGTGGCCTTGGAAGGCAAATGGACTGTAGTGAAGAGCCCTGGAAGGCGAAGGCTGGATGTTAGAGTGAAGGCATACCAGTAGCCTTAAAGGGAACGACGGCTAGAGACCCCAGTTGGGAAGCCGCAAAGCCGCAGTGGTGGCGGACTAAATGGACTGAAGTAGCCAAACCCCGGACAAGGTAATACTCGTTGTCATATGGACAGTTATCTGGACATTGTTCAATTGTTACCTTGCGGGAGGCTGTACCTGGAGCAAGTGGGCCTGTGTGCCACTTGGCTCACGAATACTGTTTATATGTGTGTCGGCGGGCCACGGAGTGGACCCGGAAACATGGAGTTTATGAAGTAATAAACTGCTACATGGTGAAAATAATGAAAAGACATTGCAAGTGTGAATTGATTGGTGCAGCGAAGCGAGTATTCCCCAGGATGATGACAAGCACTGCCTTACACTACCAATAACTATACCTCCCACAAACATACATCTTAGAAATAACTCTAATACATGACATCATAGAGTTCATACAAAACATATATTTACACACATAGAGAATGCAACATTTAAAGGGTTAATACCCTTGACCTTCTTACATTCCCCCTTCCTTTAACTATTGCCTTCCCGGCAATAGGGGCACTTTGTTATGAATATACATATTTACAAAGACATAAATTAACCATTAAAACTTTAATGAGGTAGATAATTTTTTTCAAACAACAAAAAATAAAGTGTCCCGAACTCCCCCTTCCTTTGTGGGAAGCAGGGGTTATAAATAAAAATTAAAAGAAAAACTTCTACTTCCCGAAGCCAAGGTGCAGTGTCCGTGGGTCCTCTAGGCCCGCTGGAGACGCAGAACAGTCTCGAGCCTGTACGCTGTTTTGTGCAATGAGCACCAGCTATGTGTACTGCACCGAATGTCTCCTTCAGAAAATCAGCGGCCTATCTCAGGGACACCATCCTTGCGGGGTGTTCCCTGCTCCGCGGTGATCCCTAGGCCGCTCCTCTCTCCCTCGGCGCTCGCGGGCTTGTGCACGGCCTGGAGGGGACCTGGAAGCCTCCGGGCCCCAGTCTCGCCGTAGCCGGCCCGCGGGAGATATAGGACTGATGGGTCGGCGAGACCATGGGTCCCCCTCTGGGTGAACCGAGGCAGGCCACACAGCTCCTTCTCTCCTTCCCCGATCCACCTCGGCACGTATTCCAGCAACATACCGTTGCACCGCCGCTGTCAAATCTTCAGGGCCCAAGGCGCGGCTGCTCCCTCTGCCATCAGCTCAGGCACCACGGGTTCCCGCCCGGATAGGACGAGTGCCAGAGGACCCGAGGGCCCTGAAGGAAGGGGGAGGAGGTGGGGCTCTGCGCTCCATGGACATGGGGGCACGGTTCCCAACCGCACTACCATCTCCTCGTCCGAGATCTCGTCCCAGAGACTGCTGGGCCGGAATCTTCCTGACAGATTCCCGCTTGGAGGAAAACTTTCCCTAGCAACAAGTCCCTAAACTATTGTCCCTATGGGACTGGATGTGCTCAATGCCCCCCTCTAGTGACCAAACCAATTACTGCATTGACATTATTTTCTAACTTTCTAACTAGATCTCTAACGTACCCCCATTAGTGATCCCTCGCAAACTATAGCTAAACCCATATACAGTACAGACCAAAAGTTTGGACACACCTTCTCATTTAAAGATGTTTCTGTATTTTCATGACTATGAAAATTGTAAATTTACACTGAAGGCATCAAAACTATGAATTAACACATGTGGAATTATATACTTAACAAAAAAGTATGTAACAACTGAAATTATGTCTTATATTCTAGGTTCTTCAAATTAGCCACCTTTTGCTTTGATGACTGCTTTGCACACTCTTGCCAAGAGTAGGAGCATCTTCTTCTCCTTCAGGCTGGACTTCATAGACGAGCCCTTCAGAGTTGACTTGTCGCTTTACATGATATGGTGTTTTCTCCCATCGGTAATGCAATTTGTCTCGGGGGCGTTTTTCTCATACTAACACTCGATTCCCAGCCTGCAGAGCTGTCCCCCATAGAGGAACCGCTTCTGGATGTCCCAACTCCCGAAACCTGGTCTGCACCAGACGATGTAGCGTCTGTAGACGATGGCGGTGTTCTCGTACCCTGGTGGACACCACCGTCCGTGGGTAGTCCTCCTCTGGGTCCAGTTCCAGTTCAGTGATCTCTTTTCCTGGCCTGCCGAAGAGTAGGGTGTAAGGAGTATACCCCGTGTTACGATGTACTCGGTTGTTGTATACCCATATCAACTTTGCTATGAATTCTGACCAGCGCATCTTTCGATCCTCCTTCAATGTTCTCAACATTTGGATGAGCGTTCAGTTGAATCGTTCACATGCTCCATTGCTCTGAGGGTGATAAGGCGTCGTCCGAGATTTCTCAATGTGATACAAACGGTGCAGCTCTTGCATAACTCGTCCAAGAAAACAGGCACACTGGTCTGAGTGAATTCTCTTCGGACAGCCGTACACCTGGATGAAATTACAGATGACATGAGCTGCGGATTTGGCAGTTTGGTCTCGATTCGGAGTCATGATGGCAAATTTGGTGAAATGATCCGTCATTACCAAACAATGTTCGTACCCCTGATGGGCTGGTCCTATTGTCAAATAGTCAATCATCAACACTTCCAGTGGGGCTGAGGTCACAATAGTTTGCATGGGGGCTCTCTGCTCCGGAGGCTTGGACAGTTCGCAGCTCCTGCAGCGTCGGCATACTTCCTCAACTACCGTCTTCAGCAAGGGGTGGTAAACCAGTTTCTGTAGCCACTGAAAGGTCTTCTCCTGGCCGAAGTGAGCCCCTCTCATGTGCTTCCGTGGCCACTTGATGCAACAGCGTTTCAGGGATCACGACTTGCCAGGTGGCGGACTGGGCACGCAGCAATCTGTCTCTCAGATAGTCTCTCCCACTGTAGAAAGATTTGTAGTGTCCCAGGAGACAGGGTCTCTCTCTCATTCTGGCAGGGCAGTTGTTTGAGGGTCACCCACTGTTGAACTTGTGTGAGTTCTCCATCTTCCTGTTGAACCTGCACCCACTCATCACGGGGCTGTGCCAACACATTTTCCTGGGGCTCTGCTCGCACCGGTTCCTGCGTAGCTGGCAACATCCTGGCAGAACATCGGAAGTCGGGAACTTCTTCAGCCTCCAGCTCTTCATCTCAGTTGAATGAATGAATTAAGGCTTGCAAGTGACGTCAAAAGCAACAAAAAAGGATTTTGGTGATACGTCAAAAGTAAAAGAAAAGTCAAAGATGCTATAGGATTTTTACAGGATGAAAATGATGAAATGGTAAGTCAGGATGTTGAGAAGGCTGAACTTTTAAATTCCTATTTTGCATCTGTTTTCTCTCAGAAAGGAAATGTAACATCAACTGATCTTCACTGTCCTATTAAAGGAATAGAAGAATCCAGGATATCTATAAACAGAAAGACAGTGAGGAAACACTTAGCTAACCTAAATGAATTCAAGTCTCCAGGTCCAGATGAATTACACCCCAGGGTACTGAAGGAGATAGCAGAAGAAATTCTTGAACCACTGTCCATAATCTTTGAAAATTCTTGGAGAACAGGAGAAGTCCCAGAAGACTGGAGAAGAGCAAATGTTGTTCCTATCTTCAAAAAGGGGAAGAAGGTGGACCCAGGGAACTACAGGCCGGTGAGTCTGACTTCTATACCAGGAAAGATCTTTGAACAAATTATTAAAGAACATGTATGCAAGTACCTGGATAAGAATGAAGTGATTAAACAGAGTCAGCATGGGTTTGTAACTAATAAGTCATGTCAGACTAACTTAATTTCCTTCTATGACAGAATCACTGACTGGGTGGATCAGGGAAATGCTGTAGATATAGTATATCTTGACTTCAGCAAAGCATTTGACAAAGTATCTCACACAATCCTTATTGAAAAAATGACTAAGTATGGAATGGACAAGGCAACTGTTAGGTGGATTCATAACTGGCTTAGTGATCGGACCCAAAGAGTGGTTGTAAATGGCTGCACATCCAGTTGGAAGAATGTCTCAAGTGGGGTACCACAAGGCTCTGTTTTGGGCCCTGTATTGTTCAACATCTTTATCAATGATTTAGATGAAGGAATTGAGGGTAAACTGATCAAATTTGCTGATGACACAAAGCTAGGAGGGGTAGCTAGTACTAGAGAAGAGAGAGAGAGGATTCAAAAAGATATACATAAACTGGAGCAGTGGGCAGCAACTAACAGAATGGATTTTAACAGGGAAAAATACAAAGTACTACATCTGGGCAATAAAAATGAAAAAAGCATATACAAAATGGGAGGAATAGGGCTAAGTAACAGCACATGTGAAAAAGACTTGGGTATACTAATTGATCACAGACTTAACATGAGTCAACAGTGTGATGCAGCAGCAAAAAAGGCAAATACAATTCTAGGATGTATCAACAGAAGCATACAGTCTAGATCACGTGAGGTCATTATTGCCCTCTACTCCTCTTTGGTCAGACCTCATCTGGAATACTGTGTCCAGTTTTGGGCACCACATTTTAAAAAAGACATCAACAAACTGGAGCAAGTTCAGAGAAGAGCCACCAGAATGGTGACCGGTCTGCAAACCATGTCCTATGTGGAACGGTTGCAGGATTTGGGAATGTTTAGCTTGCAAAAAAGAAGACTGAGAGGAGACTTAATAGCTGTCTACAAATATCTCAAGGGCTGTCACATTGTAGAAGGATCATCTTTATTCTCATTTGCGCAAGGAAAGACTAGAAGCAATGGGATGAAACTGAATGGGAGGAGACACAGATTAGATATTAGAAAAAACTTTTTGACAGTTAGGGTGATCAATGAGTGGAACAGGCTGCCACAAGAGGTGGTGAGTTCTCCTTCAATGGAAGTCTTCAAACAGAGGCTGGATAGACATCTGTCTGGGATGATTTAGAGAATCCTGCTTTGAGCAGGGGGTTGGACCAGATGACCCAGGAGGTCCCTTCCAACTCTACCATTCTATGATTCTATGATTCAATTAAAGCCGGGCTTCTCATGTGTCACTCTGGATAACACATCAGCATGAGTATTTTCAACTCCACGTCGGTAGGCAATTTTATGTCAGTATTTGACCATTCTAGCCACCCAGCGCTGCTCCAGGGCCCCCAACTTTGCGATCTGGTGGGCCAGTGGATTTTTGTTGGTTTACACCAGAACTTCAGACCCAGATAGGTATTCTGCAAATTTCTCGGTCATGGCCCACACTAATGCTAACTTCTCTAACTTGAACGAACTGTAGTTGTCCAGATTCCGTTCTGAGTCATGAAGAGAACGACTTGCATAGGTAATCACCCTCTCTTTTCCGTCTTGAACCTGCGACAACACAGTTCCGAGTCCATACAAGCTTCCATCGGTATGAAGAATGAAAGGTTGGGAGAAGTCAGCGTAGGCCAGGACTGGTGCTTCCGTCAGAGCCACTTTCAGGGCTTGGAACGCCTTCTCCTGGCGCTCTCCCCACTGAATTTCTTGGTTTTTAGCTCCCGATGGTACTCCTTTCAGCAACTCTAATAGCGGGTTCACGATGCGGGCAAAGTCTTTCACGAATAGTACCTGGTTAATCCCAAGAAGGCCTGAACATCCTTCACTGTCTTCGGGGTGGGCCAATCCTGTACTGCTGCAATCTTCTCATGGGACAGTTTTACACCTTCTGCAGAGACTACATGTCTGAGGTATTCAATCTGGGTGTGGAACAGATGACACGTGGGAGGTTTTACTTTTAGACCATGCTTCTGGAGCCGGCTTAGTACTTGTTCAAGGCATTGTAGATGTTCTTCGAATGTAGTGGTGTACACAATTATATCATCCAGGTAGATGAGCATGGCTTCAAATTTTAGATCTCACAAACACCTCTACATGAGTCGCTGAAAAGTGCCTGGAAAATTGACCAGCCCGAACGGCATTCGGTTGAACTCATACAGGCCCATTGTCAGGATCCTGTCTGGGTTGGAGCCGATGTTACTGCAAACACTAGGGGAAGCAGAGGCAGGTAACGTGGTCAGAGATAGCCGGGATGGTACACTGGAAAGACGTTATTAGTAGCACTGGATCAGGCGGAGAGCGTAGTCAGAAGGGCAGGCCGAGGTCAGTTCACAGGAGAGCGGTATTGGTAGCAATGGATCAGGCGGAGAGCGTAGTCAGAAGGGCAGGCCAAGGTCAGTTCACAGGAGAGCGGTATTGGTAGCAGCAGGAACAGCAGGAAACGCTTGACTAGAGGCTAAGAGCACAATAATCTCGCAATGACACACCCACAGGGCCAGGCTTATATAGGGTGTGTAATTGGCAATCAGAGGCCAATCAAGAGAGCACTGGGTGGAGCCGATCAGGAAGAACAGTCAATGGTATCTGGGTTCAGCAAGGAACCTTGCAGCCAGCAGAATAGCTCAGATGGTAGAGCTGCTGGCCGGTGGACAAGAGGTACTGGGTTCAATTCCTGACAGTACTCCCCTCCTTCCAGGATGGCCTCTGGACATCTCAGGAGATGGCTTATCTGGGTACCTCTGATGAAAGGCTCTTGTAAGTCTAGGAGCATGGACGTTGTCCTTTGGTTCCCATGAATTTTCCTCTGGTCCATAACCCTTCCACTGCACCAGATACTGCAGTTTACCTCTGAATTTTCTAGAGTCCAGAATCTTATCCACAATGTATTCTTCTTCACCACGGATCCTTTCTGGTGGAGGAGGTGGCTGAATTCTTCCTGGAAACGGGTTTTCACAAAAGGGTTTGAGCAAGGATATGTGAAATACTGGATGAATCTTTAGATTGTTGGGAAGTTTTAAACGAAAAGCAACCTGGTTAATTTTTGCAGAAATTTGAAAAGGTCCAATGAATTTTTGACCAAATTTGGAGGATGGTACATGTGTCTTTAGATTTCTAGTGGACAGCCAAACTTTGTCTCCAACCTGAAGAGCAGGGGGCACTCTCCGATGTTTATCTGCTGCTTCCTTATATTCTTCCTGGGTCTTGAGTAACATCTCTGATAGTTCCTTCTGGGATTCTTGTAATTTTGCAAGCCTGTCGTTAACAGCAGGAATGGGAGTGTTCACTGGCAGATTAGGGATAAATATTGGATGTAATCCATAGTTAGCAAAAAATGGGGTTTGAGATGTAGCGCTATGTATGGAGTTGTTGTAGGCAAACTCTGCTGTTGGTAAATAGTCCACCCAGTCATCCTGAAGATAGGAAATGAAGCAACGGAGGTATTGCTCCAAAGTCTGGTTCGTTCTCTCCGTCTGGCCATTGGACTGAGGATGGAAAGCGGTAGAAAGATTCACCGTGACTCCCAAGGCTGTACAGAAACTCTTCCAAAATTTTGACGTAAACTGAACGCCTCTGTCAGACACCACGCTGTCAGGAATTCCATGTAACCTGAATACCTCTTTGATCATCAGTTCTGCAGTTTTTTCAGCAGTAGGAATTCCTTCAGTTGGGATAAAGTGGGCCATTTTTGTGAGTCGGTCCACTATGACAAGGATGACGGTCATCTGTTTGGAAGGGGGTAGTTCCACAATAAAATCCATGGAAATAGATCCCC
Organism: Oophaga sylvatica; assembly: GCA_033576555.1. Lineage (NCBI taxonomy): Eukaryota > Metazoa > Chordata > Amphibia > Anura > Dendrobatidae > Oophaga > Oophaga sylvatica. Next base: position 644,784,838 of record JARQOD010000002.1, on the reverse strand, counting down.
AAGGCCTGGATGGAACTGGGAGTGGTTGCAGGAGTCCTAGAGGAGACGATCGTGGGGTCTTGTTTCGTGCGCATGTTAAACAGGTTGAAACATATTTCCTCACGTCCTTCTAACAATTAGGCCACCAAAAGAAACGAAGTAGTAAGTCTTGTGTTTTTGCAACTCCAGGATGTCCTGCCAGTTTAGAATCATGGACACTTTTGAGGACTTCAAGGCGAGAAGATTCAGGTACATATATTTTGTGTTTCTGCATCCAAAACCCCTCTTTGAATGAAAGATCGACGTCTTCCGAAGGATGGTTAAGGAAAGAGTCCTCTTGGTATCCATCTTTAATTCTATTACATAGTCCTTTAGAGTGCAATATTCCCAAAAAATTTTTAGGGCCTAGAATTGTATCATCATTACTAGACCTCTCCTGAGGTTCCGAACACATCCTGGACAGGGCATCAGCCTTGCCATTTCTTGAACCAGGCCGGTAAGAAATTATAAAATTGAATCTTGAGAAAAATAAGGCCCATCGTGCTTGTCTTGCAGACAATCTTTTTGCTGTACGGAGGAATTCAAGATTATTGTGGTCCGTGAGGACAGTCACAGGGTGATTAGCACCTTCCAGCAGATGTCTCCACTCGGAGAAGGCAACTTTAATGGCTAACAGTTCTTTATTACCGATGTCGTAGTTTTTTTCTGCAGATGACATGGTATGGGAAAGAAACGCACATGGGTGAAGTTGCATTTTGTCCCCAACTCGCTGAGACAGAATGGCTCCCACTGCAGAGTCCGAGGCGTCCACTTCGACAGTAAATGGCAATTCAGGATTTGGGTGTACTAACAATGGAGCAGCCGTAAAAAGAGTTTTCAACTTGTCAAAAGCCTCCTGTGCCTCCGGAGACCAGAAAAATGCTTTGGTCTTTTTTGTTAGTGTAGTAATTGGTAGTATGATCCGTGAAAAGTTCTTTATAAATTTTCGGTAAAAATTTGCAAATCCTATGAAATGCTGGACGTCTTTTAAATTTCTTGGAACAGGCCAGTCCACTACAGCATTGATTTTGCTGGGATCCATGCTCAGACCTTCTGGGGAGATGATATATCCCAGAAATTGGATACTGGTTTGTTCAAATTCACATTTTTCAAGTTTAATGTAAAGATGGTTCTCCTGTAGTCGTTCCAAGACTAACTGGACGTGCCTGCGATGCTCTTCCAAGGTGTCTGAAAATATAAGAATGTCATCGAGATAAGCCACAACGAATTGATCCAAGAAATCTCGAAAAACATCATTAATAAAATGTTGAAAGGTGGCTGGTAGTGTTGAGCATTCCGATACCACAAGTATCGGGTATCGGCCGATATTCGCTGTATCGGAATTCCGATACTTAGTTCCGATATTTTTCCAATATCGTATACCGGAATCGGAAGTTCCCATAATTCTTTGAGAGGCAATGTGATTTTAGTCAGCCAATGAGGAATCTTATGAAGTGTGGGCACATCTTGTAATGCTGCGGTCATCTTAACTAATGGCATGGCTGTGATTGGCTGCTGAAATGATGTCAGAATGCACTATAAAAGGCGCCGCCGCCATTTTAGCATCACTGTGCTGTGAACTCAGTTAGGGACAAAATGCTGTTCTGCTGACTTTGAGGGACAGTTAGATATTGCGATTTTGTGTACTGGGCTTTAGGCAGGCTAGTTTACCAACCGCTGTGTAAAGCTTCCTTTTGCCAGTGTTGTTTTAACAGCTCTGTGCAAGGTGTGTGTGAGAGTGCAGGTGACGCTGCAGTTTGCTCTGCATGCAACGCTGTCTGTAGGCATCTGCACGTGTCACTCACAGACTCTTTTTTTTTTCTTCAGTGTAATTCTTGCTGCTCCATGCAATTTAACTATTAGTGTGACGCGCTTCCATCCGTATCCAATACATTGGTTGCAAACACTATAGAAGTAGACAAAGGAGTAGCCTTTCACAGATTGTGAACAGTTGTGTTTCAGTGTTCACTTCAGTCTGTGTTTTTTATTTTTTGAGTGCACATCACGCTCCAGTTACTTGTTCAAGCACTGCTGCTTGTACTCTGCTGAGCGTGTCTCAGTGCCTCATCCTTTTCATTTATCTCCAATTGGTTCTGCTCCATTCCATTTAAAATCTAATCTATTAGTGTGACGCGCTTCCATCCGTATCCAATACATTGGTTGCAAACACTATAGAAGTAGACAAAGGAGTAGCCTTTCACAGATTGTGAACAGTTGTGTTTCAGTGTTCACTTCAGTCTGTGTTTTTTATTTTTTGAGTGCACATCACGCTCCAGTTACTTGTTCAAGCACTGCTGCTTGTACTCTGCTGAGCGTGTCTCAGTGCCTCATCCTTTTCATTTATCTCCAATTGGTTCTGCTCCATTCCATTTAAAATCTAATCTATTAGTGTGACGCGCTTCCATCCGTATCCAATACATTGGTTGCAAACACTATAGAAGTAGACAAAGGAGTAGCCTTTCACAGATTGTGAACAGTTGTGTTTCAGTGTTCACTTCAGTCTGTGTTTTTTATTTTTTGAGTGCACATCACGCTCCAGTTACTTGTTCAAGCACTGCTGCTTGTACTCTGCTGAGCGTGTCTCAGTGCCTCATCCTTTTCATTTATCTCCAATTGGTTCTGCTCCATTCCATTTAAAATCTAATCTATTAGTGTGACGCGCTTCCATCCGTATCCAATACATTGGTTGCAAACACTATAGAAGTAGACAAAGGAGTAGCCTTTCACAGATTGTGAACAGTTGTGCTTCAGTGTTCACTTCAGTCTGTGTTTTTTATTTTTTGAGTGCACATCACGCTCCAGTTACTTGTTCAAGCACTGCTGCTTGTACTCTGCTGAGCGTGTCTCAGTGCCTCATCCTTTTCATTTATCTCCAATTGGTTCTGCTCCATTCCATTTAAAATCTAATCTATTAGTGTGACGCGCTTCCATCCGTATCCAATACATTGGTTGCAAACACTATAGAAGTAGACAAAGGAGTAGCCTTTCACAGATTGTGAACAGTTGTGTTTCAGTGTTCACTTCAGTCTGTGTTTTTTATTTTTTGAGTGCACATCACGCTCCAGTTACTTGTTCAAGCACTGCTGCTTGTACTCTGCTGAGCGTGTCTCAGTGCCTCATCCTTTTCATTTATCTCCAATTGGTTCTGCTCCATTCCATTTAAAATCTAATCTATTAGTGTGACGCGCTTCCATCCGTATCCAATACATTGGTTGCAAACACTATAGAAGTAGACAAAGGAGTAGCCTTTCACAGATTGTGAACAGTTGTGTTTCAGTGTTCACTTCAGTCTGTGTTTTTTATTTTTTGAGTGCACATCACGCTCCAGTTACTTGTTCAAGCACTGCTGCTTGTACTCTGCTGAGCGTGTCTCAGTGCCGCATCCTTTTCATTTTTCTCCAATTGGTGCTGCTCCATTATATTTGAAAAAAATCTAATCTATTAGTGTGACGCGCTTCCATCCGTATACAATACATTGGTTGCAAACACTATAGAAGTAGACAAAGGAGTAGCCTTTCACAGATTGTGAACAGTTGTGTTTCAGTGTTCACTTCAGTCTGTGTTTTTTATTTTTTGAGTGCACATCACGCTCCAGTTACTTGTTCAAGCACTGCTGCTTGTACTCTGCTGAGCGTGTCTCAGTGCCGCATCCTTTTCATTTTTCTCCAATTGGTGCTGCTCCATTATATTTGAAAAAAATCTAATCTATTAGTGTGACGCGCTTCCATCCGTACACAATACATTGGTTGCAAACACTATAGAAGTACAGAAAGGAGCCTTTCACAGATAGTGAACAGTTGTCTGCAGTGTTCACTGCAGTCTCTGAGGAATAACCACACTTAGGCTGTGATGTTCCACTAGAATTTTCTGTGTAAACATTCAGATTTGTTATGTGGTATAACAGCACCATCTAGTGGTCGTTTTATAGAATGTCTTTGGTTGTTGATATTGAGGTTTTTTGACATATCTACCACACCGTAGTTCATGAGTCATAGCTTTGATGACTCAGCAGCCAGCCCCAGCACCCATGTTTTTTGCTCAGTATACAGCTAAGACAGTTCATTCCTGAGTACCTCCTGACATCAGAATCCAATAGTGATCTCTTACATCCAGATCTGTAGCCGCACAATCGGTAGGTCCTAAACACATTCACCATGAACTTGACAGCCGTATAAATATTGGGATGTTTACATCATGCTGTTATGAAAATGTGAGAGTTGTAGTCCATGCTTTTCCGACTGTGCAGTAAGCATGGGATATACCGCATGTTATATGTAACTACATGTTATGCATATAGTGTGTTCCCTCACCACTGTATATTGTGTATATATTGTATGCTTGCCACATGTTTGTGAGCACATAGTAAAATACTGTTATTTGTTCCACAGTTTTTTACCATATTCGATTCCTGCAATAAACTTGGTAACAGACATCACGTTTCTATCAAATCACTGTTGGGATCAAGGTTATGCTGTCTGCAAGGATTATGTACACATACACATAAGACGGGCAGAACATAGGCCTTATAACTTTTCTGACTTTCTTTATCAATCTACCAAGATGAAGAAGGCAGGGAGTAAGTCACGTGGTCGTGGCCGTGGAGTTTCAGCAGGGAGAGGACGTGGGGATTCTGTGGCTGCTGCCGCACCCAGTGACACAGCATCCACCAGTTTTCCCCGTGAGCGTTCCTTTATGCGCACTTTTGTAGGAGCTCAGCGTACCCCCCTTCTGCGGGAAGAACAAATTGAAGCCGTTGTTGGTTGGATGGCAGCCAATGCATCGACTTCAATTCCTTCCACCTCCTCTCAGGACCACAGCACTGTTGAACAACCATCTGTCTCTTCACCGCCTGCCAAATTGCCCAGGCAGTCAGAGAGTTCTGAACTGGAGCCAGCTGAGTCTCTGCTTCTGTTCTCAGAATCTGTTGGCTTGCAAACAGGGCCCAGCCAAGCAGCATTCTGGAATGTGAAGAAGAGGCAGTATGCAGTGATGCACAACAGCTGTGTCTCTCTGAATGTGAAGAGGCGGGTGAGCCAGTGCCGATGGTCAGCACACCGCAGAACGCATCTGATGATGATGAGACTCAGGTGCCATTTTCTGTTGAGCATGGTGCTGGCCAGACCACCCAACAGCAGCAGGTGTTGGAAGAGGGTAGTGGAGATGATGAGGTCCAAGACCCAACATGGCGTGAGGAACAGGAAGGTGGTGGTAGCAGCTCTGAGGAAGAGATTGCCCCAACGGTCCAAACAGTAGGGAGAGGTAGGCTGCAGACTCGGTTGCCTGTAGCCTCCAGTTTGGCACCCGTTTGTAGCAGTTCTCTTCCAACAGCCAAAACGGGCGCTCCCAGGACTTGCACTGCGTGGTCCTTTTTTGACACACTTGCAGATGATATTTGCTATGTCAAATGCAAGCTGTGTAATCAAAAAGTAAAAAGAGGTAAAAATGTCAGTAACCTTAATACCACAAATATGTGGAAACATGTGCGGTCAAAGCACGTGGTTGAGTTCCAAAGACACACTGGAGATGTAGGCCAACCTACAGCAGCACCTACATCTTCAGCTCGTGTTGGAGCCTCTTCCTCCAGCTCACACACAGCTGGTTCGGCTTCCTCACAGGATCGCCATGGAAAAACCTCTGTCACTGTTGTCCAGAGACCCAGTGTTATTCCACCCACAGCTGCAAGTTCCCTGTCATCCTCACACTCCCAGGCCACAAAACAGCCATCGGTAGCACAGGCATGGGATAAAAGACGGCCATACTCGGCAAACCATCCACGAGCACAGGCTCTGAATGCTGGCATTGCAAAACTCCTGTCCCTTGAAATGCTGTCATTCAGGCTGGTGGAGACTGACAGTTTCCGTAACTTAATAGCATTGGCAGTCCCACAATACAATGTGCCCAGCCGATTTTATTTCAGCAGGCAAGCCGTCCCTGGTCTGCAAAAGCATGTTGAGGGAAAAATTAAACATGCGCTACTAAACGCCGTCAGTAGCAAGGTCCACCTGACCACCGATGCGTGGACCAGTACCCATGGCCAGGGACGATACCTTTCCCTCACTGTCACGCTGTATAGCAGATATATATATATGTGATGACAGTAATCTATATCAAAAGGGCAACATACAATATAACATGCGCATAGATATATGATAACATAGAATTACCTGACAGAAAGTCCAGTGGGTCAATACGGAATCCGTTATACGCTGTCTCCGGCTAGAGGGTGACCGGGGTCTATGCTGACCCTAAACTGGGGTCCTAACTAATCCCTCTACCTGGAGGTACTGTTAAAGGTACAGAGGTCCAGGCCACCAGCGTAAACCCTGTCTCCTATCAATCCCTGCCAACTGTAATCTAGTCCTAAGAAGGACCCTGATTACCACCAAAGGGAATGAACAGGTAACGGTTAATGAACAGAAAGACATACAAGAAAGACAAGAAATAAAGTAAATAAAGTCTTACATACAACACTCACACACAGTAGGAACACCTAAGGTCTCAGAGATAAACTATAAGCTATAAGAGTAAAAACAACTAAGGAGCTCTTAGCTTAAGTATTCTCAGAACCGATCCAGTCTGCTAGACTACATAAAGGCTTTCACCGGCATCTAACAAGCAGACTGGCAGGTATATGAAGGAATCTAATTAGAACATAATCAAAAGCAGCCGGGCGAGGCTGGACCTAGTCTTAGCAAAGAGCTAGGTAAAATTAACTCCCTCATTACCAAACACAAAGAAACAGCAACTCAGCTGTGAGAAGTCAGAGTGTGTAATCGCGACGATCCTTGTGGCGATACACCCATGACAGTACCCCCCCCCTCTACGAGGGGACTCCGGACCCTCAGGGCCAGGTCTGCCCGGGTGAGTTGTGTGAAAGGTCCGAACCAATCGATCTGCGTTAACATCAGACGCAGGGACCCACGTCCTCTCCACAGGACCATACCCCCTCCAATGAACCAAGTACTGAAGGGATCGGCGACTGAGACGTGAGTCAATGATTTTCGACCCATGAAATTCCACGTTATCATTGACCACCACTGAAGGCGGAGGTAGAGGTGACGGTATGACTGGTGCCACATACTTTTTAAGTAATGACTTGTGAAACACATTATGAATTTTAAACGTAGGAGGGAGGTCCAGACGAAATGCCACAGGATTAATTATGGAACTGATCCTGTACGGCCCGATGAATCTGGGACCCAACCTCCAGGAGGAAACTTTAAGTTTTATATTCCTGGTAGACAACCAAACTAGATCGTTCACCTTCAGATCTAGACCAGAAACTCTCCCCCTATCAGCCATCCGTTTGTAACGGTTCCCCGTAACCTTCAGTCTTAACCGATCTGGAACTATCAGTCTCCCTGGAAGTCCACCGGGGCGTCCCCCTGAGCCCCCAATACCTCCCCCTCAAGCTCAGAGCATACAGCTGACACTACAACTCCCTCCTGAGGAATAGGAACCGGATCATCTGTCTTCCCGGCCCCTGGGAAAGTACGAGATAAGGCATCAGGAAGCAACTTTATTGAGCAGTCATATGCGCGATGAGGAGGTAACTCTTTACACCCCTCCTCTGAGAACATCTCCCCAAAGTCCTCCAGAAAAGGAGACAAAGTCCTAGGCACAACCGCACCGATGACCGTGCTCATGCAGTTATTCCTGCAAAATTCACCCCACTGGATTATCTTTCCGGATTGCCAATCAATCACTGGGTTATGTTTAGCCAACCAAGGAAGTCCCAACACAATAGGAGTAGGTAGACCCTCCAACACATAACAAGACAATTGCTCTTTATGTCTTGCCCCTACTCGAAGATCTATGTTATGAACAGCTTGTACCAAGCTACCTTGACCGAGAGGTCTAGAATCAATAGAGACTATAGGGACCGGTTTGGCCAATACACTCAGTTGCATACCATGCACCTGGGCAAACCGAGCGTCCACCAGATTAGCCCCGGACCCACTATCAAGAAAAACAGAAATCCTCTCAGTTCTAGTACCAATCACCACCTCCGCAGGCACGAGAAACTGAGAGGGATTTGGGGACGAAATACACACTCCCAGGTTAACTCCTTTGCTCGAAGAGGCCCGGGATGGACACCCCCAACAAAATGTCCCTCTCTCCCGCAAAAGAAACACCTTCTAGTCTTGCGGTGCACCGCCAATTCCTTCCTACAAAAAGATGTCCCTCCCAACTGCATGGGTTCCTCAGAACAGACCAGGGGAACCTCAGTATAAGGGACTTTAGTAGTAGGTGGAGTCATCACGGGAGGCGGAGTTACCTCGCGTCTTCCCCGAATTCGTCTATCCATGCGAATAGCGAGGGCCATAGCAGCCTCCAGTGATGGAGGAGAATCATACTGAGCCAACACATCTTTTAATTTGTCAGACAACCCTTGACAAAACTGGCTCCTAAGAGCTGGGTCATTCCACTGAGTATCTGTTGCCCATCTACGGAACTCAGAAGAATATTCCTCCGCTGGACGATTTCCTTGCCGTATTTTACGCAACTTTGTTTCAGCAAGGGAAACTCGATCCGGATCATCATATACCAGACCCAGGGCAGTAAAAAATCGATCCACTGACTGGAGATCTGGGGAGCCTGGAGGAATAGAGAACGCCCAAGATTGAGGGTCCCCTTGTAAGAGCGAGATAACAATTCCCACCCTCTGCTCTTCACTCCCAGATGACCGAGGCCGCAGCCGAAAGTACAATTTACATGCCTCCCGGAAAGTAAAAAATTTGTCCCGCCCACCAGTGAACCTGTCCGGGAGAGCAACCTTAGGTTCAGATCTGGTTTGCTCCGGGGGGAACAAAACCTTGGACTTAATGTCTGCAAACTCCATGGACAACCCCTGCAACTGCCGGGCCAGCTGGGCTACTGGATCCATGACAGCTGGAGAGAATCTTTTGTATGGCCGGTGAAAATGTCACGCTGTATAGCAGATATTATATATGTGATGACAGTAATCTATATCAAAAGGGCAACATACAATATAACATGCGCATAGATATATGATAACATAGAATTACCTGACAGAAAGTCCAGTGGGTCAATACGGAATCCGTTATACGCTGTCTCCGGCTAGAGGGTGACCGGGGTCTATGCTGACCCTAAACTGGGGTCCTAACTAATCCCTCTACCTGGAGGTACTGTTAAAGGTACAGAGGTCCAGGCCACCAGCGTAAACCCTGTCTCCTATCAATCCCTGCCAACTGTAATCTAGTCCTAAGAAGGACCCTGATTACCACCAAAGGGAATGAACAGGTAACGGTTAATGAACAGAAAGACATACAAGAAAGACAAGAAATAAAGTCTTACATACAACACTCACACACAGTAGGAACACCTAAGGTCTCAGAGATAAACTATAAGCTATAAGAGTAAAAACAACTAAGGAGCTCTTAGTTTAAGTATTCTCAGAACCGATCCAGTCTGCTAGACTACATAAAGGCTTTCACCGGCATCTAACAAGCAGACTGGCAGGTATATGAAGGAATCTAATTAGAACATAATCAAAAGCAGCCGGGCGAGGCTGGACCTAGTCTTAGCAAAGAGCTAGGTAAAATTAACTCCCTCATTACCAAACACAAAGAAACAGCAACTCAGCTGTGAGAAGTCAGAGTGTGTAATCGCGACGATCCTTGTGGCGATACACCCATGACACTCACTGCCCATTGGGTCAATGTTGTGGAGCCGGGTACAGATCTTGCGAGTGGCGCTGTACGTGTTCTGCCAACTCCAAGGATTACAGGAATCAAGTCTGTCCACATTGACTCCTCCTACTCCAGTTCCTCAGAATCATCGCTGCAGGAGCCGTCACGGTCTACCTCCACATGGACCCGTGAACGCTTACCTGATGCGACCGATATGAGCACAGCCGTGGCCAAACGTCAACAGGCCGTCCTGAAATTAATTTCCATGGGGAATCGAAGCCACACAGCGCAGGAGCTCTGGAATGCCATCAAGCAGGAGAGCGACGTGTGGTTTTTGCCAGCGAATCTCCAGCCAGGCTTGGTAGTGTGTGACAATGGCCGAAATCTGGTGGCAGCTCTGGGCCTTGGCAACCTCACTCACATACCATGTCTGGCACATGTGCTCAACTTGGTCGTGCAGAGTTTTTTGAGGGACTATCCGGATCTTGATGCACTGCTGCACAAGGTCCGCCTAGAGTGCGCTCACTTGCGAAGTTCCAGCATGGCCAGATCGCGTATTGCAGCTCTGCAACGCAGATTTCGCCTTCCTGAACATCGCATCATATGTGACGTACCCACCAGGTGGAATTCCACGTTACATATGTTGGAGCGGTTGTGTGAGCAGCAGCCAGCAGTAATGGAGTATCAGCTGCATCAGGCGCAATCAACTCGCAATTTGCGCCGTTCACACTTCACCACTACTGAGTGGGCCTCTATGAAGGACATCTGCCACATTTTGCGTGCGTTTGATGAGTCAACGCAGATGGCGAGTGCAGATGATGCACTAGTCAGCCTGACTGTCCCCCTTATCTGCCTGCTTCAAAAAACACTGCAAGCACTAAGGGATGAGGTTTTGGAAGAGGTGGAGGATGAGGAGTCACAAATTCTATCACCTTCTGGACAGTCAGCGCAACGTGGTTCCTCACAAAGGGCTGGGCAGGGCTCACTTTGTGAGGAGGATGAGGAGGAGTCAATGGAGGAGGAAGACATCGCTCCAGAGGGAGGTACACAACGCTCTAGTCAGTATGTAGAGCGAGGGTGGGGTGATGCAGAGCAGGCAGAGATGACGCCTCTTGCAGGGGACAGCGTTTGTTGGCCAGTTGGGAGTCTGCAGCACATGGTTGATTTCATGCTGCAGTGCCTGAGAAACGACCGCCGCATCGCCCACATTCTCACCACGTCTGATTATTGGGTGTACACCCTCCTAGACCCTTGCTACCGGGACAACTTACAAAGCCTCATCACACCGTTGAACCGGGAGCGTAAAATGCGGGAGTACCAAGACACACTGGTGCAATCCATAATGTTCTCCATTCCAGCCGAGAGCACTGCTGCTGCTACTGCTTTACAAAGCAGCTCTGTGCGTCGAGGCAGTGGAGACAGCTCTGCAACAAGAGGGAGCACAAGCAGCGCCTCTGCACAGGGCAAGACCAGTATGTTCCAAATGTTGCGAAGTTTTGTGGCAGCGCCACAAATGTCTACACCATCCGAGACGGCTCAGTCAGCAGGAGGCAACGTTTCCGTAAGATGGTGACAGACTACATGTCTTTCCCTCTCAGTGTACTCCCAGATGGCTCTTCCCCATTCAAGTTTTGGGTCTCTAAGCTGGATACATGGCCAGAGCTTAGCCAGTATGCATTGGAGGTGCTGGCTTGCCCTGCTGCCAGTGTATTATCGGAGCGCGTCTTTAGTGCTGCAGGTGGTGTACTAACAGACCGTCGCATGCGACTATCCTCCGGTAATGTAGACCGGCTTACTTTTCTGAAAATGAACAAGGCATGGATCTCGCCAGAATTTGTCTGTCCGTTTTCAGATTAAATAACTGGTTCGTAACGTTATCCATGTCTCCTGTTATGTTCATCTTTCTACCACCTGAACTCTACTCCCTGGGCTACAACACTGGCAGTTGCTGCTCAGAAGTGTCGTGTCCACAGACCAATACACAAGCTATAGTGTTACTGGGGTTCAGTAATGTCAGCTGTTCCCCTGCTGTGTGAACGGCAAAAAGTCATGCTGCCTCCACCCTGTTGTCTTCTCATCCCTGGGCTTCAACACCGCAAGTTGTTGCTCGGAAGTGTCATTGGCACGGGTACTCACTCCTGCCCAGACTGGTTACAGCACGCCATCTGTTTCCTGTCAGTGTAAACGTCACTTAGCCTCCAATAAGTTGTCCTGTCGTGTTGCAGTCGGGTTAGCCGACTCTATGGTGCTTGGAGTTTAGGTGCTTCCTATGTGTGCTGCGGGATATGCAAATAAAGGCTGTTTCCGTTGTGACAATAGGACAATCACCCACTGTAGTACTGTGGGATTCGGTAACTGCGGCCGGCTCGCGGCCTGTCAACTTAAATTTCCATGGGTACCTTCTGCTACCCGTCCGGGTTCCAGTACCGTCAGCTGGTTCTCCGCAGTGCCTTTGCCCTAGATGCCTCCATCTCGGTATCCGAGTTCCAGCAACGTCTGCTGGTCCTTGGTAGTGCTTTGGAGCACAGGTACCTCCTGCTTAGTAACCGTGTCCCAGTAACGTCAGCTGGTCCTCGGTTGTGCCATTGGCTCTTTTCCTTCTGCTGCCCCTCCGGGTTCCAGCACAGTCAGCTGGTCCTCGTTACTTGCATTGGCTCTTGTACCTTCTGCTACCCGTCCGGGTTCCAGTACCGTCAACTGGTTCTCCGCAGTGCCTTTGGCCTAGGTGCCTCCATCTCGGTATCCGAGTTCCTGCAACGTCTGCTGGTCCTTGGTAGTGCTTTGGAGCACAGGTACCTCCTGCTTAGTAACCGTGTCCCAGTAACATCAGCTGGTACAAGGTTGTGCTACAAATACAAGATACAGAACAAGAGACACAAGAACAATAAGCAGAAGATCTAAAAGCAGAAGAACATGAAGTATAAGACCAAAATGAAGAGCAAAATATATGCTCTAAATTATAAGCAGAAGAAGACTAAGCAGTGTATGGGAGTGAGTCCGTTCCTCCTCGTGGTGCCCCTGGAAAATGCCTGCTGCTGCTGCAGGCTAAACTGAACACGGACAAATACTGTTGTAATTTAACCCCTTCCCGACCCATGACGCCGACGTCGGCGTCATGAAAACCTGTGCCATCCCGACCCATGACGCCGACGTAGGCGTCATGCTATAAATCATGTTACTGCGGGTCGGGGGTCCGGGGTCACTGAAAGGTCACCCGACCCGCAGTAACAGGACCCTTACTGCATCACCACAGGGGGGTTGGCTTAACCCCCACGTGGCCACGATCGCTCTGATTGGCTGTTAAAAGTGAAACTGCCAATCAGAGCGATTTGTAATATTTCACCAATGAAACTGGTGAAATATTACAATCCAGCCATGGCCGATGCTGCAATAGCATCTGCCATGGCTGGAGAACGCGATCAGACCCCCCCCACACCATGTCACGGCGGTGATCGGCCGCCGCCATCGAAAGATGGCAGCGATCGGTCACCGCCGTCGCTGTCTGCTCCCCTGCTCCTGCGATCACCCCCCCTCACCTTCCGATCCCCCCCCCTCACCTTCCGACGTTCCCTACTCACCTCTCCCGGTCCACCGATGTCCCTGGATCCGTCCCGGCGGCTGCCCGGGATTCTTCATGGGCGCCGCCATCTTGGAAAATGGCGGGCGCATGCGCAGTGCGCCCGCCGGCCGGCGCATGCGCAGTGCGCCCTCCATTGTAAAAAAATTTATTTTGATCACTGTGATAAACTGTCACAGTGATCAAAATAAAAAAAAAGTAAATGAACCCCCCCCGTCATAGGTAGGGACAAATAATAAAAAAAAGAATTTTTTTTTTTTTTTTCCTAGCGGATTTTGCTGCTGATAAGCAGCTGATTTTGCTGCGGATCCGCGGCGGATTTCGCTGCTGATCCGCGGCGGATTTCGCTGCGGATCCGCGGCGGATTTCGCTGAGGATCAGCGGCGGATATCGCTGCTGATCCGCGGCGGATTTCGCTGCTGATCCGCGGCGGATTTCGCTGCTGATCCGCGGCGGATTCGCTGCTGATCCGCGACTGATTTCGCTGCGGATCCGCGAATGATTTCCCTGCGGATCCGCGACTGATTTCGCTGCGGATCCGCGACTGATTTCCCTGCGGATCCGCGACTGATTTCGCTGCGGATCCGCGACTGATTTCGCTGCGGATCCGCGGCGGATTTCGTTGCTGATCCGCGGCGGATTTTGCTGCTGATCCGCGACTGATTTTGCTGCTGATTCGCTGCGGATCCGCGGCGGATTTCGCTGCTGATTCGCGGCGGATTTCGCTGCTGATCCGCGGCGGATTTCGCTGCTGATCCGTGGCGGATTTCGCTGCGGATCCGCTACTGATTTCGCTGCGGATCCGCTACTGATTTCGCTGCGGATCCGCTACTGATTTCGCTGCGGATCCGCGACTGATTTCGCTGCGGATCCGCGACTGATTTCGCTGCTGATCCACGGCTGATTTCGCTGCTGATCCGCGGCGGATTTCGCTGCTGATCCGCAACTGATTTTGCTGCTGATTCGTGGCGGATCCGCGGCGGATTTCGCTGCTGATCCGCGGCGGATTTCGCTGCTGATCCACGGCGGATTTCACTGCTGATCCGCGGCGGATTTTGCTGCGGATCCGCTACTGATTTCGCTGCGGATCCACGACTGATTTCGCTGTGGATCCGCGACTGATTTCGCTGCGGATCCACGGCGGATTTCGTTGCTGATCCGCGGCGGATTTTGCTGCTGATCCGCGACTGATTTTGCTGCTGATTCGCTGCGGATCCGCGGCGGATTTCGCTGCTGATTCGCGGCGGATTTCGCTGCTGATTCGCGGCTGATTTCGCTGCTGATCCGCGGCTGATTTCGTTGCTGATCCGCGGCTGATTTCGCTGCTGATCCGCGGCGGATTTTGCTGCTGATCCGCGGCGGATTTTGTTGCTGATCCGCGACTGATTTTGCTGCGGATCCGCGGCTGATTATCTGCTGATTCATCTGCGCTAGCGGGTATAGCATAACGCGATCGCGTTATGCTATACCGTTACCAGCCGGTCAACGCTATGTGTTGAACGGGCTGGTAAAACGCAATATGAACCCAGCCTTAGGGTTAGGGTTAGCATTAGGGTTAAGGTTAGAATTACGGTTAGGGTTGGAATTTGAGTTAGGGTTGGAATTAGGGTTAGGGTTGGAATTAGGGTTAGGCTTGTAGTTAGGTTTATGGTTAGAGTTGGGATTAGGGTTAGGGGTGTGTTGGGGTTAGGGTTATGATTAGGGTTTGTATTAGGGTTAGGTGTGTGTAGGGGTTAGGGTTGGGGTTAGGGGTGTGTTGGGGTTAGTGTTGGAGTTAGAATTGAGGGGTTTCCACTATTTAGGCACATCAGGGGGTCTCCATACGCGACATGGCGCCACCATTGATTCCTGCAAATTTTGCGTTCAAAAAGTCAAACAGTGCTCCCTTTATTCCAAGCCCCGACGTATGCCCAAACAGTGGTTTATCCCCACATATGAGGTATCAGCGTACTCGGGAAAAATTGCACAACAACTTTGGGGTTCTAATTTCTCCTGTTAACATTGGGAAAAAAAATTGGGGACAAAAAATTATTTTTGTGGAAAAAAAATGATTTTATATTTTCACGGCTCTGCGTTATAAACTTCTGTGAAGGACTTGGAGATTCAAAGTGCTTATCACACATCTATAGGAGTTCCTTGGGGATCTAGTTTCCAAAATGGGGTCACTTGTGGGGAGTTTCTACTGTTTAGGCACATCAGGGACTCTGCAAACGTAACATGACGCCCGAAGACCATTCCATCAAGTGGGCATTTCAAAACGTCACTACTTCCCATCCGAGCCCCGACGTGTGCCCATACAGTAGTTTTCTCCCACATATGGGATATCAGCATACTCAGGACAAATTGGACAACAACTTTTGGGGTCTAATTTCTCATGTTAACCTTGGGAAAATAAAAAAATTGGGGACTAAAAGATCCTGATTGTGGAAAAAATATGATTTTTTTATTTTCATGCCCGGGCGTTATAAACTTCTGTGTAGCCCTTGGGGGTTCAAAGTGCTCACCACACATCTAGATAAGTTCTTTGCGGGGTCTAGTTTCCTAAATGGGGTCACTTGTGGGGAGTTTCTACTGTTTAGGCACATCAGGGGCTCTGCAAACGTAACAAGATGCCCGCAGACCATTCCATCAAGTCGGCATTTCAAAGCGTCACCACATCCCTTCCGAGCCCTGACGTGTGCCCAAACAGTGGTTCCCCCCCACATATGGGGTACTAGCGTACTCAGGACAAACTGGACAACAACTTTTGGAGTCCAATTTCTCCTGTAACCATTGTGAAAATAAAAAATAGTGGGCTAAAAAATCATTTTTTGAGAAAAAAAATGATTTTTTATTTTCACGGCTCTGCGTTATAAACTTCTGTGAAGCACCTGGGGGTTCAAAGTTCTCACTATGCATCTAGATAAGTTCCTTAGGGCGTCTAGTTTCCAAAATGGGGTCACTTGTGGGGGAGCTCCAATGTTTAGGCACACAGGGACTCTCCAAATGCGACATGGCAATCGATAAATATTCCAGCATATTTTCCATTCAAAAAGTCAAATGGCGCTCCTTCCCTTCTGAGCCCTGCCGTGCGCCCAAACAGTGGTTTATGACCACATATGAGGTATCTATGTACTCAGGAGAAATTGCCCAACAAATTTTAGGATCCAATTTATACTGTTGCCCATGTGAAAATGAAAAAAACTGAGGCTAAAAGAAAATTTTTGTGAAAAAAAAGTACTTTCTTTTTTTTACGGATCAATTTGTGAAGCACTTGGGGGTTCAAAGTGCTCACTCTGCATCTAGATAAGTTCCTTAGGGGGTCTAGTTTCCAAAATGGGGTCACTTGTGGGGGAGCTCCAATGTTTAGGCACACAGGGACTCTCCAAATGCGACATGGCAACCGCTAAATATTCCAGCATATTTTCCATTCAAAAAGTCAAATGGCGCTCCTTCCCTTCTGAGCCCTGCCGTGCGCCCAAACAGTGGTTTATGACCACATATGAGGTATCTGTGTACTCAGGAGAAATTGCCCAACAAATTTTAGGATCCAATTTATACTGTTGCCCATGTGAAAATGAAAAAAACTGAGGCTAAAAGAAAATTTTTGTGAAAAAAAAGTACTTTCTTTTTTTTACAGATCAATTTGTGAAGCACCTGGGGGTTCAAAGTGCTCACTATGCATCTAGATAAGTTCCTTAGGGGGTCTAGTTTCCAAAATGGGGTCACTTGTGGGGGAGCTCCAATGTTTAGGCACACAGGGACTCTCCAAATGCGACATGGCAACCGCTAAATATTCCAGCATATTTTCCATTCAAAAAGTCAAATGGCGCTCCTTCCTTTCTGAGCCCTGCCGTGCGCCCAAACAGTGGTTTATGACCACATATGAGGTATCTGTGTACTCAGGAGAAATTGCCCAACAAATTTTAGGATCCAATTTATACTGTTGCCCATGTGAAAATGAAAAAAACTGAGGCTAAAAGAAAATTTTTGTGAAAAAAAAGTACTTTCTTTTTTTACGGATCAATTTGTGAAGCAACTGGGGTTCAAAGTGCTCACTATGCATCTAGATAAGTTCCTTAGGGGTCTAGTTTCCAAAATGGGGTCTCTTGTGGGGGAGCTCCAATGTTTAGGCACACAGGGACTCTCCAAATGTGACATGGCAACCGCTAAATATTCCAGCATATTTTCTATTCAAAAAGTCAAATGGCGCTCCTTCCCTTCTGAGCCCTGCCGTGCGCCCAAACAGTGGTTTATGACCACATATGAGGTATCTGTGTACTCAGGAGAAATTGCCCAACAAATTTTAGGATCCAATTTATACTGTTGCCCATGTGAAAATGAAAAAAACTGAGGCTAAAAGAAAATTTTTGTGAAAAAAAAGTACTTTCTTTTTTTTACAGATCAATTTGTGAAGCACCTTGGGGTTCAAAGTGATCACTATGCATCTAGATAAGTTCCTTAGGAGGTCTAGTTTCCAAAATGGGGTCACTTGTGGGGGAGCTCCAATGTTTAGGCACACAGGGACTCTCCAAATGTGACATGGCAACCGCTAAATATTCCAGCATATTTTCTATTCAAAAAGTCAAATGGCGCTCCTTCCCTTCTGAGCCCTGCTGTGCGCCCATACAGTGGTTTATGACCACATATGAGGTATCTGTGTACTCAGGAGAAATTGCCCAACAAATTTTAGGATCCATTTTATCCTGATGCCCATGTAAAAATGAAAAAATTGATGCTAAAAGAAAATTTTTGTTGGAAAAATTAAAATGTCCATTTTTTCCTTCCACGTTGCTTTAGTTCCTGTGAAGCACCTGAAGGGTTAAAAATCTTCTTGAATGTAGTTTTGAGTAGCTTGAGGGGTGCAGTTTTTATAAAGGTGTCACTTTTGGGTATTTTCTGCCATATAGACCCCTCAAAGTGACTTCAAATGTGAGGTGGTCCCTAAAAAAAATGGTTTTGTAAATTTTGATGTAAAAAGGAGAAATCGCTGGTCAACTTTTAACCCTTATAACTTCCTAATAAAAAAAAATGTTGTTCCCAAAATTGTGCTGATGTAAAGTAGACATGTGGGAAATGTTATTTATTAACTATTTTGTGCCACATAACTCTCTGGTTTAACAGAATAAAAATTAAAAATTTGAAAATTACAAAATTTTCAGAATTTTCGCCAAATTTCCATTTTTTTCACAAATAAACGCAAAAATTATCGACCTTAATTTACCACTAACATGAAGCCCAATATGTCACGAAAAAACAATCTCAGAATCGCTAGGATCCGTTGAAGCGTTCCTGAGTTATTACCTCATAAAGGGACACTGGTCAGAATTGCAAAAAATGGCAAGGTCTTTAAGGTCAAAATAGGCTGGGTCATGAAGGGGTTAAATCTTTTGTGACAGCAAGAACGGAAGAATGAAAAATTCATACTTTGACAGATTACAAGTACAGGATTCTCTGTCACAAATAAGAATATGATGAAGAAGATGAAGTACAATATGAATTAGAATAATAGTTTAATAAGAAGAATATGAGTAATGTTAACAAAAAGATGAATAGCAAGAAGTTTAAGAAGAAGATAAAGAAGGCGAAGATGAAGAATAATTTGATGAAAAAGATGATGCTGCTGAAGATTATGAAGGAGAAAGTGTGTCAAAAGTTAAAAAGGTGAAGAGCATGGAAGTTGTGAAATATACATATTTGCCAAAATAGAAAAAACGTGAACAACATTGTCAATTTCTTCGTCAATCCGAACATCTTTAAAAAAAAATATATTTATGCTATTCCATTTGATTGGGTTAAACATCTATGCCTTTAATGTCTCCTCACCTTCCCCAATACATTCTACATTACTCTTTGTTGTTTTCCTTCATGTACAATTAACCAACAAGGCAAGAATGGGTTTTTTTTAATTCCGATATTTTGTTCCCATAGACTTACATTGGATTTCCGGTATCGGGTATCGCCGATATTTTTTGGGTATCGGCGATACCATTCCGATTCCGATACTTTTGGATATCGGAAAGTATCGCTCAACTCTAGTGGCTGGGGCATTGCTAAGGCCAAAGGCATAACCAGAGATTCAAAATGTCCATATCTCGTTCTGAAGGCGGTCTTCCACTCATCTCCTGGGCGAATCCGTATGAGGTTGTAAGCCCCTCTAAGATCCAGCTTCGTAAAGATTTTCGCAGAACGGAGTCTCTCGAATAGTTCAGGAATCAAGGGTAGCGGGTAGCGATTCTTGACGGTGATATTATTAATCTCTCTGTAGTCAATACATGGCCGCAGAGTGGAGTCTTTCTTTTCAACAAAGAACAGGGGTGCCCCAGCTGGAGATGTGGAAGGTCGAATAAAGCCTTTCTCTAAATTTTCATCCAGGAACTCTCTTAATACCTTCAATTCAGGTTCAGAAAGATTGTAAATCCGCCCAAATGGAATGGTTGTCCCTGGCAGCAATTCAATGGGACAGTCGTAAGGACGGTGAGGAGGTAATTGATCTGCAGACATCAGAGAACTGCTGATATTGAGGTGGTAGTTTCTCTTCCTTCTCATGCGAAATCTCAGAGATTTGGACTTGTTGGAGAACAGGGGGTTCCTTATGACAATTATTCTTGCAGTAGTCAGATGGAAAGGTGATGGTCCTTGATGCCCAGTTGATAGAAGGGTTATGGACTGAAAACCAGGGGATCCCTAGGATAACCGGAAATTTCGGAGATGAAATAAGGTGGAAACTGACAGCTTCATAATGATCCGGTTCGATACAAATCTCCAGTTCGATTGTCTCATGCGTGACAGGTCCAGAAGACAAGGGTGATCCATCCACAGTTTCAATTTCAATTGGTGTGGATTTGGTCCTACTGGAAATATTGTTTTCATGTGTAAATTTTAAGTCCACAAAATTTCCTCCTGCTCCCGAATCCAACAGGGCAGAGCATTGTATTTTTTGGGTGCCCATTACAACCTGAATGGGGATTACAAAATGAGATGATGTAGTATGTATTTTGTCTGTTTCTGGTGTTACTGATGAGATAGTCTGTATGATGGAATCCGACTGCTGAGAAAGGTCCATATTGCTGGCAGACCTGTTGTTGGTAAAGGCTATAGTCCTTTTGTTAGGACAGTTGATGGCATAGTGTCCAGGGTCCCCACAATAGAGGCAGAGATGTTCTGCACGTCGCCTCTCCTTCTCCTGTGCAGAGAGTGGTCTACGGATGACGTCGATCTGCATCGGTTCAGACACGCCTTGCGTCTTTTCTTGGTGGTCTGATGCTGAAAATGAGAAGCCAGGGCTATTCCCAAGTGCTCGCAGTCTCTCCTTTCTCCTTTCAGTAAGTCTCTGGTCTATCCGGATACACAGTTGAATAAAGTCCTCCAACTGGTCAGGGGTCTCAACCCTGGCAAGCTCGTCTTTCACTGGTTCTGATAACCCTCGTCGAAATTGACTTCTCTGGGCCGCTGAATTCCAGGTGGTGTCGGCCACCCAGCGACGGAACTCCGATGTATATTCTGCAACAGAGCGACGTCCTTGGCGCAAATTATGTAATTTGGTTTCTGCTGTGGCACAGCGGTTTGGGTCATCAAAAACTTGATTCATAGCTGCGGTAAAAGCTTCCAGGTCATTAAGGAGGTCATAGTCCTTTTCTACATAAGGTGAAGCCCAAGCAAGAGCTTCATCCGTCAAGAGATTTATCATGAAAAAAACTTTCTTCCTCTCACTGGTAAAGGGAGCAGGTTGCATCTGGAAGTATATGCGGCATTGATTGAGGAATCCGCGGTACTGCTGGCGATCCCCACTGAACTTTGCAGGCAGCGGCAGCCGCACGTTTGATTCGGACCCTGAATTGCGCACGTCCAGAAGTTGTTTTTGTAGCTCAATTACTTCCTGTTGTAGACCCGTGAACTCAGTTTGTAACTTGGAATATTTTCCTTGTTAATACAAAAATTTTGAAGTTCCGTAACTTGCTGCCTCAGGGTGTTTACAGCGGACTCCATTTTGGCGCGAGATTATTCTGTCAGGATCACGTCTGGGTTGGAGCCGATGTTACTGCAAACACTAGGGGAAGCAGAGGCAGGTAACGTGGTCAGAGATAGCCGGGACGGTACACTGGAAAGACGTTATTAGTAGCACTGGATCAGGCGGAGAGCGTAGTCAGAAGGGCAGGCCGAGGTCAGTTCACAGGAGAGCGGTATTGGTAGCAATGGATCAGGCGGAGAGCGTAGTCAGAAGGGCAGGCCGAGGTCAGTTCACAGGAGAGCGGTATTGGTAGCAATGGATCAGGCGGAGAGCGTAGTCAGAAGGGCAGGCCGAGGTCAGTTCACAGGAGAGCGGTATTGGTAGCAGCAGGAACAGCAGGAAACGCTTGACTAGAGGCTAAGAGCACAATAATCTCGCAATGACACACCCACAGGGCCAGGCTTATATAGGGTGTGTAATTGGCAATCAGAGGCCAATCAAGAGAGCACTGGGTGGAGCCGATCAGGAAGAACAGTCAATGGTATCTGGGTTCAGCAAGGAACCTTGCAGCCAGCAGAATAGCTCAGATAGTAGAGCTGCTGGCCGGTGGACAAGAGGTACTGGGTTCAATTCCTGACACCCATGGGCAGTATAAAGACCGTCTTCGCTTGGTCGTGTTCTGACATCGGCACTTGCCAATAACTGCTGGCCAGGTCTAAACTGGAGAAGTACCTTGCGTTTCCCAGGGCCGACAAGGACTCTTCGATACGGGGTAGTGGATATGAATCCCGCACCGTGCAGGCATTTAATTTGCAATAGTCCACACAGAACCGTAGAGTGCCGTCTTTTCCATCTTTTTTTAGTTATCTTTCAAGCACCAAACTTCAAAATCCTTATATCTCCCTATAACTCTATGCACTTACATTCAAAAGACTATGGCATGTTTTTGTTACAGCCATCTGTGAGTTATCCTTCAAGCACCAAACCCAAAATCTTTGTATCTCCCTATAACCCTATTGTTATGCTCACGCCCTGGCTGGTGGTCATGAGCCAGGGGGTTGTGGCCCCACTGTGCCACAAACCAGACTACCCTGGAGGGGGTGTGACTAGGACAGCTGCCTCGCTCTTCACTGGAGCCTCTGATGGTGAGGTCAGGCTTGTGCGGCAGGCAGCTGCTAGGTGTCACTCCAGGGTGGTGTCTGGTTGTGGCTGCTGATCCCACTCGGGGAGACGGTGGCACAGCGGAGACACTGGCAGACAGGCACAGCTGGGACACAGGGCAGGCAGGTACGGCTGAGACACAGGGAAGGCAGGCACGGCTGAGACACAGGGCAGGCAGGCACGGCTGAGACAGGGCAGGAAGGCACGGCTGAGACACAGGGCAGGCAGGCACAGATGAGACACATGGCTGGCAGGCACGAAAAAGACACAGGGCTGGAAGGCACAGATGAGACACAGGGCTGGCAGGCACAGATGAGACAAAGGGCTGGCAGGCACGGATGAGACACAGGGCTGGCAGGCCCTATTCACACAGCAAATGCAGATACTGGAACTGACTGGAAGGAATGGTGTATGGAGGAACAGGTAGAGACCTGTTCACACAGCAAGTGCAGGTACTGGTACTGACAGAAAGGAATGAAGTATGGAGGAACAGGTAGAGACCTGTTCACACAGCAAAAGCAGGTACTGGAACGGACTGGATGGAATGGTGTATAGAGAAACAGGTAACTCCTGTTTCACACAGGAGAACCGCCAAGCTATGGAGAAGGGCTGTAGAGCAGCAAGAGGTTCTGTAGTGACAGGAGCAAAGCAAAGCGGAACCGCAAGGTATGCAGAGAGAAGTTGCAGCAAGAGGTTCTGCAGCTGCAGGAGTGACGCAGAGCGGAACAGGGCGACGGAGTAGCAGCTGTGAAGTACACTAATTCATGTAAGTGCCTGTTGGGATTTTTCCCTGAATTTATTTGTGCATTCCTATGGCCTTCCACTTGGGGTCACTAGTAGGCTATGGCGGTATTTTACAATAGGGGATGTTACTTAATATATTCAATTTAAGTCTGGTGGATGGATATGTTTATCCTTAATATACTCTGAGTCAATGATTGCACCTAATGAGCGCAGGCCACATGTTTAACTGCTCCCTGTTTGGATCAGCAGTATCTCTGCATTTGTATGTTTAAATGTGTCTATTTATGTACTGCTATAAATAAAAATTTATATTTTAATAATTAAGCAATTTATACTTGGTTTCTTTCAGTGTTGTATAGGAAGCATCTTCAGCCTGGTATCCTGAAAAAATGACCATCTCTTCTGAATTAGAGGGTGAGTAAGCCTCTGTCTTGGTATTTTCACCAAGCAGCCACCTGGGAGCAGAAGGCATACATTTAGGAAGCCCCTTCAGCCTATTACTCAGAAAAAACTGGACCACCTCTTCTAGGTAAGAGGATGAGTGAAGCTCTGTCCTGGAATCTTCACCCACTGGCCACAGAGGAGCTGAAAGTCTACATTCCGAATCCATCTTCAGCCCTTTATCCAGGGGAAGACAATCAAGAGGCAGGGATGCTCCTGGGAGCGGATCACTGGTATAGTCGCTGGAGACTTGTGAAGAGAATGCCACCGCTTCCCCCTCTTCGGAGATGTCATCCCACCTTGACTTGGCGACTAGCAGACCAGAAGAAGAAGACGACATTGCTGACTGACTCTGATGCAAGGGAACCAGACACCTTTTGTCACTTGGTTGCTTCAAGCGAAGCACCTTGCTAGATCTCCAGACATAAATGGGTACAAGAATCTCTGGCACAGAATGACCCATGGGCATACCAGACAGCAAATGAAAGACAAATTTCTTCATGTATAATGCTCCGACCTGGAGCTGCAGTTGTCCTTGCAGGACTAGACTGTTCTCGAATAGGGCTCGGCCACCTCTAGACAACGCCCACACCGGTTTCAGGAGCTGCAAAACAGAGACCACACACCGACTCCGTATGGCTAGCGGCTTAACCACACCAAAGCTCCCTGAGGGCAGAGAAACAGTCATTTACTTTATTGAAGAGGAAGTGCTCTCACCCAGGGTAGTCTCTTATACTGGCCCAGGGTTTTGGAGTATAGGCTTCACAGGGCAGAGACCATCAGGACGTTCCTTCTCAGGACTAGACTCCGACTGAAGCTTTGCCAGCCCCTTTTTATTAGACCTCTTGGATCTTGCACGGGAGGCCCTCTTGGCAGGCTGTGGAACAGGTGCATCATGGATGGTCATGGACGGGCGAGACGATTTCCCACAGGTTCTTTACGTATGGTCCATCTCAGGAAGCTTGGGGGGAAGACTTTTCAGGAGATGCTGTACTCGGCTTGTTGAAGGCTTTGCAGAAGGCCACCAGGAAAGCCAGAAAACTCAAGGTGATGGGACCCCCCGCTTCCCAGAGGGGGGTGAGCCACTCCAAGGCATCTACTGTTATGTCATTAGCAATCCTATGAAGCAGTATGATAAAGATTTGCCCCAAAATGTATTTAAATATATAGCAGCAAAAAAAATGGGGATATAAAACTTAACATTTAATGAACTTAATGCTAAAAAGGGGACACACAAACAAATACCATCCTCCAAACAAATAGTGAGGATATATGATATAATAAGAGAGTTGAGTCCAATAAGGACAACAAGAAATAGGAGATATATAGTACGTCAGACAATATATAATATATAATTAGCTCTGCACCGCAAGAGCAAAATATGACTACCTAAATGCAAGTGTAGGCATCGCTTATTTGTAAGTCATGTGTCTGAGACTTAATCAAACGTATGTGAGACAACATCTATAAAAGGAATGATCTCACCCATTTGAATGGCGATGTTCGCTCTAAAATTCATCTCCTCATGAGAGCAATGCATTTGATATAGATGTGTCTAGCTGCCATATCCCTGATGAATCCTGCAAGGAGGAAACGCGTTGGGAAAGGGCCTTGTTTAATCTGAAAATGACCATATGCATACTTTATTAGGAGATGAATTTTAGAGCGAACATCGCCATTCAAATGGGTGAGATCATTCCTTTTATAGATGTTGTCTCACATACGTTTGATTAAGTCTCAGACACATGACTTACAAATAAGCGATGCCTACACTTGCATTTAGGTAGTCATATTTTGCTCTTGCGGTGCAGAGCTAATTATATATTATATATTGTCTGACGTACTATATATCTCCTATTTCTTGTTGTCCTTATTGGACTCAACTCTCTTATTATATCATATATCCTCACTTTTGTTTGGAGGATGGTATTTGTTTGTGTGTCCCCTTTTTAGCATTAAGTTCATTAAATGTTAAGTTTTATATCCCCATTTTTTTTGCTGCTATACATTAGCAATCCTACCTTAACCTGATCAGTGGCGAAGAAGGGAGCATGCAATTGAAAATAGCGTAAGCACTGCTCCAAAAAGACACGACACTGCTTAGGATCCCCATCGTATCTTGTCGGATCCGAGGGAGGTTCAACTTTAGGGATGCCAGCCTCCAGTTGATCAAACAGTTCATTAGAGACTACAATAGTAGGTGGAGCAGTGAAAGTCTGAACTTCAGACCAGGTAAATTTATGTGGTTACCCATACTGGCAAAAAAGCTCATCTCGCTCCGAGAGAGAAAGGACATGGGACTCAGCGGGGACCATGGCCTGTGCAAACTGTTACGCTGGTGGGCGTGAGCCAGGGGGTTGTGGCCCCACTGAGCCACAAACCAGACTACCCTGGAAGGGGTGTGACTAGGACAGCAGCCTTGGTCTTCACTGGAGCCTCTGATGGTGAGGTCAGGCTTGTGCGGCAGGCAGCTGCCAGGTGCCACTCCAGGGTGGTGTCTGGTTGTGGCTGCGGATCCCACTTGGGGAGACGGTGGCACGGCTGAGACACTGGCAGACAGGCATGGCTGGGACACAGGGCAGGCAGGGACGGCTGAGTCACAGGGCAGGCAGGCACGGATGAGACACAGGGCAGGCACGGATGAGACACAAGGCAGGCAGGCACGGATGAGACACAGGGCTGGCAGGCACGGCTGAGACACAGGACTGGAGGGCCCTGTTTACACAGCAAATGCAGGTACTGGAACTGAATTGATGGAATGGTGTATGCAGAAACAGGTAGAGCTGTTCACACAGGAGGAGAACCGCAAAGCTGTGGAGAAGGGCTTTAGAGCAGCAAGAGGTTCTGCAGCGGCAGGAGCAAAGAAAAGCGGAACTGCAAGGTATGCGGACAGGAGCTGCAGCAAGAGGTTCTGCAGCTGCAAGAGTGAAGCAGGGCGGAACAGCAAGATATGCGGAGAGAAGCTGCAGCAAGAGGTTCTGCAGCTGCAGGAGTGACGCAGAGCGGAACAGCAAGATATGCGGAGAGAAGCTGCAGCAAGAGATTACTGCAGCTGCAGGAGCAAAGCAGAGTGGAACGGAGCAGAACCGCAGGAGTGCGGAAAAGAGGCAGAAGAAGATTCAGAGAGAACAATAGGCAAGACACAGCAGGAAAGGAAACCACAGACAAGGAGACTAAGAGACAGAGGTAGGACAGAGTTCAGACAAGGAAATGACACAAGACAAGGTACAGGGACAAAGACACAGGGACCAGGATATTCTGCCTCCTGGACGGCGGCATGTTATGTTTCGGTAGCTGAGGAAAAATTGCAAAAATAGCAATACACCAGAGAGGCTGGAAACTATTGGATTGCAGTACCCTAAACTAACCGCCACACTAGAAGTAGCCGTGGAGCGTACCTACGGTGATCCTAGACGCCTCGTCACAGCCGGAGAGATAGCTACACCTAAAGGCAGAAAGATGAAAGCTATCTGCCCCGAAGCAGAACCCCCAAATAAATAGGAAGCCCCCAAACATGTAATGGCGGTTAGACAAGAAGAAAATACGGACACAGACAGAAAATAGAATGAGCAAACGCTGGGGCCCAATCTGTCTAGATAGAAAAGTATATAAAAGAATTCTGACTGCAACCCAAAAAAACCCTGACAAAAATACCAACACTTCTGATTAACAAAAAAAAACCTGAGATCACACGATCTCTACCACCTAAATCAGATCTCTGGTGTAACACAGAAATTCAGCAAACAAAAAGTGACAAAGGAACAGAGCAAAAGTGCAAATACAAAATGAGCACAATTGCAGCGCCAGGCCCCAAAAAGGGGACCAGGCTGAAGTCCACTGCAAGCAGCAAACAAACAAGGAAAATCCAACCAGAGGAAAAAAAACAGCAAATCACTTATCTGAATGAGAGCATGAATGCAAGCTGAGCTCCAAGCAAGACAATTGATTATCGGCAAGGCTGAAGGGAGTTCAGGTCACTTATATCAGACCATTCAGAGCCAGCTGAAGGCCATTCAGTAATTAGTTCATAACCCTCAGCAACCACCGGAGGGAGCTCCAGCTCAGAAGTCGCCTCCAGAGTATTCACAACAGTACCCCCCCTTGAGGAGGGGTCACCGAACCCTCACCTGCGCAACCAGGCCGATCAGGATGAGCTCGATGATAGGCACGGCTCAGTCTCCCAGCATGGATGTCCGAAGCAACCACCCAAGAATTGTCCTCCTGACCATAACCTCTCCACTTAACCAAACACTGGAGTTTCCATCTAGCAAAACGAGAATCCAATATTTTCTCAACCACATACTCCAAATTGCACTCAACCAAAACAGAGTCGGGGGGCGCAGTCATAGGAACCACTGGCTCGACAAACCTCTTCAATAAGGACTTGTGGAACACGTTATGGATCTTAAATGTCCCTGAAGAAGCAAACGGAAAGAAACAGAATTAATAATTTCCATGATCTTATAAGGTCTAATGAACCTTGGCTTAAATTTTGGAGATGAAACTTGGATATTTCTTGAGGACAACCAAACCAAGTCCCCCACTTTAAAACGAGGACCATCAGTCCTATGCCGGTTGGCAAACCGCTGGGCCTTCTCTTGAGAGAGAGACAACCTCTCCACTACCTGGTCCCAAATCTGCTGCATACGCTCCACAATAGAGTCACCCCCCGGACAGACAGAAGCCTCCGCCTGTCCTGAAGAAAATCGAGGGTGAAACCCAGAATTGCAGAAAAATGGAGACATCAAGGTGGCAGAGCTAGCCCTATTATTCAGAGCAAACTCAGCCAAAGGCAAAAAAGAGACCCAGTCATCTTGATCAGCAGACACAAAACATCTCAAATAAGTCTCCAAGGTCTCCAAGGTCTGGTTTGTTCTCTCGGTTTGTCCATTGGTCTGAGGTGAAATGCAGAGGAGAAAGATAATTGAACACCAAGTTTAGAACAAAATGTCCTCCAAAATCTGGAAACAAACTGGACTCCTCTGTCAGACACAATGTTCTCCGGAATGCCATGTAACCGAAACCACATGCTGAAGGAACAAACGCACCAATTCGGAGGAGGTAATTACTTAGGTAATGGCAACAGATGTATCATCTTGGAAAACTTATCACATATTACCCAGATAACTGTCATTCTCTGAGAGACAGGGAGGTCGGAAATAAAATCCATAGAGATATGGGTCCATGGCCTCTTGAGTACAGGTAATGGCATTAACAAACCACTAGAACGAGAGCAAGGCTTGGAGCGAGAGCAAGTCCCACAGGACTGCACAAATTCCCTGACGTCACGAGACAAAGTAGGCCACCAAAAGGACCGACTAACCAAGTCTCTGGTACCAAAAATTCCGGGATGACCGGCCAAAGCGGAACAATGAATCTCAGACATCACACTCTTTTTCCACTGGTCTGGGACAAACAATTTCCCAATAGGGCAGCGCTCAGGTTTATCCTGACACCCTTCCAGAGCCAGTCTCAAATTGGGCGAGATGGCGGAAAGAACTACACCCTCTTTCAAAATAACAGTAGGATCAGATAACTCAGGAGAATCCGCAAAGAAACTCCTCGAGAGGGCATCCGCCTTAACATTCTTAGTGCCCGGAAGAAAAGAAACCACAAAATTAAAACGTGTGAAAAACAAGGCCCATCTGGCCTGTCTTGGATTAAGTCGCTTGGCTGATTCGAGATAAACCAGATTCTTATGGTCCGTGAGGACCACCACCTGATGTTTGGCTCCTTCCAGCCAATGTCTCCACTCTTCAAAGGCCCACTTCATGGCCAATAACTCCCGATTACCCACGTCATAATTACGTTCAGTTGGAGAAAATTTTCGTGAGAAAAAGGCACAAAGGTTACTCTTAGAGGTCTCTGGATCTCTTTGGGACAAAACGGCACCTGCCCCAATTTCAGAGGCATCAACCTCCACCTGAAACGGTAGAGAAACATCAGGCTGCCTAGAACAGGAGCAGAAGTGAATCTCTGCTTAAGTTCCTGAAACGCAGAGAGTGCCTCAGGAGGCCAATTCACCACATCAGAACCCTTTTTGGTCAAATCAGTCAATGGTTTAACAATACCGGAGAAATTGCCAATAAATTTACGATAAAAATTGGCAAAACCCAAAAATCTCTGAAGAGCCTTTAATGAAGTAGGTTGAACCCAATCACAGATGGCCTGAACCTTGACCGGGTCCATTTCAATAACAGACTGAGACAAAATGAATCCCAGAAATGAGACCTTCTGTACGCCAAAAAGACACTTTGATCCCTTCAAATACAGTGCATTCTTTCTCAAAATCTGGAACACAGTCCGAACATGTTTCACATGAGAGTCCCAGTCATTGGAAAAAATCAAGATATCATCCAAATAAACAATCAGAAATTTATCCACAAAATCCCTGAAAATATCATTCATGAAGGATTGGAAGACGGAAGGAGCATTAGTGAGCCCAAAGGGCATCACTAGGTACTCAAAATGCCCCTCTGGGGTATTAAACGCCGTCTTCCATTCATCCCCGTGCTTAATGCGAATAAGGTTATACGCCCCGCTGAGGTCAGGCTTGGTAAACCAACTAGGACTTTTCACCCTGGAAAACAGGTCAGAAATCAAGGGTAACGGATATTGATACTTCACAGTGATCTTATTCAAGAGACGATAATCAATACACGGCCTCAATGAACCATCCTTTTTGGCCACAAAGAAAAAACCGGCACCCAAGGGTGAAGAGGATGGTCTGATATGACCCTTCTCCAATGACTCCTTGATATAAGATCGCATAGCATCGTGTTCAGGTACAGACAAGTTAAAAAGGCGACCTTTAGGAAATTTACCACCAGGCACTAATTCAATAGCGCAATCATAGCTCCTGTGAGGGGGCAAGGATGCAGATTTACTTTCACTAAATACATCCGAAAAATCAGTCATAAAGTCAGGAACATCCTGAGACTGGGGAGAGGCAGAAAAAACAGGAGTGTCGGCATTAACACATTGGCAGCCCCAACTGGTCACAGACACAGATTTCCAATCCAAAACAGGATTATGAGACTGTAACCAAGGGAAACCTAGTACAATAATGTCATGCAGATTATACAGCACCAGAAATTTGCAACTCTCCTGATGATCTAGTTCAACCCTCATTATCACCTGAGTAGAAAACTGGAGTTTATTCTCCGCCAAAGGAGTAGAATCAATGCCCAGTAGGGGAATAGACTTCCGCAGGGGTATAATGGGAAACCCACAATGTTTGGCAAAGTCAAAATCCATCAGGTTAATAGCTGCTCCTGAATCAACAAAAGCCTGAGCCGAAAATGTGGACATGGAGCAAATGAGGGTAAC
This sequence comes from Oophaga sylvatica, assembly GCA_033576555.1. NCBI lineage: Eukaryota > Metazoa > Chordata > Amphibia > Anura > Dendrobatidae > Oophaga > Oophaga sylvatica. Next base: position 644,753,985 of record JARQOD010000002.1, on the reverse strand, counting down.
AGTCAACAGAAATTTAGTCTGAACACTACCCAAGACAACTGAGTGCGCAAAACGTCTTCTCCGCTTAGGGCAGACGGAAATAGCATGGGACGCGTCACCACAGTAGAAACATAACCCATTGCGCCTACGAAACTCATGACACTGAGCCCCAGAAGTCACTCCATCACACTGCATGGGCCCAGGAGCTGGCTCACAAGGCAACACCATCTCACGCATACCTCTGCGCTCACGCAAACGTTTGTCAATTTGAATAGCCTAAGACATAGAATCATTGAGACCAGAGGGAACAGGGAATCCCACCATAACGTCCTTTACTTTTTCTGACAGACAGACCCTTTCGAAAAAGGGCTGCCAAAGCATGATCATTCCATTTGGTCAGAACTGCCCACTTTTGAAAATTCTGACAGTACAACTCAGCGTCTTCAAGACCCTGATATAATGCCAACAGGATCTTTTCAGCTTGATCAGTGACATTGGGTTAATCGTACAACAACCCCAGAGCCTGAAAAAATACATCAATATCATTCAAAATAGGATCCCCAGGTGTCAGGGAAAAAGCCCAATCTTGAGGGTCGCCGCGCAGCAGGGAGATGACAATTTGAACCTGCTGTGCAGCGTTCCCTGAGGACTTAGGCCTTAAGGCAAAAAACAACTTACAGTTATTTTTAAAATTCAAAAATTTAGATCGATCCCCCAAAAACAAATCTGGCATGGGAATCCTAGGTTCCACAACCGGCAACCCAGCAAGATAGGTAGCAATACTCCGAACCTCAGTGGCAAGCTGATCCACACGGCCAGACAACTGTGCAAACTCCATTGAGAGAGAAAAAAAATCCTCCTCAGCACACAAAGTAAAAGAGGGAAAAATGCAACAGAAAAAAAATAAAAATCTCTGACAACTCTGACAACTTTTTTTTTTTCCACACTATTTTTCCCTTCTGTACCATATAATTTTCAGTTTGGCCGGTGATACTGTTATGTACGGTAGCTGAGGAGGACAGGAACAACAGCAGGGCAGCCGAACACCTGAGATGTTGGTAACTAATGGGTTGCAGAAACCTGTACTAACCACACAACTAGAGGTAGCCGTGGAGCGTTCCTACGTTGATCCTAGACGCTTCGTCACAGCCTGAGAGCAAGCTATACCTAAAGATAGAAACAGGAAAGCTAACTGCCCCGGAGTAGAGCCCCAAAGGAATAGGCAGCCCCCAAACATATAATGGCGGTTAGACAAGATGAAAACACAAACGCAGGCAGAGAACAGATTGAGCAAACGCTGGGGCCACAAGCTGACTAAATAGGAAAGGACAGGAGAGATTACTTTCTGCAACCCAGAAAACCCTACAAAAATCCAACAATTCTGATTACAAAAATACTGAGATCACACGATCTCGCCACCCACTAAATCAGATCTCAGTGCGAACAAAACCAAGCTGCAGCCGCTGAAAAAGCAGGAAAAAGCAAATGAAAAAACAACAGAGGCTACAGACAAACTGTGAGGAGCTCAGGCCCGAGGAGGGGACCTGGCTGTCCTCCACAAATGTGCAGAAAACAATGCAAATAGCAAGCACAAAAATAAAAGCAGAAAATATATTATCTGATAGCAGAAGATGCAGGCAAGACTCAGCAAACTTCCAAATGAACCAGGAACCACAATTGAGACAAGAACAATTGATCACCGGCAACCATCATGGGAGGGAACCTCCCTTATATCAGACCAGTCCGTGATCCCAGATTGCCATTCCTCGCTAAAAGGTTCAGTACTGTCTGTAACCACGAGAGGGAGCCTCTGCTCAGAAACCATCTCTAGCACATTCATAACAGAGAACCCCGTCGAGGCCTGTGGAACCTATCGGTAAGCGAATAGCAGGTGTGGGAAGTACCGCTCCCAGTCGCATCCCTGGGTCTCAACCAGCATGCAAAGCACCTGTTTAAGGGTACCATTGTAGCGCTCACACAAGCCATTGGTCTGTGGGTGATACGTACTCGATACCAGACGCGTCACCTGCATTTTCTTACAGAGAGCCTCCATTAGGCGAGACATGAATTGGGTCCCTTGATCAGTAAGCATCTCCCTGGGAAATCCTACCCATGAAAAGATGGTTACCAGTGCATCCATCACCTTATCCGCCCTGGTTGAGGACAGAGCCACTGCCCCTGGGTACCGGGTAGCGTAGTCTACCACAGTAAGGATGTATTGCTTTACAGAGCTGCTGGGGACGGCCAGCGGGCCCACAATGTCCACCGCGATTCTCTGGAAAGGCTCCTCTATCACTGGCAAAGGGATCAGGGGAGCCTTAAGAGCAGGACCTGCCTTCCCCACTCTTTGGCAGGTGATACAGGAGCGGCAGTGGTTTGTCACATCGGTCCCTATCTTGGGCCAATAGAAGTGTTGAGACAGCCGGGCCTTAGTTTTGCTGATCCCCAAGTATCCAGCAAGTGGAATTTCATGGGCAATCTGCAACAACTCACCCCTAAATTGGTAAGGGACGACCAGCTGTCTTTCCCTCAACCATTCCTTTTGGGACTCTCTCCAGGTACTGTCTCCCAGTACAATTTTCCTCGTTCCCAGAACACCCTCTCCTTATCACAGAGGTGGACGTCTCGGCGAGGTGTCTCAATTTCTCCAGGCTTGTGTCTGAGTGCAGAGCAGCCGGGAACTCCAGGCTGGAGGCAGCCAGAAGTGACGTCAAGGTTCCCTCCTCACTGAGACCTGCTCCGGGTCCATCGCTGGTTCAGTCAACCCTCTGCCTGAGTGTCCGGAAGGCAGGGCGTTACCTGCGTTCTGGGCACTCTGACTGCGGGTGACAGCGGCCACGTAGGCTGTCTCCCCCGAGTTTTCTACAGACCCATCAGCCAGCGCAGCTTTGGGCTCTACCTCCGCATCCACCCCCAACACTTCAGGAGCAGTGCTACTATTGGGCCAGTTACGTTCCTCGGTGGCACTGATCAGTTGCATGGCATCACTTTCCTCACGGTTCCCACGCACCTCCCCATTTCCTTTAGCACCGTCGCTTGCTCCGGCTAGGGGTTCCTCAGCCGTCTCAACCCGCAGAGTGATGTGGCTGAGCACTCCTGCACCTGCGGACACATCAACCTCTTCAGAAAAATGGTTATCAGGTACAGCTGGCACATTAACCTCATTATCAGCATCATTCCTAGGGGCAAAATGGTTATCAGGTAAAGCATGCAATTTCATATCATCAATGGCATTCACATTACCCTTAATATCAGATTGGGGAGGGGTGTCAGGGACATAATACGCAACCATTCTCCCCAAATCAGTCCCCAACAAAACGTCGGTGGGCAAGTTTTCGGACAACCCCACCTCCTTCACCCCACTGCCGGAACCCCAATCGATGAAAACCCGGGCCATCGGCAAGGAAAGCGGACGCCCCCAATCCCGGTAACAGTCAGGGTTTTCCCCTGAATAATCTCAGCCGCCAATTTGGGTCGGATAAGGGTCTGTTCAGCGCCCCGTGTCCTTGAGGCCTGTAGCGAGATGGGCCCCCAAGCGGACGTGCTGCATATTCTCATCGACCCTCCCAACCACCCCACCCACCAAAAGAACTGCTGCGTTAGGCCAGGAGGCCTTGGCTGGGGGGGTTCTTCTGCTTCTCCGGACAGGTGGCACCGATATGTCCAGTCAGTTTGCAGGAAAAACACTGGCGAGGGTCTGATGTAAGCCTGGCATTAGCAAATCGGACAGGGCCTCCGGTGTGTCGGCTGGCCGAGTCACTGGGGTTGGTTGCAGGCTTACCCAATCTCCAGCTGGCGGTGACTGGCTTCCGCACCTCTGGTTTCTGGTTGGCCTCATAGGTGTCGGCGATCTGCGCTGCTTTGTCCGCATCCTTGGGCTCTCGGTCCATCACAAACTGTCGCACCTCAGCTGGGCAAAGATGTAGGAACTGGTCTTGATCATCAGGTCCCTCAGCTGCTCAAAGGTGGTCACTGACAGTCCTTGGATCCACAGGTCAAAGTGGGTCCTGAATCCATGCACCACATCATTGTAACTGTCGTGTGAGCCACGTTGGAGGTTTCGGAACTTTCTAAGGTAAACCTCAGGAGTTAGCTGGTACTTCTTTATCAGGGCCTGCTTGATGGTCTCATAGTCACCATCTTGGCCTGGTGGGAGAGAAGCAAACGCCTCCAGAGCTTTGCCTTTTAGCCCGGGGTCAAGTACCTGGCCCATTGGTTCTCAGGAAGCTGGTACTGTATGCAGGCTTTCTCAAAGGCCCGCAGACAAGTATCCAAGTCCCAGTCTTTCTCCATCACAGGAAAGTGCTCTGGCCGCGGCTTCGGACTCCAAGCGCTGCTGGGCTCACTGCTCCGGGCTATGGAGGGTATCCCCCCCCAGCCGAGCCATCTCCAGTTCATGGGCTCTCTGGGCTTGGGCCTCCCGCTCAGCCCTCAGCTCTCTCCAGAGCTTGCTGGATCAGCTGCAGACGTCTTTCTATATCTTCGTCAGGAGTTGTTCCAAGGCTTCCTGCAGGTGGTGGTTCAACCTGTCCTGGTGGCAAGTGGGGCCAGCATTCAGTGGTTGGGCCTCTGCTGCAGCACCATTTCTACTTGGGCCTTCTCCTGTGCCCACCGGGCTCTGGGCGTTTTCCAGTTGCACCAGGGCTGTGACCAGTTGGCCTTTGTTTTTGCCCATGGTGTCAATCCGCCTCCACCTGCACATGGCAATAAGAGTTTCCTTGGTATGCTGCTTATACCAGTCTTCTCCCATCATAGCCATGGTTGCCAAATAAAAGGATAGAAAAACAAAGAAAAGGGGAGGGGGTAATCGCAAGTACACACATTTGTCTCAGGATTAATAAACACTGAGTCCGTTCCCTAACTCTATTATCCCACCGTTCTGCCACCAAATGTGATGAAAAGGGCCCGGGAGTCACGGTTTATGATCCCACCACTGCAACCTCAAGTGGGGTACCACAAGGCTCTGTTTTGGGCCCTGTATTGTTCAACATTTTTATCAATGATTTAGATGAAGGAATTGAGGGTAAACTGATCAAATTTGCTGATGACACAAAGCTAGGAGGGATAGCTAATACTAGAGAAGAGAGAGAGGAATCAAAAAGATATAAATAAACTGGAGCAGTGGGCAGCAACTAACAGAATGGATTTTAACAGGGAAAAATGCAAAGTACTACATCTGGGCAATAAAAATGAAAAAAGCATATACAAAATGGGAGGAATAGGGCTAAGTAACAGCACATGTGAAAAAGACTTGGGTATACTAATTGATCACAGACTTAACATGAGTCAACAGTGTGATGCAGCAGCAAAAAAGGCAAATGCAATTCTAGGATGTATCAACAGAAGCATACAGTCTAGATCACGTGAGGTCATTATTGCCCTCTACTCCTCTTTGGTCAGACCTCATCTGGAATACTGTGTCCAGTTTTGGGCACCACATTTTAAAAAAGACATCAACAAACTGGAGCAAGTTCAGAGAAAAGCCACCAGAATGGTGACCGGTCTGCAAACCATGTCCTATGAGGAACGGTTGCAGGATTTGGGAATGTTTAGCTTGCAAAAAAGAAGACAGAGGAGACTTTATAGCTGTCTACAAATATCTCAAGGGCTGTCACATTGTAGAAGGATCATCTTTATTCTCATTTGCACAAGGAAAGACTAGAAGCAATGGGATGAAACTGAATGGGAGGAGACACAGATTAGATATTAGAAAAAACTTTTTGACAGTTAGGGTGATCAATGAGTGTAACAGGCTGCCACGAGAGGTGGTGAGTTCTCCTTCAATGGAAGTCTTCAAACAGAGGCTGGACAGACTTCTGTCTGGGATAATTTAGAGAATCCTGCTTTTAGCAGGAGGTTGGAACAGAAGGTCCAGGAGGTCCCTTCCAACTCTACCATTCTATGATTCTAACCAATGTGATGAAAAAACAGGAAAGTCTATTGACCTTACACTTTACCGCAGGGGGGCTTATTTTAGTTATCCCACCTCTGCCACCAACTGCAGGTATTTATGTATAACCCACTTTCCCGTTCCGCTTAGGAACTAGCAGCTCTCAGGTCAGTCAGGGAACTACACCAAGGATAATTAGTCGCCAGACGGGCCTGCTTGGATGTGTACTGGCTATTAGGCATGCTGCAGCAAGGGAATTATAACTACTAGCCGCAGCCAGGCAATACGCTTATAAAACCCGCTCCGTCACTGCCAGCTCTACCCAATGCCCAGCACACACTTGCTGCCACCAGCCTCTGGTTCTAGAATGTGGGGCAGGGGCCACCTCAATTTAGTAGCGCAATTCCCTTTGGAGGACGTGACAGTACGTTATAGGGCAAGGAGAAACGAAACTAGTAATTTTATATTTTACTCCAAAAAAGTAGGCAGTGTTTACAAAAGTTATAAAAAGATATTACAACATGAGAATTGAAAATATAAACAAGACAATTACAAAATAAAAGGATGAAAGGCAGAAAAACACACAGTTGCTTAGGTCATTTCAGGCAAACCATGCAGTTGGGGGATGGGTCACAGTGCATTACACGGACCTCTCTGTATTAGGTTTCCCAGGCAAAGAGGAAGCAAAATGGGCTTACACGCTCTTATACCCTCTGGTCGTCACATCACTGAAGTGGGTGGAACTATGGAAGCCCTCTTTCTGCCAATGAACATTTTGCTACAAAACTTATAAATTACGCGAGGGAACCTTGCACGGCAACGCACAGGGCATCATCTTACTCAGCATGACGTTGGCGTTCATTTAAGCCTAAACTCGAGGTACCTGTACCAAGCAGTGACATAGGAATCCTTTTCTTGGATTCTGCTGGTGCCAGACCTTAGAAAAAGGCGCTGGAGTGTAGCTTAAACATTGCAGGTCCTAAATATGTACTTTTCATGCTCATAACATAAACCGGTGTCTAGTTATGCCCTAATGGTTAGATTCTAAATCAAGGCTATCTGAGACACAGAGCTCATGGTCTTAAAGGGATGCCACACTAAGCGAGATCGCTAGCGAGGTCGCTAACGAGGTCACTACTGCGTCACCATTTATGATGCAGTAGCGATCTCGTTAGCGACTTAGCTGTGAGTGACATGTAGCAGCGATGTGGCCCCTGCTGAGATGTCGCTGATCGCTTATGAACGTTCTGAGCCGTTTTTTGGTCATTGGTGTCCCGCTGGTGAGCCTGAATCGCTGAGTGTGACACCCTTTATGAACGACTTCACCAGCGTCGCAGGTGGGACTAGGTTTTCCCAACGACCGCAGAGGTCGTTATACAGATCGCTGATGAGTTGTGTTTGGAATCACAGATCGCTGATGAGTTGTGTTTGGAATCTAACTAGCGATCACATAGCGATCGCAGTAGCGATCTCGCCAGGTTAAGTCGTTGTCGTGATCGCTGGTGCGATCGTTAAGTGTGGCAGTGCCTATAGACAAAGGACTGATTTCTGCTGATTACCACATTCCTTCAGGAGGGAGGGGGTGGAGAGGTTTTGGGTTACATGCAGGGGAATGAAGTGAGCTAGTGAGAGCAGTTTGCAGTTGCTGACAGGGAAAAAGGAAGGGGGGTGTCAGACCCTTACAGCTAGTACAACCCCTGGCAAAAATTATGGAATCACCGGCCTTGGAGGATGTTCATTCAGTTGTTTAATTTTGTTTAAAAAAAACCCAGATCATAGACATGGCACAAAAATGAATAATTTCAAATGGCAACTTTCTGGCTTTAAGAAACACTAAAAGAAATCAAGAACAAAAAATGTGGTAGTCAAATGTTTTTTTTTTTTTTAAAAAGCATAGGGAAAAAATTTTCACTCCCAAAACTAACACCTGCATCAAATTAGATCTGCTTGTGTCTGCATCTATAAAGGAGTGGTCACACCTTGGAGAGCTGTTGCACCATCTGGACTGACATGAATCATGGCTCCAACACAAGAGATGTCAATTGAAACAAAGGAGAGGATTATCAAACTCTTAAAAGAGGGTAAAGGGTATGCCACACTAAACAAGAACGCTAACGAGATCGCTAAAAAACGTCACTATTTAGCGATCTCGTTAGTGACGTTGTTGTGTGTGGCATGTAGCAACGACGTGGCCCCTGCTGTGATCTCGCTGATCGTTCACTAGAGTTCTGGACCGTATTTTGATCGTTGGCGTCCCGCTGGTGAGCGCTATATCGCTGTGTCTGGCACCTTTTGTGAACAATGTGCGCTGTTTTTTACATCGCAATGACCGCCAAAGTCGTTAAGGAGATCGCTAACCGCTTATGCGTCGTTAACGAGATCGTCCAGTTTGGCAGCTACTAGCGACATTAAAACGATCACAAAAACGATCGCATTAGTATGCGTCGTTATCGTGATCGTTAGCGGGAACGTTTAGTGTGGCAGTACCTTAAATCATCACGCAATGTTGCAAAAGATGTTGGTTGTTCACAGTCAGCTAAATCCTGGGCCAAAAACAAACAACATGGGAAGGTTGTTAAAGGCAAACATACTGGTAGACCAAGGAAGACATCAAAGCGTTAAGACCGGAAACTTAAAGCAATGTATCTCCAAAGCAGGAAATGCACAACAAAACAAATGAGGAACGAATGTGTGGAAACTGGAGTCAACGTCTGTGACCAAACTGTAAGAAACCACCTAAAGGAAATGGGATTTACATACAGAAAAGCTAAACGAAAGCCATTATCAACACCTAAACAGAAAAAAAACAAAGTTACAATGGGCTAAGGAAAAGCAATCATGGACTGTGGATGACTGGATGAAAATCATATTGTTATGAATGTGCTAGAGATGGTTTCTGAGCAGAGGCTCCCTCTGGTGGTTACAGACAGTACTGATCCTTTCAGCGAGGAATGGCAATCTGGGTTCACTGACTGGTCTGATATAAGGGAGGTTCCCTCCCATGATGGTTGCCGGTGATCAATTGTTCTTGTCTCAATTGTGGTTCCTGGTTCATTTGGAAGTTTGCCGAGTCTTGCCTGCATCTTCTGCTATCAGATAATATATTTTCTGCTTTTATTTTTGTGCTTGCTTTTTGCATTATTCCCTGCACTTCTGTGGAGGTCAGCCAGGTCCCCTCCGGGGGCTTGTGCTCCTCTCAGTTTATCTGAAGCCACTGTTATTTGTTCATTTTCTTTTTCCTGTTTTTTCAGTGGCTGCGGCTTGGTTTTGTTCACACTGAGATCTGATTTAGTGGGTGGCGAGATCGTGTGATATCAGTATTTTTGCAATCAGAATTGTTGGATTTTTGTAGGGTTTTCTGGGTTGAAAGTAATCTCTCCTGTCCTATCCTATTTAGTCAGCTTGTGGCCCCAGCGTTTGCTCATTCTATTTTCTGTCTGTGTTTGTGCTTTCTTCTTGTCTATCCGCCATTACATGTTCGGGGGCTTCCTATTTTCTTTGGGGATCTGCTCCGGGGCAGATAGCTTTCATCTTTCTGCCTTTAGGTGTAGTTATCTCTCAGGCTGACGAGGCGTCTAGGATCAACGTAGGAACGCTCCACGGCTACCTCTAGTTGTGTGGTTAGTTTAGGAATCTGCAACCCATTAGTTACCAACATCTCAGGTGTTCGGCTGCCTGGCTGTTGTTCCTGTCCTCCTCAGCTACCTAACATAACACATATTCAGTGATGAATCGCAAATCTGCATTGGGCAAGGTGATGCTGGAACTTTTGTTTGGTGCCATTTCAATGAGATTTATAAAGATGACTGCCTGAAGAGAAAATGCAAATTTCCACAGTCATTGATGATATGGGGCTGCATGTCAGGAAAAGGCACTGGGGAGATGGCTGTCATTACATCTTCAATAAATGCACAAGTTTATGTTGATATTTTGGACACTTTTCTTATCGAATCAATTGAAAGGATGTTTGGGGATGAGGAAATAATTTTTCAAGATGATAATGCATCCTGCCATAGAGCAAAAACTGTGAAAACATTTCTTGAGAAAAGACACATAAGGTCAACGTCATGGCCTGCAAATAGTCCGGATCTCAATATAAATGAAAATCTTTGGTGGAAGTTGAAGAAGAAAATGGTCCATGACAAAGCTCCAACCTGCAAAGCTGATCTGGCAACAACAAAGTTGGAGCCAGATTGATGAAGAGTACTATTTGACACTCATTTAGTCCATGCCTCAGAGACTGCAAGTTGTTGTAAAAGCCAAAGGTGGTGCAACAAAATACTAGTGATGTGTTGGAGTGTTTTTTTGTTTTTCATAATTCCATAATTTTTTCCCCTCAGAATTGAGTGATTCCATAATTTTCCCCTATACTTGGTTAAAAAAATAACCATGACTAACACATTTTTTGTTCTTGATTTCTTTTAGTGTTTCTTAAAGCCAGAAAGTTGCCATCTGAAATTACTTCAGTTTTGTGTCATGTCTGTGATCTGCTTTTTTTTAAACAAAATTAAACAACTGAATGAACATCCTCCAAGGCCGGTGATTTCATAATTTTTGCCAGGGGTTGTATAACAGAGCTCAGGGTGTGCGGAAAGTTCGGGAACAGTGCGATAATAAGGAAAACCATACATCATATTTACATCATCATGACAGGTAGGGTCCGTCTCTACCTCTTGTCTAAACTGAACTTTATCCCAAGAGACACTCTTATGATCCCAAGAAGAATCACTCACCAGCTGTGTGTGGCAGTTCTGGTGGTCTTATTTCCATTGACAGGTTGAACACGTCCACATCTGCTGCTCTCCTGGCTTGACTTCAGGTTACCGCACCGACAAAGTGGCATTGAAGATTCCCCACATCGTTTCCTAGGAAAATGTCTGCAGGAAGGCAGCTCATCACACCGATCATGCATTGTTTGGCCCCAAAGTCATAATCCAGGGCCACACTTGCTCTTGGAATATATCTTTGAGTACCTCCAGCTAATTCAATGGCAATTCCTGGTCCCTTTTTGAATTGCTTCTGGTTGAATTACTGGTGGAATTACTTGGGGATCGGCTATGGTGAGAAAAGTCCCAGTGTCATGAAAGCCAACTTTTTGGCCATCCAACACGACCTACTGTAAATGTGCTGAAGATTAGAAGAACAGGTGGCTGTAGCTTGCACCTCATGGACTCCTGGTAGGGGAGCCAATATATCAGTCACTTGGCAAATCACCAGGGAGTGAATCCAGCTCTTCTGTTGTGGGTGTCTGTAGATAATGGCTAGGCAAAGGTGGTCTGTAGCTGTTCTGCCTCTGAACACCTGGACAGTGGGCTTGCAGATGACCAGGCTGCCCACATCCATAACATCTGCGTTCTATGATTTTTCCTCCATGTGGTATTCCCAAAGACGAGGCAGTTGTAATGGGAGGCACATTCACACAGGGTTCGCCATGAGTTGGTAATCTAGTGGGACAGTAAACATTGGAGGCTGTTATGATTTGGTAGCTGAGGAGAGCAGGCAAAAAAGGCAATACACCAGAGAGGTTGGAATCTACTGGATTGCAGTACCCTAACCACCACAACTAAAGGCAGCCGTGGAGCGTACCTACGTTGGTCCTAGACGCCTCGTCACAGCCTGAGAAGCTAACTACACCTAAAGACAGAAAGAGGAAAACTATCTGCCCCGGAGCAGATCCCCAAAGAATATAGGAAGCCCCCAAACATGTAATGGCGGTTAGACAAGAGGAAATACAGACACAGACAGAAAATAGTATGAGCAAACGTTGGGGCCCAATCTTCCTAGAAAGAAAAGGATAGGAAGGACACTTACTGCAATCCAAAAAACCCTAAAAAAATACCAACTCACTAATTGCAAAAACACCTGAGATCACACGACCTCTACCACCTAAATTAGTTCTCTGGTGTAACAAAACTAAGCCGCAGCCACTGAAAAAACTGGAAAAGGCAAATGAACAAATAACAGTGGGTCAGATAAACTAAGAGGAGCACAAGCCCCCGGAGGGACCTGGCTGACCTCCACAGAAGTGCAGGACAAAATGCAAAAAGCAAGCACAAAAATAAAAGCAGAAAATATCTTATCTGTTAGCACAGGGGTCTCAAACTCAATTTACCCGGGGGCCACTGGAGGTAGAATCTGGGTGAGGCTGGGCCGCATCAGGTTTTCCACAAGAAAAGCTCTTACAAAAACATTCCAATGTTATCAAATGTCCCAATGGGGACTTATGTCCCATGAATGAGACATTTTACAGACTGTCCTGTGTATTTTACATGCTGTATTGCAGTCTCTCATATTGTTTACTGTTGCTATGTGTCCCTGTGTTTGCATAGCTGAAATCCTCCCTTTACATCAAGTTTGTCCCTTCTGTCTCTCTGTCTCCCTCTTCTGGTGTGATGTCATTTCCTTCTTCTTTCCCCTGTGTTTCATTCTCCATCTTGATTTTATCAGAATCACATGTGTTTTCAGTCTGTCTGAAGAAAGTCTTTTTTACCTGCTGCTGTTTGTATGCATTCAACAAGAATTCTTAGGCTAGGTGCAGACGGTGCGGAATGGGCTGAGGAATTTTCCGCGCAGTTTTTGTGAAATCCGCAGGTAAAATGACCTGTTTTTTACCTGCGGATTTACTGCGGATTTCCCCAGCGGTTTCAGACCTGCGGATTTCTATTGACAGGGTGGTCACACGAGTCAAACAAGTGTTTGACTCGTGTGACCAACTTTTTACTATTGATGCCGCCTATGTCGCATCAATAGTAAAAAGATCTAATGTTAAAATAATAAAAAAAATAATAAATAATGATATTCTCACCTTCCGGCGGCCCCGCAGCTTTCCCGCCTCTCAGCGACGCTCCCGGCAAGTTTCGTTCCCAGGAGTCCTTTGCGGCAATCATCCCGATGACGTAGCATCTCGCGAGACCGCCACGTCATCTGGGTGATCTCGCAAAGCACTTCTGGGAACGCAATTGGCGGGAGCGTCGCTGAGAGGCGGGAAAGCTGCGGGGACGCCGGAAGGTGAGAATATCATTATTTTTTATTTTAATTATTGTTTTTACATGGATATGGTACCCAGGGCTTGGAGGAGAATCTCCTCTCCTCCAGACCCTGGGTACCATCCGCACATGAACCGCTTCCGCATGGTGGGCACAGCCACTTAGAGCAGGTCTGACAACGCTGCGGAACTGCACAAAAGAAGTGACATGCTGCGGATTTAAATCCGCACCAAATCCGCGCGGAAAAATCCGCAGCATGTGCACTGCGGTTTTTTTTTTTCATTGAATTTAATGCTACTGTATGTCACTTGCAGTTGTGCTGCGGATCCGCAGCGGTAAATCCGCTGCGGATCCGCAGCAAAATCCGCAACGTGTGCACATACCCTTAAAGAAATCAAAGTCTCTTCTGGATTCTTCATAACATGTGTGCCGGCAGCTGAGTTAAGCTATCTGCGATCGTCGCCAATTGTAAGTAAGGTGAAAGAGATCCGGCATCTCACAGAGCCATATTTACAGCCACAGGCCCCGGGGACAGAATAGTAAAAAAGACTCTTCAGATTCATCTGTAAAACCCACAGCTTCTATAAAGCTACAGAACTTCCTGCAGAGCATCCGCTCTCAACATATAAGAGTCTATACAGCTCTCCTTCTCCCTGTGCAACAGGATGGCTGAAGGAATGACTACACGGTCTCTGCCAGACCCATTGTCAGAGGAAGAGTGCATAGACCCTGATCCACCATTTAGTGAGAAGGCTAGACGTCTCACAAAGCCAACATGGAAAATAAGGGAGAATCTAGAATCCAGTAAACATGATCTTCTCCGTGCAACAGCAGAGCTATGGCAAAAACTCTTATGCCACATAAATAGCCTATCTCAGCCTGCTTCTCTCCAACGACCACTGGAGGGAGCTCTCGCACAACTGTGTTCAGATTATCAATGTTATGCAGAAATAACAGACCAATATATCGCAGTGTTAAAAAGACTTAACCCATCAGTTACCTGCAAAGAGCTGCAAGCTTTCCAAAATCTTAACTCTGAGAGAGAAAGCATGGTGCGCGATATAAAAGCCAAAACAGAGGCAAGAATCGCACTAATAGCCGAGATGTCATCTTGCATTTCTGGCTCTGCCAGACAGTCAAAGCGAACATCTAAGTCACGCTCTTCAAAATCCTCAACCCTCAGCGAACAGCTCATAAAAGCACGTGCGGAAGCTGAGGCCACTAAAATACAAGCTGCCTTTGCTCAAAAGGAAACTGAAATGAAAACTGAGGCCACTAAAATACAAGCTGCCCTAGAGGCCACTAAAATACAAGCTGCCCTAGATGCCCTAGAGAAGGAACGCCAACACGCCATAGCCATGGCAAAGTTAAAGGTCCTGGAACAAGCCATCAGTGGGAGCCAAAGAGACAGCATCAGTTTAAGTGGTTTTGATACTGAAGACCCTCTTAAGCGTACTAGAGACTATGTACAAAGCCAACACAGTGCTATCCCTGCTCCTGCAATCCTTCCTGACCACACAGATGCTCCCCTGAAACAACAGGGTTTTGATACTGAAGACCCTCTTAAGCGTACTAGAGACTATGTACAAAGCCAACACAGCGCTATCCCTGCTCCTGCAATCCTTCCTGACCACACTGATGCTCCCCTGAGACAACAGGACACAGAGCGTTTATTCCCATCCTGCACCCAAGGTCAGTACAATTACAATACGCTGCCAATCTTGTATCCTGATCCACCTCTATGCACCGAAATGTACCAGAAACCTGCAAATCACCAACTCTTATACTCAGAATCCTACGTACAGGCCAATATGCAGGCCAGTCACCACACTCCGGTCAATCACACAATTCCAGTCCCATGTGTAGCAGAAACTAAGCTCATTAAGCCAGTTAATGGACTGAACGCCTACGCTGCCCCATACGTACCTGCATTCCCAGGTCAAATCACAGACTGTATGAACAAAGCTATCCAGCCAGCATCGGTCCTTCCAAAATCTGAGAATGCTGATATGACTGGCCTCGCAAGGTACATGATTCGGCGCGATCTAACTAAGACCGGTCTTACAGAGTTTGACGATAAACCTGAGAACTACAGGGGTTGGAAGTGTACCTTTGAAACCACGATCAGTGATCTCGGCATCACCGCCGCTGAAGAGCTAGACCTGCTAATCAGGTGGCTTGGGCCACAATCCACGGATCGGGTCAAGAGACTTAAATCTGTCCACATCAGTAATCCCATTGCTGGTCTCACTGCTGCATGGAAGAGGCTAGAAAGAAGCTATGGCAGTCCTGAGGTCATAGAAAGGGCCCTGTTCAAACGACTAGAGGATTTTCCAAAGGTATCTAATAAGGACAGTACAAGGTTCCAAGAGCTCAGCGACCTCCTGTTAGAGCTTCAGCTGGCCAAAGCAGACCCGTACCTTCCTGGCCTCAGCTACCTGGACACTGCTCATGGGGTAATCCCAATAGTTTCCAAGCTGCCGTCCAATATCCAAAATAAGTGGGCCATGCTTGGATCAAAATACAAAAGGGAAAACCAAGTCTCCTTCCCTCCATTTTCCTACTTCTGCGAGTTCATCGAAAATATTGCAGACTGTAAGACTGATCCAAGTTTTTTCTATGGAGAACACAGCGACCCTGTTTCATCTACTAAACACGACAGTCCACGTCTTAACTACAGGAGCCACCAAGCTCCAATGTCCATCAAGAAGACTGATGTTCTTCCGGCACCTTCAGTATCACAAGATAAGAGCGACAAAGGTGAGAAGGTTGAGAATCCTAATCGCCAGTGTCCAATTCACAAACTGCCACATCCCCTGAAGAAGTGCATCGGCTTCAGGAAGAAGCCCCTTCAAGAACGAAAGGAGCTCTTGAAGAAGTTTGGAGTATGCTTCAGGTGCTGCGCCTCTACCGAACATCTTGCTAAGGACTGTGTCATCCCCATCAAGTGTCTAGAGTGTGACAGCGAAGACCACGTACAGGTGCTCCATCCATCACAGCCTGACTCTGGATCTTCACCTTCTCCCACCACAAGCCATGGCGGGGAGGGTACCGACCAAGTGACAAGCCATGTTGCGGTATCTTCCTCATGCACCGATGTCTGTGGAGAAGGTCTTCGAGACAAGTCCTGTGCGAAGATTTGCCTGTCATGGGTGTATCCCAAGGGCCATCCAGAGAAGGCAGTCAAGGTGTACGTTAGCCTGGATGACCAGAGCAACAAATCATTGGCCAGGTCAGAACTTTTTGACTTGTTTGACTTAAAAGGAGACGTCTATCCCTACACCTTGGGCACCTGCAGCGGCATTTTACAAACCTCTGGAAGAAGGGCCAGTGGCCTCATAATAACTTCTCTTGAGAAAGGCGCCACGGAGATACCACTACCCACGCTTGTAGAGTGTAACCAAATACCATTCAATAGGGAAGAAATCCCAACACCAGAAGTCGCTCTTCAGCATCCTCATCTCAGAATGATAGCCAAAGAGATGCCACCCCTGGACGATAAGGCAGACATCCTAATTCTCCTCGGCAGAGACATTATACGACTGCACAAGATGCGTCAACAAATCCACGGACTACTCAATGAACCATATGCCCAGTGCCTCGAGCTGGGCTGGGTCATCATTGGCAACGTCTGTGGTGACCATGCAAAGAATCAGAAGGACATCTCCTCTTACAAAACAGTTATCACATCAGATGACAATGACTTGTCCTCCCTGTCATACTCACGTCACCAATGGATAAAGGAGAAGTCAAACGACACTACGTGTCAACGGCAACCATCCGATATTTCAAGTCCGCTTTATCCTCGAGACTACAACCTCGAGATAACAGCATTCGATCCTTCAACCAAGGACAACAACTCACTACCTACAGAGAGAGACAAAGTGATCATCAGGGTCATGAGCATCAAACCCACTGAAGACGACTATAACAGCTGGGTAGCTCCCTCACCTTCTCTTCCAGCAAAGACTAAGTTGCCAAGGGATCCACAGCAAGTAACTGCTAAGTTCCCAACCTTTGATACCCATCTCCATCACAAGCCTGGTCAAACTGAAGCCATGCTAGACTTCAGTGCTCAGAGTGAGAGCCCCTCTCTCAACAGCCTACCTCTGACCGATGGTGCCAGCGTTTTCCCCACGCAATTCAGCCTCAGCTCACTGGCGGATGTTGAACAAGACACGTTCACTTCCCAAGCATCACCCTGTAAGGAACTTGCTATCAAACGAGGAGCCTCGCCTGTTGAAAACAGTATCGACGGTCCTCTCGGGTTTAAGACACCTATCGCAGTTCTAGGCAGAGTACCACTGAGACAGCTTGCTACTCCGGATATCAACGGGAACACTATGCCACCATCTCAGAGACAGCAAAGATGGGAGACGGCGAAGAAGTCTCTAAAAGCCTTACAACAAGTCCTGCCCCGTAGTTCTGTAAAGACTCTTTCAACCGTCATCAAGAGACAAGTCTACCTTTCCTACGACGTGTCTAAGAAGACTACAGCTGTAGGAGCCTCTCCCAGCGCTTCAGAAACCGGCAAAAAGGTACAGAAGCTGAGCTCTCTTTACCCTGGACATCCTTTCAGCTGGTCAGCCATCCTATCTGCTGACATACATTTCAGGCAAATCATCTGCTGGCTCCTTCGAGCAGGAGTCACATGATCTTAGCTTCGTCTCTGAACTCAGCTCACGGCGGGGAGCCTACCGCCATATACTCCTCCAGCTGTGTTGGAACATTGTAATATTTTAACTTTCTCCAGCGGATTATTGGGTTGGTGGAAGTGTTTGCACGTTGCGGCTTCCCCAATCCGAAGATGGGTTTTCGTTTGGACTTGGATTATTCCGCTGTTGAGGACTTCATGCCTCCAACTGAACATTGGACCATGCCAATTGGACTTCAACTGTTGTTGTTATTACCTGCATGCTTGTTTTTTCCTTTTGTCTTTCAGGTCTACAGTGACATCTCCAGTGGACATCATAAAATTTTGAAATCTATAGATTTCAGACGGGGAGTGTTATGTCCCATGAATGAGACATTTTACAGACTGTCCTGTGTATTTTACATGCTGTATTGCAGTCTCTCATATTGTTTACTGTTGCTATGTGTCCCTGTGTTTGCATAGCTGAAATCCTCCCTTTACATCAAGTTTGTCCCTTCTGTCTCTCTGTCTCCCTCTTCTGGTGTGATGTCATTTCCTTCTTCTTTCCCCTGTGTTTCATTCTCCATCTTGATTTTATCAGAATCACATGTGTTTTCAGTCTGTCTGAAGAAAGTCTTTTTTACCTGCTGCTGTTTGTATGCATTCAACAAGAATTCTTAAAGAAATCAAAGTCTCTTCTGGATTCTTCATAACATGTGTGCCGGCAGCTGAGTTAAGCTATCTGCGATCGTCGCCAATTGTAAGTAAGGTGAAAGAGATCCGGCATCTCACAGAGCCATATTTACAGCCACAGGCCCCGGGGACAGAATAGGGACAGTGTTGATGATGTATGTATAGTGCTGTGGAGTTAATAGCGCAATATCAATGAATAAATATTATCCTTAATATTATGTTACAATACCAGGATCTGAGGATTTTCTGTTTCGAGGTCAAGAGCTCTCTGATGTGATGTTGCTGCCTGTCTCGCTGTCTTCCTCTTTTGACACTGCAGTGTGGTGGACAAGTAAACATTAACTGGTTAACAGCAAGAAGTCATTCCCAGCTCATTCTCCCCAGCGCTCATCCTCCCCAGCGCTCATCCTCCCCCAGCGCTCATCCTCCCCAGTGCTCATCCTCCCCAGCGCTCATTCTCCCCCAGAGCTCATTCTCCCCAGCGCTCATCCTCCCCAGCGTTCATCCTCCCCCAGCGCTCATTCCCACCATTGCTTTTTCCCCATCACTCTCATCATTGCTTTTCCCTTATCACTCCCATCATTGCTTTTCCCCCATCACTCACATCATTGCTTTTGCCCATTGCTTTTCCCCATTACTGCCATCATTGCTTTTCCCCATCGCTCTCCTACACACACACACACCACCTCTCACCTGTCCACACACACACACACAAACACCACCTCTCACCTGTCCACACACACACACACCACCTCTCACCTGTCCACACACACACCACCTCTCCGCAGCATCACCGCCGGTGCCTGCGCTTCCTCGCTCTGACAGAGCAGGCCGCTGAATGATGACGTCATTCAGCGGCGCTGCTCTGTGTCAGAGACAGGAAGCGCGGGCAGCAGCAGGAGATGAGGTGAGTATGCCCGGCGCCGCCATCTTTCTGTAGTACCGCTCATTAAGCTTAAGAATATGGGCGGCACGCCTATGAGAGGAGTAGCGTCCATATTGATGACCTTAATGACCGGTACTACGAGTGACTGGGATTTCACATGCGGTGTTTCTCGCATGTGAGATCCCAGCCGAGGGCCGCAAAGTATATACCGAGGGCCCATGAGGTGGGGGCCGCAAACTAGTGTCCCGAGGGCCGCAGTTGGCCCGCGGGCCGCGAGTTTGAGACCCCTGTGTTAGCAGAAGATGCAGGCAAGACACAGCAAGCTTCCAAGTGAACCAGGAACCAAAGCCGAGACAAGAACAATTGATCACCGGCAACCCTGATGGGAGGGAACCTCCCTTATATAAGACCAGTCTGTAACACCTGATTGCCAATCTTCATTGAATAGTTCAGTACTGTTTGTAACCACCAGAGGGAGCTTCTGCTCAGAATTCATTTCTAACACATTCACAACAGGAGGCTGAAGGACAAGGGGCCGTCAGTGTTGGGAAGCTGGTAGGTTTTTTGTCACCGATTAGTAGTTTTTTCCACTGAGGCTTGATGGTGAGTGCCTCATCAGCTAGAGTAGCAGCTGTGACTGGTTTCCTCTCACGTACCCATTCCCGGATCTCAGTTGGGCATTTGGCATAGAACTGCTCTTTTAGGATGACCTGGAGGAAAGTATCCAAGTTAAGGCCACCTCTCCCTCCAGCCAGCGATGACATACTTGTTTGGGCCTGTGGGCATACATCTTGAAAGACACTTCCCCATCACAGGCTAAGGAACGGAACTGAGTCCTGTACGTGTCTGGGGTTACGGCAAAATGTTCTAGAATGGCCCCTTTTATCTCCAAATACTCACAGTTCCACCGGGGGTGCATAGCTCTATAGGCTTTGGCAGCTCCACCTTTTAAGAGCCCCACCAGATGTCTGACTCGCTCCCTTTCCAGGACTTTCGTTAATCGACATTGATGTTTGAAGTCCTGGAAGAAGCCCTCAATGTCACCTGCAGCCTCATTAAACGGCTTAGTCCTTGCGGGACACTCTGGAGAATTCTCTCATGGTGGATACAGTCTGTCTGGGGCTTCCAGCTGCTTCCACAGCGAGCTGTCTCTCTAGTCTGTCTCAATGCCCTCCCCTTGAGCTCTACAAATGGCCTCCATCTTATATTCTATGGTGACCTCATCTCCAAGCAATGCTATCTCCTCCTTGTACCACACAACCCACTGACTTTTTGGGGAATTTACCTGCAGATCCTGTCTTTCCTCCCTTTGCTGTGGGAATGCTTCTTCATTGCCACCTTCCAAAGCCTTAATTAGTTGCTCCTTGGTCAGTCCTTTATAGCAGACTCCTAATTCACGTGCCTTTTATTGTAGGCTCTCCACAGTCCAGTTCCTGTATCCTGAAGTTCCGGTTCCAGACATTGATGGGCCGCTGTCTTTCATTTCTTTTGCTCTGATCCCGCTGAGCCACCAGTTTGTGACGGGGTGTGCGACAGAGCAGGAAGAGATACCAGGCCGATAAACAATCCAATGAGACTTATTGGAACAGGGGCAGCACAAATGAGGGTAAAACTGCAGCGTTCATAATGAGATCACAATGCGTTCACAATTCGCCCACAATGAGTCCATACAAAGGGAGCCAATCCGGGGGCGCCACCCGGGAATCCGACGCCAGGGAAATATAGAAATAGTCCTTGGATGAGTTCAATGGATCCAGCAAATGAGGTATACAACATAGTCCCGCGTGGCAGCTTCTAACAATACCCACGGTCACCGGGATCTTGCCTCAGCATAAGATCCCAGCCCTTCGGAGGTCACCACATAACTGACTAGGCCAAAAACATAAGGCTATTGTCCAGTGATCAGCCAATCAATTGGGGGAGGTCCACACCAACTTTTAACATGTGGCTACATTGAGAAGTTTACAGAAGCTACCGGCTCCATTCTGCCTTACAGGTTTGTGTATTGTATGAGTCCCATGCTGAGAGGAACAAAGACACACATGACCCCACCAGATACAGGACAAGGAATGTTATTGTAGGCCCGATTACAGTATGGTGCATATGTTCAGGCTGGTGGTGACTCTGTTACACCTGTCTATATAAGATCTCACAGCTCATGTCAGAGCAAATGAGAATCAGGAGGTCAAAGGAAAGGGACATGGAGCTCAGAGACAGAATTATGGCAAGGCACATATCTGGCCAAGGTTACTGTAATGTAAGGAGTACAGTTCATATAGTGTCTTGTGCTTGGGTGCGATGAAAACACAGGAGTCACAGGTTTGATATAGAAGGTCTTGTATTACTTCATACAAGTGGCAATAATAGTCACACAGTTTGCAGATACAAAAGCAGGAGACACAGCAGGCCAGAGTAACTTAAGCTCAGCAATCACTCTCACAACAGGTTCAGGATCTCTTCTCTGTTACCATAAGTCCATGCAAACGTGGATTTATCAAATAGCAAGGTTCCAAAGTCCACGAGTGTTCCAAAGTTCCACAATAGGAAATAACTGGAGTACAAGGTCCAAGGCTTCCAGGAGTCAGGTCACAGGTTCACTGCAGGCTTGATTCTGAAGCACTGATTGCTCAGCTGTGGCTGCTTAAGAAGCAAGAGGGAGAGAATCAGGGCGGGAAAATGCAAGCTGGAAACTCCATATTGACTGAGGGCAAGACAGCTGCAGCAAGACAGAAAGTAAAATGGCTGACGGAAAAACTGAGTTTCAGGAACATGTACACAGAACCTTACATTACTCCCCCCTTAGGGACAACCTCCGGATGACCTCAGACCAGGCTTGTGTGGGTACCTCTGATGAAACTGACGGAGCAAGCGAGGAGCATTAACGTTATTGACTGGTTCCCATGAATTGTCCTCCACTGGGTAGCCCTGCCATTTAATCAAATATTGTAACTGATTTCTATACAACCTGGAATCTAGAATCCTTTCCACCACAAATTCTTCCTGACCATCGACTAGCACTGGGTCAGGGCAAGGAGAAGAACGTCCAGGAAACGTATTGGGTGTCGCAGCCTTTAGTAGAGATACATGAAAGACAGGGTGGATTCTCATAGTTCTGGGCAGTTGAAGACGACAAGCGACAGCACTTATAATTTTACTGATTTTATAAGGTCCAATGTATTTATGTCCCAACTTAGATGATGGAATTCTTAACTTAAGATTTCTGGTTGACAGCCAGACCAGGTCTCCTACCTTGAAAGCTGGTGCAGGTTTACGAAATTTATCTGCGGCTTTCTTGTACCTTTCCTGAGCCAATTCCAGATTTCCCTTTAGAAGATCCATATTCTTTTGTAAAGACGTGATTCTTTCAGCCACTGCTGGCAAAGGCGTTTCTATGGGAAATCGAGGAAGAATATTAGGATGATAACCTAAATTGGAGTAAAAAGGAGACTGCTTAGTGGAGGCGCTCTGAGAGTTGTTATAAGAGAACTCAGCCAGTGGAAGTAGATCCACCCAATCATCCTGTAGGTGGCAGATAAAGCAGCGAAGATACTGCTCCAGGGTCTGATTGGTTCGTTCCGTCTGTCCATTAGTCTGAGGATGAAAAGCAGAAGAAAGGTTCACTTTAATGTCCAATGCTGCACAGAAATTTTGCCAAAACCTTGAAGTGAATTGCACCCCTCGATCCGAAATAACCTCATCTGGTACTCCATGTAAACGAAACACATTTTTAATCATCAAATCTGATGTCTGTCTTGCAGTGGGTAAGCCGACACAAGGGATAAAATGAGCTGCTTTTGTTAAACGATCAACCACCACTAGAATGGTGTTCTTCCCTTGAGAGGTTGGTAACTCCACAATGAAGTCCATAGAAATGGATCCCCACGGGCGGGACGGGGTGGGAAGAGGTTGCAACAGACCAGTTGGTGAGGAGCGAGGTGTTTTGCATCTTGCACAGACTTCACATGAAGTGACATAGTTTAAAACATCCTTCCTGCAAGTGGGCCACCAAAAGAAACGAGAAAGAAATTCCTGTGTCTTTAGAATTCCTCTATGCCCAGCTATCTTGGAATCGTGAATGAGTTGCAATACTCTTAATCTGACTGTTTCAGGAATATACAGACGTTGTCCCTGAATCCACACACCATTCTTAAAGACAAGACTTACGTCCCTTGGGGGTTGTGCCAAAAAGGAATCCGCATGGTATGCTTCCTTGATGTCCTTAAGTAGATCTTGATTATGAATCACTCCCAGGAATCTAGAGTCAGGAAGAATAGTCTTAGGAGGAGTAAGTGGACGTGTCTCTGCTGAATAAATCCTAGAGCATTGATGGCTAACCTTGGCACTCCAGCTGTTGTAAAACTACAACTCCCAGCATGCCCTTGCAACCTGCAGCAGTTAAGGCATGCTGGGAGTTGTAGTTCTCCAACAGCTGGAGTGTCAAGGTTCGCCATCACTGTCCTAGAGAGTGCATCAGCCTTTCCATTGCGCGATCCTGGTCTATAAGAAATGATAAAATTAAATTGGTTTAAGAAAAGATTCCAGCGAGCCTGGCGAGGAGTCAGGCACTTAGCCGACCTGATAAATTCAAGGTTACGATGGTCTGTCAGGACGACTATTTGCTGTGCAGCTCCCTGAAGAAGGTGTCTCCATTCTTTGAAGGCGGCAATAATGGCCAACAACTCTCTATTGCCCACATTGTAGTTCCTCTCAGCCGAAGACAACTGCTGGGAAAAGAAGGCACAGGGATGCAAGACATTCTTCTCACCTGTTCTCTGAGAGAGTATAGCTCCAACGGCACAGTCTGAAGCATCCACCTCTATTATGAAGGCAAGTTCGGGGTTGGGATGTACTAAGATAGGTGCAGTGGTAAATTTATCTTTTAGACGGGAAAATGCTTCCTGGGCTTGGGGAGTCCAGGAGAACCTAGACTCGTTCCGGGTAAGTTGGGTGATAGGTGACACTACCTCAGAGAAATTCCTAATGAAACGTCTATAGAAGTTGGCAAACCCGATGAAGCGCTGCACCTCCTTCACATTTCTAGGACTTGGCCAATCCTTGATGGCTTGGGTCTTGCTTCCATCCATACTAATTCCTTGTGTAGACAGTACATACCCCAGAAATTGAATTTCGGTCCTATGGAATTCACACTTTTCAAGTTTGATGTAAAGATGATTTTGTCTTAGACGTTCCAAGACCATTCTCACATGTCCATGATGTTCCTCTGTGGAGTTAGAAAAAATTAGAATATCATCCAAATAAATCACCACGAATGTATCTAGGAGATCCCTGAAGATGTCATTCACCAAGTGTTGGAAAGTGGCTGGGGCGGTACTCAGACCAAAAGGCATAACTAGATATTCAAAGTGTCCATAGCGTGACCTGAATGCAGTCTACCATTCATCCCCAGGTCTAATACGGACTAAGTTATAGGCCCCACGGAGATCTAGTTTAGAGAAAATTTTGGCATGTCGCACTCTCTCCAATAACTCAGGGATTAAAGGCAATGGATAACGGTTTCTAATAGTAACCTTATTGAGTTCCCTATAGTCTACGCAGGGTCTCAGAGATCCATCTTTCTTCTTTACAAAGAAGATGGGTGCACCTGCAGGAGATGAAGAGGGGCGTATGAAGCCCTTGGCTAGATTTTCGTCTATGTAATCCTTTAAAGCCTTTAGCTCGGGCCCCGCCAGGGGGTAGATCTTACCAAAAGGTATCTCTGCTCCAGGCAATAATTCAATTGGACAATCATATGGACGGTGAGGGGGAAGCTGGTCAGCGTTCTTCTTGTCACATAAATCCACATAGTCCTGGTATACAGCTGGTAGTTCAGGACTGACATGGTTCCTTTAGGAACAGAGCAAGCTGAAACTTTTGGACTCATCTGTTTCTCTGGAAAGTGTAATTCCTTGGTCTCCCAGTTAATGGTAGGATTCTGAGCCTGCAGCCATGGTAGCCCTAGAATAATGGGAAAGTGGGGAGAAGAGATAAGCATAAAGGACAGTTTCTCTTGATGATCTTTACCCATAAGAACCCTCAAAGGCCCGTTTCCTGATCCACTGGTCCAGAGGTCAGCAGGGAGCCATCCACAGTTTCCATCTGTACTGGAGTAGCCTTCTTCACTGAACGTATCCCCTGTTTCAGAGCAAAGGAGACATCCATAAAATTTCCACTTGCCCCTGAGTCGATCATAGCAGAGCTAGACACCCAAGCTGAGTCAACCCAGAGTTTGATGGAAAGAAAGCAATGAGAATTGTTTTTCTTACAACTCAGCTGGGACACCGCTGAGGAAACTTGAAAAATTGCAGCATTTACACAGTCAACGTCCTCAGAAGTAACGGAGTTTAAGTCCGAGAAATCAAGATCTGTTGCTGCAGATCTCTCTGGAGTCTGAAGCTCGGACCTAACAGATCCCCTCTCGCAACACTCACAGTGAATGAGTGCTGCAGTAGTCTTACGAGAACGGCTGGGGCAGTTTATAATGAAGTGCCCTGACTTACCACAATAGAAACATAGATTCTCCTTAAAACGATGTTCCTTGCGTGCATCACTAACCCGTCGTTGTAAAGAGTCTACCTGCATGGGTTCAGGTTCAGGTTCCCGTGTGATCCTACTCAAAGGTTCCTTAGCTGGAGAGGAAGGTAGGAAAAGGTTAGTGCGATTGCTTTCGAACCATCTCTCTTGCCTGCGTTCAGTCAGACGAGTATCAATACGGATGCAGTAGTTAATAAAGTCACCTAACGCAGTGGGAGGGTCGGCACGAGCAAGTTCATCCTTAATCAGTGGAGATAACCCCTTTCGAAAAATAGATTTTTTTGGCGGAACTGTCCCAGGTGGTATCAAGGGCCCATCTCCTGAAATCCAAGGCATATTCAGCTACCGAGTGCTTACCTTGGCGCAAAGCTAACATGGCTGCTTCAGCTGTTGCACCTCGATTGGGGTCATCAAACACCTGCCCCATGGCTGAAATGAAAGCATCAAGATGATCCAAACATTCATCCTCAGTCTCAATCAGAGGGTTTGCCCACATCAAAGCCTTGTTGGTAAGCAACATAATTATAGTAAGCACTTTAGATCGTTCAGTGGGAAATTGTGAAGCATGTGCAGAAAAAAAAAGATTGCATTGATTAATAAATCCCCTGAATTTCTCACGTTCACCGCCAAAACGAAAAGGGGGCAATTTAGGAATCCCAGAACTCGGGGCTACGGCAGGAGCCTGGACTCGCTCCTCTAGAACCTCAATCCTGGCTCGCAAATCCTGGGCAGTCTGTCCAAACACTTGCAAATTGTGGTTAGTGAGGTCCTGTAGGTTTGTAAAACGGGTTTTTATAGTCTGCAAACCTGCAAGGATGTTATCAGTCACTCCGCAAAGTTCCTTTATGCGGGCCTCCATTTTCCAGATCTTTTAAGACAGGAGTACTGGAAGGAGAGGAGAAGAAAAAAAAAACAATAGTGTTCACCTGTGGTAACACTGCAGAGAGAAAAAAAAATTAAGGGAACTGCTCACCTGGAATGGTTGTGAGAAGTCACAACCACTATCATCACAGAAAGTTCAACCGGACATCTGATATCCACAGTTACAGCAGACACAAAAGAGGAAAGAGAAAAAAAAAAAAAACAATAGTGTTTACCTGTGGTAACACTGCAGAAAAAAAACTTAAGGGAATTGCTCACCTGGAATGGTTGTGAGAAGTCACAACCACTGTCATCACAGAAAGTACAACCGGACATCTGATATCCACAGTTACAGCAGACACAGCCTTTCCAGACCCAGCAGACACTAACGTTTGGCTTCAGAATCTTGTAATGTAAGGAGTACAGTTCATATAGTGTCTTGTGCTTTGGTGCGATGAAAACACAGGAGTCACAGGTTTGATATAGAAGGTCTTGTATTACTTCATACAAGTGGCAATAATAGTCACACAGTTTGCAGATACAAAAGCAGGAGACACAGCAGGCCAGAGTAACTTAAGCTCAGCAATCACTCTCACAACAGGTTCAGGATCTCTTCTCTGTTACCATAAGTCCATGCAAACGTGGATTTATCAAATAGCAAGGTTCCAAAGTCCACGAGTGTTCCAAAGTTCCACAATAGGAAATAACTGGAGTACAAGGTCCAAGGCTTCCAGGAGTCAGGTCACAGGTTCACTGCAGGCTTGATTCTGAAGCACTGATTGCTCAGCTGTGGCTGCTTAAGAAGCAAGAGGGAGAGAATCAGGGCGGGAACATGCAAGCTGGAAACTCCATATTGACTGAGGGCAAGACAGCTGCAGCAAGACAGAAAGTAAAATGGCTGACGGAAAAAACTGAGTTTCAGGAACATGTACACAGAACCTTACAGTTACAAAAGAATTTCTGCAGCACTCAAGGTTCCTAAGAGCACAAAGCCATCCAGCCAAACTGAGCAATTGTGGGAAAAGAGCCTTGGTGAGAGGTGAAGAACCACCCCAAGATCACCATGGCTGAGCTCTACAGATGCAGTAGGGAGATGGGAGAAATTTCCACAAAGTCAACTATCACTGCAACCCTCCACCAGTCGGACCTTTATGGCAGAGTAGCCCGACGGAAGCCTCTCCCCAGTGCAAGACATATGAAAGCCCGCACAGAAGTGCCTAAAAAAACAAAACAAAACCATAAAGGACTCCCAGACTGAGAAATAAGATTCTCTAGTCTGATGAGACAAAGATAGAACTTTTTGGTGGTAATTCTAAGCGGTATGTGTGGAGAAAACCAGGCACTGCTCATCACCTGCTCAATACAATCCCAACAGTGAAACATGGTGGTGGCAGCATAATGCTAGGGGGGTATTTTTCAGCTGCAGGAACAGGACGACTGGTTGCAATTGAAGGAAACATAAATGCGGCCAAGTACAGAGATATCCCGGATGAAAATCTCTTCCAGAGTGCTCTGGATCTCAGACTTGGCCGAAGGTTCACCTTCCAAAAAAACAATGACCCTAAGCACACAGTTAAAATAACAAAGGAGTGGCTTCAGAACAACTCTGTGACCATTCTTGACTGGCCCAGCCCAGAGTCCTGACCTACACAATTGAGCATCTCTGGAGTGACCTGAAATGGCAGCCCACCATCCAACCTGACAGAACTGTAGAAAATTTGCAAGGAAGAATGGCAGAGGATCCCCAAATCCAGGTGTGAAAAACTTGTTGCATTAATTAATTAATGCCACTTCAATAGCGTCAGGTCCTAATTTTTGGAAATGTGAAGACTCCTGCTTGGGTGTCCATAATAATAATAATTTTATTTCTATAGCACCAACATATTCTGCAGCACTTTACATTATAGAGGGGACTTGTACAGACAATAGACATTACAGCATAACAATAAACACAGATCAAAGTAGATACCAAGAGGAATGAGGGCCCCGCTGCTCGTAAGCTTACAATCTATGAGGAAAAAGAGGAGACACAAAAGGTGGATGGCAACAATTGCTTTCATTGTTCGGACCAGCCGTAGTGTAAGAATCGGGTGTTCATGTAATTCTGCATGAACCAGTTAACAGCCAATGTATGTAACAGTACAGACACAGAGGGCTATTAAATTCATAAAGCGGGTGAGATCATAATACGAGGTACCTGATTATGGTAGAAATTTTTTTTTGAATGGGCCAACAGGGATAGTTAGGTTAATGCGTTGAGGCGGTATGCCAGTCTGAACAAATGCGTTTTTAGGGCACGCTTAAAACTGTGGGGATTGGGGATTAATCGTATTAACCTGGGTACTGCATTCCAAACAATTGGCGCAGCACGTGAAAAGTCATGGAGATGGGAGGTTCTGATTATTGAGGATGCTAACCTCAGGTCATTAGCAGAACGGAGGGCACGGGTAGGATGGTAGACTGAGACGAGGGTGAAGATGTAGTGTAGGGTGGTGCTGAGCCATGGAGTGCTTTGTGAGTGAGGGTAATAAGTTTGTACTGAATTCTGTTATGGATGGGTAACCAGTGTAATGACTGGCACAAGGTAGAGGCATAGGTATAACGATTGGTGATGAATATGATCCTGGCTGCAGCATTCAAGACAGATTGGAGAGGGGAGAGTTTGGTAAGAGGGAGACCGATTAGTAGAGAGTTACAATAGTCCATCTGCTTCGTTGGGTATAGTGGAAGACGTGTCGGTCCATATTATACTATTTCTACTGTGGTGAAATTGATGCCATTTTGGTGGTGTCTGCCACTAATTTGAACACTCCTGGTTGGGTGTCCATCTGCTGGGTTGGGTGTAGTGTAAGACCTGTCAGTCCATATTATACTATTTTTACTATGGTGAGTGTTGTGAATGTTTTAGAAATGAATTCTGAGCAGAAGCTCCCTCTGGTGGTTACAAACAGTACTGAACCATTCAATGAGGATTGGCAATCAGGAATCACAGACTGGCTGGATATAAGGGAGGTTCCCTCCCATCATGGTTGCCGGTGATCAATTGTTCTTGTCTCAACGTTGTTTCCTGGTTCACTTGGAAGCTTGCCGAGTCTTGCCTCTTCTCCTGCTCCCAGATAAGATATTTTGTTTTTGTGCTTACCATTTGCATTTTTCTCTGCATTTCTGTGAGGTTAGCCAGGTTCCCCCCCCTGGGGGGCTTGGGCTCCTCTCAGTTCCTCTGGAGCCACTGTTATTTGTTCATTTGCCTTTTCCAGTTTTTTCAGTGGCTGCGGCTTAGTTTTGTTACACCAGAGAACTAATTTAGGTGGTGGAGGTCGTGTGATCTCAGGTGATTTTGCAATTAGTAGCGTTGGAATTTTTCAGGGTTTTTGTGGATTGCAGTAAGTATCCTTTCTATCCTTTTCTGTCTAGGCAGATTGGGCCCCAACGTTTGCTCATACTATTTTCTGTGTGTCTGTATTTCCTCTTATCTAACCGCCATTACATGTTTGGGGGCTTCCTATGTTCTTTGGGGTTCTGCTCCGGGGCAGATAGCTTTCCTCTTTCTATCTTTAGGTGTAGTTGACCTCTCAGGCTGTGACGAGGTGTCTAGGACCAACGTAGCAACGCTCCACGGCTGCCTTTAGTTGTGGTGGTTAGTCAGGGTACTGCAATCCAGTAGATTCCAACCTCTCTGGTGTATTGCCGTTTTTGCCTGCTCTCCTCAGCTACCAAATCCTAACAGTATCACCGGCCTAACTGAAAATTATATGGTACTCACAGAAGGGAAAAATAGTAAAAAGGAAAAAAAAAATTAGGGAAGTAGTCAGAATTTTTTTTTTCTCTGTTGCATTTTTTCCCTCTTTTTCTCTGGGTGCTGAGGAGGATTTTTTTTTCTCTCAATGGAGTTTGCACAGTTGTCTGGTCGTGTGGATCAGCTTGCCACTGAAGTTCGGAGTATTGCTACCTATCTTGCAGGGTTGTCGGTTGTGGAACCTAGGATCCCCCTGCCAGATTTATTTTTGGGGGATCGAGCTAAATTTCTGAATTTCAAAAATAACTGTAAGTTGTTTTTTGCCTTAAAACCTAAGTCCTCAGGGAACGCAGCACAGCAGGTTCAAATTGTCATCTCTCTCCTGCGCGGCGATCCTCAGGATTGGGCTTTTTCCCTGACACCTGGGGACCCTGTTTTGAGTAATGTTGATGCATTTTTTCTGGCTCTGGGGTTATTGTATGATGAACCTAATGTCACTGATCAAGCTGAAAAAACCTTGTTGGCATTAAATCAGGGGCATGAGGACGCTGAGCTGTACTGTCAGAAATTCCGAAAGTGGGCAGTTCTGACCAAATGGAATGATGATGCTTTGGCAGCCCTTTTTCGGAAGGGTCTGTCAGAGAATGTAAAAGATGTTATGGTGGGTTTCCCTGCTCCCTCTCGTCTCAATGATTCTGTCATTAGCGATTCAAATTGACAGACGTTTGCCTGAGCGTAGAGGTATGCGTGGAATAGTGTTGCCTTGTGAACCAGCTTCTGAACCATGCAGTGTGATAGAGTGGCTTCTGGGGCACAGCGTCATGAGTTTCGAAAACGCAATGGGTTATGTTTCTACTGTGGTGATGCCTCTCATGCTATTTCAGTCTGCCCTAAGCGGGGAAGACGTTTTGCACGCTCAGTTGTCTTGGGTAGTGTTCAGACTAAATTTCTGTTGACTGTTACCCTGATTTGCTCCCTGTCCACATTTTCTGCTCAGGCTTTTGTTGATTCGGGAGCTATTAACCTGATGGATTTTGATTTTGCTAAACGTTGTGGGTTTCCCTTGATACCCCTACAGAAGTCTATTCCCCTACTGGGGATTGATTCTACCCCTTTGGCTGAGAATAAACCCCAGTTCTCTATTCAGGTGATAATGAGGGTTGAACCTGATCATCAGGAGAGTTGCAAATTTTTGGTGCTGTATAATCTGCATGACACTATTGTACTAGGTTTCCCTTGGTTACAGTCTCATAATCCTGTTTTGGAAATCTGTGTCTGTAACCAGTTGGGGCTGCCAATGTGTTAATGCCAACACTCCTGTTTTTTCTGCCTCTCCCCAGGCTCAAGATGTGCCTGACTTTTTGACTGATTTTTCTGATGTGTTTAGCGAAAATAAATCTGCATCCTTGCCCCCCCATAGGAGCTATGACTGCGCTATTGAATTAGTGCCTGGTAGTAAATTCCCTAAAGGTCGCCTTTTTAACTTGTCTGTACCTGAACATGACGCTATGCGGTCTTATATCACGGAGTCATTGGAGAAGGGTCATATCAGACCATCCTCTTCACCCTTGGGTGCCGGTTTTTTCTTTGTGGCCAAAAAGGATGGTTCATTAAGGCCGTGTATTGATTATCGTCTCTTGAACAAAATCACTGTGAAATATCAATATCCGTTACCCTTGATTTCTGACCTGTTTTCCAGGGTGAAAAGTGCTACTTGGTTTACCAAGCTTGACCTCAGGGGGGCGTATAACCTTATTCGCATTAAGCACGGGGATGAATGGAAGACGGCGTTTAATACCCCAGAGGGGCATTTTGAGTACCTAGTGATGCCATTTCGGCTCACTAATGCTCCTTCTGTCTTCCAGTCCTTCATGAATGATATTTTCAGGGATTTTGTGGATAAATTTCTGATTGTTTATCTGGATGATATCTTGATTTTTTCCAATGACTGGGACTCTCATGTGAAACATGTTCGGACTGTGTTCCAGATTTTGAGAGAGAATGCTCTGTATGTGAAGGGATCAAAGTGTCTTTTTGGCGTACAGAGGATCTCATTTCTGGGATTCATTTTGTCCCCATCTGTTATTGAAATGGACCAGGTCAAGGTTCAGGCCATCTGTGATTGGGTCCAACCTACTTCACTAAAGGCTCTTCAGAGATTCTTGGGTTTTGCCAATTTTTATCGTAAATTTATTGGTAATTTCTCTGTTATTGTTAAACCATTGACTGATTTGACCAAAAAGGGTTCTGATGTGGTGAATTGGCCTCCTGAGGCAGTCTCTGTGTTTTAGGAACTTAAGCAGAGATTCACTTCTGCTCCTGTTCTACGGCAGCCTGATGTTTCTCTGCCATTTCAGGTGGAGGTTGATGCCTCTGAAATTGGGGCAGGTGCCGCTTTGTCCCAAAGAGATCCTGAGACCTCTAAAAGTAACCCTTGTGCCTTTTTCGCTCGAAAATTTTCTCCAACTGAACGTAATTATGACGTGGGTAATCGGGAGTTACTGGCCATGAAGTGGGCTTTTGAAGAGTGGAGACATTGGCTGGAGGGACCCAAACATCAGGTGGTGGTCCTCACGGACCATAAGAATCTGGTTTATCTGGAATCAGCCAAGCGACTTAATTCTAGACAGGCCAGGTGGGCCTTGTTTTTCACACGTTTTAATTTTTTGGTTTCCTTTCTTCCTGGCACTAAGAATGTTAAGGCAGATGCCCTCTCGAGGAGTTTCCTTGCGGACTCTCCTGAGTTATCTGATCCTGCTGTTATTTTGAAAGAGGGTGTAGTTCTTTCCGCCATCTCGCCCAATTTGAGACTGGCTCTGGAAGGGTGTCAGGAGGATAAACCCATGTGCTGCCCTATTGGGAAATTGTTTGTCCCAGACCGGTGGAAAAAGAGTGTGATGTCTGAGATTCATTGTTCCGCGTTGGCCGGTCATCCCGGAATTTTTGGTACCAGAGACTTGGTGAGTCAGTCCTTTTGGTGGCCTACTTTGTCTCGTGACGTCAGGGAATTTGTGCAGTCCTGCGGGACTTGCTCTCGCTCCAAGCCTTGCTCTCGCTCTAGTGGTTTGTTGATGCCATTGCCTGTGCCCAAGAGACCATGGACCCATATCTCTATGGATTTTATTTCCGACCTCCCTGTTTCTCAGAGAATGACCGTTATCTGGGTGATTTGTGATAGGTTTTCCAAAATGATACATCTTGTGCCATTACCTAAGTTGCCTTCCTCCTCCGAATTGGTGCCTTTGTTCCTTCAGCACGTGGTTCGGTTACACGGCATTCCTGAGAACATTGTGTCTGACAGAGGACTCCAGTTTGTTTCCAGATTTTGGAGGACTTTTTGTTCTAAACTTGGTGTTCAATTGTCTTTCTCCTCGGCTTTTCATCCTCAGACCAATGGACAAACTGAGAGAACAAACCAGACATTGGAGACTTATCTGAGATGCTTTGTGTCTGCTGATCAAGATGACTGGGTCTCTTTTTTGCCTTTGGCTGAGTTTGCTCTTAATAGGGCTAGCTCTGCCACTTTGAGGTCTCCATTTTTCTGCAATTTTGGATTTCACCCTCGATTTTCTTCGGGACAGACGGAGGCTTCTGTCTGTCCAGGTGTTGACTCTGTTGTGGAGCGTATGCAGCAGATTTGGGACCAGGTAGTGGAGAGGTTGTCCCTCTCAGGAGAGGGCCCAGCGGTTTGCCAACCGGCATAGGACTGATGGTCCTCGGTTTGAAGTGGGGGACTTGGTCTGGTTGTCCTCAAGAAATATCCCTATGAGAGTTGCATCTCCTAAGTTTAAGCCCAGGTTCATTGGACCTTATAAGATCATGGAGATTCTTAATCCTGTTTCCTTCCGTTTGCTTCTTCCAGGGACATTTAAGATCCATAACGTGTTCCACAAGTCCTTATTGAAGAGGTTTGTCGAGCCAGTGGTTCCTATGGCTGCGCCTCCTGACCCTGTTTTGGTTGAGGGCAATCTGGAGTATGTGGTTGAGAAAATATTGGATTCTCGTTTTTCTAGACGTAAAGTCCAGTATTTGGCTAAGTGGAGAGGTTATGGTCAGGAGGACAATTCTTGGGTGTTTGCTTCGGACATCCATGCTAGGAGACTGATCTGTGCGTATCACAGAGCTCATCCTGACCGACCTGGTTGCACAAATGAGGGTTCGGTGACCCCTCCTCAAGGGGGGGGTACTGTTGTGAATGTTTTAGAAATGAATTCTGAGCAGCAGCTCCCTCTGGTGGTTACAAACAGTACTGAACCATTCAATGAGGATTGGCAATCAGGAATCACAGACTGGCTGGATATAAGGGAGGTTCCCATACAGCAGTGTATGTTGTTCCAGCACGCAGGCTCCACAGCAGCGACTGCCATCCCAGCACGCAGGCTCCACAGCAGCGACTGCCATCCCAGCACGCAGGCTCCACAGTAGCGACTGCCTTCCCAGCACGCAGCCTCCACAGCAGCGACTGCAGTCCCAGCACGCAGCCTCCACATCAGCGACTGCCGTCCCAGCACGCAGCCTCCACATCAGCGACTGCCGTCCCAGCACGCAGGCTCCACAGCAGCGACTGCCGTCCAGCACGCAGGCTCCACAGCAGCGACTGCCTTCCCAGCACGCAGGCTCCGCAGCAGCGACTGCCTTCCCAGCACGCAGGCTCCGCAGCAGCGACTGCCGTCCCAGCACGCAGCCTCCGCAGCAGCGACTGCCGTCCCAGCACGCAGCCTCCGCAGCAGCGACTGCCGTCCCAGCACGCAGGCTCCGCAGCAGCGACTGCCTTTCCAGCACGCAGGCCTCCGCAGCAGCGACTGCCTTTCCAGCACGCAGCCTCCACAGCAGCGACTGCCTTCCAGCACGCAGGCTCCACAGCAGCGACTGACTTTCCAGCACGCAGCCTTCACAGAGCGAGCTCCCAGCACGCACGTCGTCCACAGCAGCGACTGCCGCCTTCACATGCAGGTTCCTCCACAGCAGGCGACTGCCTTTCAGCTACAGCAGCTCCTCTAAGCACGTACTGCACTCCAGCATGCAGGTTCCACAGCAGCGACTGCTTTCAAGCACGCCCTTCACAGCAGCGACTGGCTTCCAGCACGCAGCTCACAGCAGCGACTGCCATTCTCCAGCACGCAGGCTCCACAGCAGCGACTGCCTTCCCAGCACGCAGCCTCACAGCAGCGACTGCCTTCCAGCACGCAGCCTCCACGGCAGCGACTGCCGTTCCCAGCACGCAGCTCCACGGCAGCGACTGCCTTCCCAGCACGCAGCTTCACGCAGCGACTGCCTTCCCAGCACGCAGGCTCCACAGCAGCGACTGCCTTCCCAGCACGCAGCCCTCCACAGCAGCGACTGCCTTCCAGCACGCAGGCTCCACAGCAGCGACTGCCTTTCCAGCACGCAGGCTCCACAGCAGCGACTGCCTTCCCAGCACGCAGCCTTCACAGCAGCGACTGCCGTCCCAGCACGCAGGCTCCACAGCAGCGACTGCCTTTCCAGCACGCAGGCTCCACAGCAGCGACTGCCTTCCCAGCAGCCTTCACAGCAGCTCCACAGCAGCGACTGCCTTCCAGCACGCAGGCTTCACAGCAGCGACTGCCTCCCAGCACGCAGCCTCCCAGCAGCGACTGCCGTCCCAGCACGCAGCCTCCCAGCAGCGACTGCCTTCCCAGCACGCAGCTTCACAGCAGCGACTGCCGTCCAGCACGCAGCCTCCACAGCAGCGACTGCCGTCCCAGCACGCAGCCTCCACAGCAGCGACTGCCGTCCCAGCACGCAGCCTCCGCAGCAGCGACTGCCGTCCAGCACGCAGGCTCCACAGCAGCGACTGCCTTCCCAGCACGCAGCCTCACAGCAGCGACTGCCGTCCCAGCACGCAGCCTCCACAGCAGCGACTGCCGTCCCAGCACGCAGCCTCCACAGCAGCGACTGCCGTCCCAGCACGCAGGCTCCACAGCAGCGACTGCCTTCCCAGCACGCAGCCTTCACAGCAGCGACTGCCGTCCCAGCACGCAGCCTCCACAGCAGCGACTGCCGTCCCAGCACGCAGCTCACAGCAGCGACTGCCGTCCCAGCACGCAGCCTCCACAGCAGCGACTGCCGTCCCAGCGTCCACCGACTTCAGCCACTCCGCAGCAGCGACTGCCGTCCCAGCACGCAGGCTCCACAGCAGCGACTGCCGTCCCAGCACGCAGCCTCCGCAGCAGCGACTGTCCAGCACCAGCTGCACGCAGCCTCCAGCAGCAGTGCAGCGACTGCCTTCCCAGCACGCAGCTCCGCAGCAGCGACTGCCTTCCCAGCACGCAGGCCCCCGCAGCAGCGACTGCCGTCCCAGCACGCAGCCTCCGCAGCAGCGACTGCCGTCCAGCACGCAGCCTCCGCAGCAGCGACTGCCTTCCAGCACGCAGCTCCCAGCAGCGACTGCCTTCCAGCACGCAGGCTCCACAGCAGCGACTGCCTTTCCAGCACGCAGCCTCACAGCAGCGACTGCCTTCCCAGCACGCAGGCTCCACAGCAGCGACTGCTTTCCAGCACGCAGCCTTCACAGCAGCGACTGCCTTCCAGCACGCAGCCTCCACAGCAGCGACTGCCTCCCAGCACGCAGGCTCCACAGCAGCGACTGCCTTTCCAGCACGCAGCCTCCACAGCAGCGACTGCCTTCCAGCACGCAGGCTCCACAGCAGCGACTGCCTTTCCCGCACGCAGCCTTCACAGCAGCGACTGCCTTCCAGCACGCAGCCTTCACAGCAGCGACTGCCTTCTCAGCACGCAGGCTCCACGAGCGACTGCCTTCCCAGCACGCAGCCTCACGCAGCGACTGCCTTCCAGCACGCAGCTCACGGCAGCGACTGCCTTCCCAGCACGCAGGCTCCACGCAGCGACTGCCTTCCCAGCACGCAGCCTTCACAGCAGCGACTGCCTTCCCAGCACGCAGGCTCCACAGCAGCGACTGCCTTCCAGCACGCAGCTCACAGCAGCGACTGCCTTCTCAGCACGCAGGCTTCCACAGCAGCGACTGCCTTCCAGCACGCAGGCTCCACAGCAGCGACTGCCTTCCCAGCACGCAGCCTTCACAGCAGCGACTGCCGTCCAGCACGCAGGCTCCACAGCAGCGACTGCCTTCCAGCACGCAGCTCACAGCAGCGACTGCCTTCCCGCAGCAGCCTCCAGCGCGACTGCCGTCACAGCACGCGCCTCCGCAGCAGCGACTGCCTTCCCAGCACGCAGCCTTCACAGCAGCGACTGCCGTCCCAGCACGCAGCCTCCACAGCAGCGACTGCCGTCCCAGCACGCAGCCTCCGCAGCAGCGACTGCCTTCCCAGCACGCAGCCTCACAGCAGCGACTGCCGTCCCAGCACGCAGCCTCCACAGCAGCGACTGCCGTCCCAGCACGCAGCCTCCACAGCAGCGACTGCCGTCCAGCAGCACGCAGCCTCCCAGCAGCGACTGCCGTCCCAGCACGCAGCTCCACAGCAGCGACTGCCTTCCCAGCACGCAGCCTTACAGCAGCGACTGCCGTCCCAGCACGCAGCCTCACAGCAGCGACTGCCGTCCCAGCACGCAGCCTCCACAGCAGCGACTGCCGTCCCAGCACGCAGGCTCCACAGCAGCGACTGCCTTCCCAGCACGCAGGCCTTCACAGCAGCGACTGCCGTTCCCAGCACGCAGCCTTCACAGCAGCGACTGCCGTCCCAGTACGCAGCCTCACCAGCAGCGACTGCCGTCCCAGCACGCAGGCTCCACAGCAGCGACTGCCTTCCCAGCACGCAGCCTTCACAGCAGCGACTGCCGTCCCAGTACGCAGCCTCCACAGCAGCGACTGCCAGTCCCAGCACGCAGGCTCCACAGCAGCGACTGCCTTCCCAGCACGCAGCTCACAGCAGCGACTGCCGTCCACGCACCCGCAGGACTCCACAGCAGACGGACTGCCTTCCCAGCACGCAGGCTCCACAGCAGCGACTTCCAGCGCAGGTCCAGCGCGCAGATGAGCAAGTCAAGAGAGAGGAAGTCATGCGAGAACTCACTCCACGTGACCCTGACGTCACACCTTCTGTTGACAATAGTACTCCAGCACCTACCCTTCCTCCAATGAGAGCGCCCGATCTGTGGAGCAGCAGCCAATCACAGTTCACCTCAGTGTAAGCCCTGCTCGACCATGCAATGTTTTCTACGTACCTATTGGCCGCTGTAGTTTGCGTCTCTGTGGGCGGGGTTATCGGATGAGTCCCGGTTTCCGGCTAGCCACAGACTTTTGGTATCGGAGGTGCCGCATCTGCGGGTTGTGACTGAGCGGCAGAGAGACCGGAACCGGCGTCAGCGGTGAGCAATAACGGCACCGTCATAACTACGTGGAGGTGACATTTATGCTGTATATATACACACTATATACTGTAATTACACACACACACATATATATACACACAGGAATATAATGTATACACACACACTACAGACCAAAAGTTTGGACACACCTTCTCATTCAAAGATTTTTCTGTATTTTCATGACTATAAAAATTGTAGAATCACACTGAAGGCATCAAAACTATGAATTATCACATGTAGAATTATATATTACACTTTACAAAAAAGTGTGAAACAACTGAAAATATGTCTTATATTCTAGGTTCCCCAACAGTGTCACCAGCAAAGCCCCCCCACACCATCACACCACCTCCTCCATGCTTCACGGTGGGAACCAGGCATGTAGAATCCATCCGTTCACCTTTTCTGCGTGCAAAGCAGTAATCAAAGCAAAAGGTGGCTACTGTGAAGAACCTAGAATATAAGACATATTTTCAGTTGTTTCACACTTTTTTGTAAAGTGTAATGTATAATTCCACATGTGATAATTCATAGTTTTGATGCCTTCAGTGTGATTCTACAATTTTCATAGTCATGAAAAGACAGAAAAATCTTTGAATGAGAAGGTGTGTCCAAACTTTTGGTCTGTACTGTATATATATATATATATATATATATATATGTGTGTATATATATATACACATATATATATATATATATATGTGTGTATATATATACACACACATATATATATATATATATATACACACACTGTATATACTGAATATATACACACACTGTATATACACACACATATACACACACACTGTATATGCTCGTATACACGTATATATCCACACACTGTATATACTGTATATATATGTATATATAAATATATACACACACACTGTATGTACTGTAGATATACACACACATATATACACACGTATACATACACACTGTATACTGTATATACTGTATATATACACACACACGTATATACACACTATATACTGTATATACACACACTCGTATATATACATACACACTGTATATACTGTATGTATACACACACATATATACACACATACACGTAT
This sequence comes from Oophaga sylvatica, assembly GCA_033576555.1. Taxonomy (NCBI): domain Eukaryota; kingdom Metazoa; phylum Chordata; class Amphibia; order Anura; family Dendrobatidae; genus Oophaga; species Oophaga sylvatica. The sequence goes on along the minus strand of JARQOD010000002.1, from coordinate 644,714,404 downwards.
ATCCTGTATATACTGTATATACACACACAGGTATTTACTGTATACACACTGTATATATGTACACACTGTATATACTATATATATGTACACACTGTATATATACACACACTGTACAGCTCTGGCAAAAATTAAGAACCCACTGCACAGTGTTATAACAATCCGCCTCTCTCCATGTCTGACAGCCATTCCATTCCAGTGTCAGTTGAATTCCAACCAGAGTTCACCTCATTCTACTTAATGTGCTTCTGATTAGGTGATCACCTGAACCAAATCTTAATTAACGAAGGAAAGTATAAAAAACACTACTGTGGTGTTCACAATCCTCTTGCAATAGGACAAGCTGGAGGCAAAACAAGTGCTAGTAATATCCCAAAAGTAATAGGAATGAAAAAATAACTTTTAACCATGCCAAAGGAGATGTAAAGAAAAGTCTGGAGTGAGGGAAAGAAGGGCTCAATTCTGGCTTTACTAGCAGAGGGATACAGAGAGCGTCATGTTGCCTCCATCCTTAAAATTTCTAAGACGGCAGTCCATGGCAAACAAGGTCAAGCAGCAGACATTGAGGACAACAAAGCTACAGAGCGGCAGAGGGCGAAATCAACTCTCCACTGACCAGGAAGACCGTCATCTTATTCGAATGTCACTCAGTAACCACAGGATGATATCAACTGGCCTACAAAAGGAATGGCAAATGGCAGCTGGGGTGAAGTGCACGGCAAGAACAGTTCGTAACAGGCTCCTAGAGGCAGGGCTCAAGTCATGTAAAACTAGGAAAAAGCCTTTCATCAATGCAAAGAAAAGGAGAGCCAGGCTGAAGTTTGCCTAAGACCATAAGAATTGCACCATAGAGGACTGGAGTAAGGTAAACTTCTCTGATGAGTCTAATTTTCAGCTTTGCCCAACACCTGGTCGTCTAATGGTTTGACGGAGACCTGGAGAGGCTTATAAGAAACAGTGTCTTGCACCCACTGTGAAATTTGGTGGAGGATCGGTGATGATCTGAGGATGCTTCAGCAAGGCTGGAATTGGGCTGGTTAATGTGCGAAGGACGTTGAATCAAGCCGCATAAAGGTTATCCTGGAAAAAACAGTTGATTCCTTCTGCTGTCATTGCTACAGTAATTTTGTCACTTACAAAATATCTTGTAACTGACGTTTGAGACGCTCTTTCCTCCTCCTTTGCCTGGCGGGAAGTGCTGGTCTCTGGTTTCTTGGTGCTGCTTTCTTGGTGCTACTGCCACTAGAAGACTGACACTAAGTGAATACAAAAAAGTTAGCTCCTCCTCCACAGTATACACCCTCACGCTGGCTCTAAGCGAACAAGTTCATGCTTACTGTCCGTAGGAGGCACACGAGTCTGGTTTTCAGACCATTTTTTTTTCCTCACCAAGAAGACGAGAAACGGGCGACGGACCCTATTGAAAGGGTCCGATCTCACCAAACCAACAACAGGCGAGCACATGGAGTGTCACCTCCACGTATCCTCTCCTGCGACGGACATTATGCCGAATTCAGCCTTGACCACCCTGAGGTAGAGAAACCCTAGGCTGCACAGAGGCATAAAAATAGTCCGTACGGCCCCCACTGCATCACCAATGCTGAGACTGCCGTGATGGAAGGAGGCGGACGGTCCCTCTCCTCATCCCCCATAGGGAAAGATGGCTTAAGGGTGCATGCACCGTCCTTTTAACAGCCCCCTCCCAACTCCCAGCGTCTTCTGGCTGGCGCCAGAGCTGTAGGCCCCGGCTTCGGTCTGTATCCTGGCCTCCAGGTAAGCTGCAGCCCCCTAGGACGTTCTGGGACACAGGAGCGGGGTAAGTGCTGCAGTCCTATACGCTGCCCCATTGTTCGGAGACTGCGCTGATCTTTTCACAACTACACTCTGTATATACACCGCCCCAGCAACCGACAGTCCATATCAGCTAGGAGGTACAGCATGTCCAGAAAGGCCAAGACTCACACTGTGTTATTCACCTTATGTACCTCCTATCTGTCTGTTTTTACGCAAGCGCAGAGTAAACAATTATGCGAAGCCTGCGTTTCCGAATGCGCCCAGGAGCCCTCCGCTGTGACTGAGCTCAGTTTACCCAGCCCCCCTGAATGGGCTTCGACTCTGTCGCAGTCCATGGCATCTCTAGCTAGAGCTATCGAGTCCCTTCAGGCCCCCAATAGGGGCAAGGACTGTGGCTCGTCTGTCTTGGAAGGATCCTCCACCTCACAGGAGCCATCAGCCTGCAGGGGCCGCTCTCACTCTAGACCAGGGGTCTCAAACTCGCGGCCCGCGGGCCAACTGCGGCCCTCGGGACAATAGTTTGCGGCCCTCACCTCGGCTGGGATCACGCATGCGAGAAACACGGCCGAGTCTCGTATGTGAAATCCCAGTCACACGTAGTACCGCTCATTAAGGTCATGAATATGGACTCCACTCCAGTCTCATAGCCGTGGCGCCCATATTCATGAGCTTAATGAGCGGTACGACTTGACGTGTGACCGCCCGCTGGACCATTGGAGCTGCAGCAGGAGGAGGTGAGGTAAGTATGATGATTGCTAGAGTGGGCAGGGAGCGATCCCAGCAGCTCCGCTGCCTGCGAGACAAAATAAGCAGGAGTGGAGCTGCAAGGATCCTTCCTGCCCGGCGCCCCCGCTTCCTGTCTCTGACACAGAGAGCAGCGCCGCTGGATGACGTTATCATTCAGCGGCCTGCTATGTCAGAGCGAGGAAGCGCGGGCGCCAGTGATGCTGCGGACAGGTGAAAGGTGTGTGTGTGTGCAATCATGGATGATGGGGAAAAAGCAGATGGGAGTGATGGGGGAAAAGCAGTCATGGGAGAAGGCAGTGATGGGAAAGCAACAGGAGGAGGGAACAATGGGAGTGATGGGGGAAAAGCAGTGATGGGGAAAAGCATTGATGGGAGTAATGGGGGAAAAGCAATGATGGGAGTGATGGGGGAAAAGCAATGATGGGAGTGATGGGAAAAAGCAATGATGGGGAAAAGCAATTGTGGGAGTGATGGGGAAAAGCAATGATGGGAGCGATGGGGAAAAGCAATGATGGGCGTGATGGGGAAAAGCAGTGATTGGGAAAAACAATGATGGGAGTGATGGGGAAAAGCAATGATGGGAGTGATGGGGAAAAGCAATGATGGGAGTGATGGGGGAAAAGCAGTCATGGGGAGAAGGCAGTGATGGGGGAAAAAGCAATGATGGGAGTGATGGGGAAAAGCAATGATGGGGAAAAACAATGATGGGAGTGATGGGGAAAAGCAATGATTGAAGTAATGGGGGAAAAGCAATGATGGGAGTGATGGGGAAAAGCAATGATGGGAGTGATGGGAAAAAGCAATGATGGGGAAAAGCAATTGTGGGAGTGATGGGGAAAAGCAATGATGGGAGTGAAGGGGAAATGCAATGATAGGAGCGATGGGGAAAAGCAATGATGGGAGTGATGGGGAAAAAGCAATGATGGGAGTGATGGGAGAAAAGCAATGATGGGAGTGATGGGGAAAAGCAATGATGGGAGTGATGGGGAAAGCAATGATGGGAGTGATGGGGGAAAAGCAATGATGGGAGTGATGGGGAAAAGTAATGATGGGAGTGATGGGGGAAAAAGCAATGATGGGAGTGATGGAGAAAAGCAATGATGGGCAGGGTGGATTGATTTAAATCACGCCGATTTAAATCAGCGATTTAAATCATGATTTAAATCAAATGATTTTTTTCTATTTAAATCAGATCGATTTAAATCGTGATTTTAATCATGATTTAAATCACTGATTTAAATCAAAGGATTTTTTTTAATATAAATCACGATTAAAATCTAGGAAAGATGTGTATCTTCGTACCGTGTTAGCCAGTAGATAGAAAAATATTTAGACTTGAGAGTCCTCAGTGGTTGATACCTTTTAATGGCTAACTGAAAAGATGGTAACAAATTGCAAGCTTTCGAGACTACTCAGGTCTCTTCATCAGGCATAGACTAATACAACATCTGAAGAATCACATATTTATACACAAAATAGCACAGAAAATTGATTAAAATCTAAAACTTTCAATCATTGTTCAATTAACTCCACACTTCTAGCTTGGTTTCACTTTCTGTAGCTTGGTTCAGTTTATTTTTCCATTCAGTTGACATGCCCAAACTTGTTGGATAGTCAGTCAGCAGTACTTGGCTGTAGTAACAATCAAACTTCAGAAGTGATCTGCGTGAGCCATGGCAGGTGTAAGAGAGACCCTATTTGGGTTCATTTTGTTGAGATGCCAGCAGAGCTTGGAAAGAAAGGTGGGAGAGCAAAGTGCAAATACTGTCAAAAGGATATCCAAGGACTTGTTTGCCGTTTGAAATCACATTATGAAAACTGCAACCAGAAGGGAAATGAAGATGTTGATAGTGATACAACTAATGTCAATGAACCCCCACAGCTTCTTATGCACCAGGACCCTAGCACTAGTGGTAAGTCTGGCAATTACAACCTATTTTAACAGACGTTTTACTGGGATGGTTAAAGTCTATGAAAAGAAAAATTTCTAGCACTAGTTCTGGAGTATAGAATTTAAATTTATGTTAAGGCAATATTTCACAGAAGATTAACGTTAAGTAAAAATAAAAGAGTGTCTACTCAGCTACTGACTGCATCGGCTTCATCGGCAGGAGTAGAGAGATTGTTTTCTTCATTTGGTTTTGTGCACACAACAGTCCGAAACCGCTTAGGAACTGCTAAAGCAGGACAACTAGTTTTCCTATTAAAAGTCCTAAATAAACAGTAGGCTTAAAGGACTGATGTATTCACTGAAGATGTTTGCTTACTTCAAACGTTAGAGATAGGCTATTGTTAAAAAGTACTTACTCTCTGTAGTTCAATTCTGATTGTTTAATAGTGCAAATAAAAATTATTAGGTTTCATAATCATCAACTGTTTTAATATTTTTATTTGTGTAAAATAATTTGATTTGCAAAAAGACAAAGTTTTGCTTGTGTACAACTTGATTAAAAAATCCTATTTAAATCAAAAAAATCCGATTTAAATCAAAAAAATCCGATTTAAATCAAAAAAATCCGATTTTTTTGATTTTTTTAAAAAAATCATGATTTTTATCCACCCTGATGATGGGAGTGATGGGGAAAAGCAATGATGGGATTGATGGGGGGAAAAGCAATGATGGGATTGATGGGGGAAAAGTAATGATGGGAGTGATGGGGGAAAAGCCGTGATGGGAGTGATGGGGAAAGCAATGATGGGAGTGATGGGGGAAAATCAATTATGGGAGTGATGGAGGAAAAACAATGATGGGAGTGATAGGGAGAAAGCAATGATGGGAGTGATGGGGATAAGCAATGATAGGAGTGATGGGGAAAAGCAATGATGGGAGTGATGGGGGAAAGCAATGATGGGAGTGATGGGGGGGAAAGCAATGATGGGAGTGATGGTGAAAAGCAATGATGGGAGTGATGGGAAAAAGCAATGATAGGAGTGATGGCAAAAGCAATGATGGGAGTGATGGGGGAAAAGCAATGATGGGAGTGATGGGGAAAAGTAATGATGGGAGTGATGGGGGAAAAAGCAATGATGGGAGTGATGGGGGAAAAAGCAATGATGGGAGTGATGGGGAAAAGCAATGATGGGAGTGATGGGAGAAAAGCAATGATGGGAGTGATGGGGAAAAGCAATGATGGGAGTGATGGGGAAAGCAATGATGGGAGTGATGGGGGAAAAGCAATGATGGGAGTGATGGGGAAAAGTAATGATGGGAGTGATGGGGGAAAAAGCAATGATGGGAGTGATGGGGGAAAAAGCAATGATGGGAGTGATGGGGAAAAGTAATGATGGGAGTGATGGGGAAAAAGCAATGATGGGAGTGATGGGGAAAAGTAATGATGGGAGTGATGGGGAAAAAGCAATGATGGGAGTGATGGGGAAAAGCAATGATGGGAGTGATGGGGAAAAGCAATGATGGGATTGATGGGGGGAAAAGCAATGATGGGATTGATGGGGAAAAGCAGTGATGGGAGTGATGGGGAAAGCAATGATGGGAGTGATGGGGGAAAATCAATTATGGGAGTGATGGAGGAAAAGCAATGATTGGAGTGATAGGGAGAAAGCAATGATGGGAGTGATGGGGATAAGCAATGATAGGAGTGATGGGGAAAAGCAATGATGGGAGTGATGGGGGAAAGCAATGATGGGAGTGATGGGGGGGAAAGCAATGATGGGAGTGATGGGGAAAAGCAATGATGGGAGTGATGGGGAAAAAGCAATAATAGGAGTGATGGCAAAAGCAATGATGGGAGTGATGGGGAAAAGCAACGATGGGGTGATGGGGAAAAAGCAATGGGTGAGAATGAGCGCTGGGGGAATGAGCGCTGGGGGAATGAGCGCTGGGGAGAATGGAATGTTTTTGTAAGAGCTTTTCTTGTGGAAAATCTGATGCGGAACAGCCTCACCCAGATTCTACCTCCAGCGGCCCCCGAGTAAATTGAGTTTGAGACCCCTGCTCTAGACAGACGCAGGGGAAACGAACCTATACGGCGTCTCTCGGGCCATCCGGCGCCTCGGCATCCATAAGCTCCGGCTCGTTCACCCTCACCAGTGTACGATAGTGAGCAGAACTCAGATTCCGATTCGGATGAGCCCCTCAATTTGGATGCATCCGGTTATCAGGAGACTGTCGATAGTCTCATTGAAGCCGTCAATCAAACCCCGGGAATTGATGATGAATCCACCCTGGCCACCAGCCACAAGGTGTCATTTAAATGGGTCAAACTGCCTCATAGAGTGTTCAGCACTCTCCCAGAGTTTGAGGACATAGTTCTGCGGCATAGGGAACGACCAGACAAACGTTTATCAGGTCAAAGTGCGCTTGAAGAAAGACACCCGTTAGCTTCTGATCGCCGCAAAAAATGGGCAGAATCCCCTCCAGTAGATCCACCCGTGTCGCGCTAGGTTTCCAAAACTCTGCTATCCTTACCTATCGGGTCCTCTATCAAGGATCCCACTGACCGTTTAATAGAGAGCCTTGCTCGTTCAGTTTTTGAAGCTTCGGGTTCAGCTCTCTCCCCTTCCTTCGCAGCAACATGGGTGGCTAAGGCCATGGTATCCTGGGCAGAGTCTTTAAATAGAGTCCTGCAGGGTACTGACCTTCCTCCTGAGGTAGATTTTGCGAATCAGATCGCTTTGGCCGGAGACTACTTGATTAATGCGTCCTTGGACGCAGCTAACTGCACGGCACTTGAGGCTGCAAATGCCATTTCCATTAGGAGAGCTCTGTGGTTGAGGACATGGCGAGCAGACTCAACATCAAGAAATCCCTAACTTCTCTGCCTTACCAGAGCGGCCAGTTGTTCGGTGAGAAGCTAGATCAGCTCATCTCAGACACCAAGGGGGGGAAAAGTAACTTTCTTCTCCAACAAAAGGTTAAATGACCGTTACGTCACCAACTGCAGGCACATTTTCGGTCCTTTCGTAACCCTGGGTGGGCTACATCGACCAATCCTGCCGGCTCAGGTCACTCATCTCAGGTTAGAGATCGTCAAATCTCATCTAGGTCCAACCCGTTGGGGAAAAGCCGTCCTCACCAGTCCAAATCTAAGGGGTCAAGGTCCCACAGATTTTCAACCAAATGACTCAAGGCATTTTCCGGTTGACACCAGCAAAGTAGGCGGCCGCCTGCTCTGGTTTCGCCATGTCTGGCTCACCGTCGTGCACAACGCTTGGGTCAGAGATCTGGTGTCCTCTGGGTACAAAATAGAGTTTGTCAACCACCCTCCAGAACATTTTTTTCTTTCCGGTGCTCCCAGAGCGGAAGCACGCGCTCGGTCCTTCTTCAAAGCCATCGAGTCACTCCGTCATGACGGAGTTATCATTCCCGTACCGGAAAACGAAAAAGTCCAGGAGTTCTATTCGAATCTGTTCGTGGTCCCGAAGAAGGACGGAACTGTAAGGCCCATTCTGGACCTAAAACTCCTGAACAAATTTGTCAAAAACAGGCATTTCCGGATGGAGTCCCTTCACTCAGTCATTTTATCAATAGAAAAGGGAGAATTTTTGGCTTCTATCGACATCCAAGACTCCTACCTTCATATCCCCATTTTTCCCTCGCATCAAAGGTTCCTACGCTTCGCTGTCCACGGCCTACATTACCTGTTCACAGCCCTGCCTGTTATGTTTCGGTAGCTGAGGAGAAACCGCAAAAAATAGCCAAAGTAGCAATACACCAGAGAGTCTGGAAACTATTGGATTGCAAGTAACTTGAACTAACCGCCACTGTTGTGAATGGGTTTGAGATGAGTTCTGAGCAGAGGCTCCCTCTGGTGGTTACAAGCGGTGCTAGTCTGTCCAGTGAAGATTGTGAGGACTGGGAGTCAGGTGTTACTGACTGGTCTTGTATAGGGGAGTCACCTTCCCATCAGGGTTGCCAGTGATCAATTGTTCTGGTCTGAATCCTTTATTCCAGTTTCCCTTGTAGCCTGCTGTGTCGTGTCTGCATCTCCTGCTAACAGATAAGACATTTTCTTCTTTTGTGTTTGTGCTATATTTTTGCATTTTGTCCTGCACTTCTGTGGGGGCCTTCAGGGTCCCCTCCTGGGGCTTCTGCCCTCTCAGTTTTGTTCAGCCACTGATGTTTGTACTTTTGCTTTTTCCAGTTTTTTCAGTGGCTGCTGTTTTGATTTTGTTACACCAGAGAACTAATTTAGGTGGTAGAGGTCGTGTGATCTCAGGCTTTTTTGAAATTAGTAGAGTTGGTGCTTTTCAGGGTTTTCTGGGATTGCAGTAAGTACCCTTCCTATCCTTTTCTATTTAGTTAGTTTGGGCCCCAGCGTTTGCTCATACTATTTTCTTTCTGTGTCAGTATTTCATCTTGTCTAACCGCCATTACATGTTTGGGGGCTTTCTATTATCTTTGGGGTTCTGCTCCGGGGCAGATAGCTTTCCTATATCTATCTTTAGGTGTAGTTAGTTTCTCAGGCTGTGACGAGGCATCTAGGACCAACGTAGGAACGCTCCACGGCTGCCTCTAGTTGTGGTGGTTAGTCAGGGTACTGCAATCTCATAGATTCCAACTGCTCTGGTGTATTGCCTTTTTTACCTGCACTCCTCAGCTACCGAAACATAACACGCCACACTAGAAGCAGCCGTGGAGCGTACCTACGGTGATCCTAGACGCCTCGTCACAGCCGGAGAGATAGCTACACCTAAAGGCAGAAAGATGAATGCTATCTGCCCCGCAGCAGAATCCCCAAAGAAATTGGAAGTCCCCGAACATGTAATGGCGGTTAGACAAGAAGAAAACACGGACACAGACAGAAAATAGAATGAGCAAACGCTGGGGCCCAATCTGTCTAGATAGAAAAGTATAGGAAAGAATTCTGACTGCAATCCAAAAAAACCCTGACAAAAATACCAACACTTCTGATTAATAAAAAAAACTGAGATCACACGATCTCACCACCTAAATCAGATCTCTGGTGTAACACACAGCAACACAGCAAATAAAAAGTGACAAAGGAACAAAGCAAAAATGCAAACAAACAATGAGCACAATTGCAACGCAAGACCCCAAAAAAGTGGACCAGGCTGCAGTCCACTGCAAGCAGCAAACCAGCAGTGAAAATCCAACAGAGGAAAAAAAAAGCAAAACACTTATCTGAATGAGAGCAGGAAGCAAGATGTGCTCCAAGCAAGAGCAGGAGGAACAGCAAGGCTGCTGGGAACTCAGGACACTTATATCATACCATTCAGAGCCAGCTGAAGGCCATTCAGTAATTAGTTCATTACCCTCAGCAACCACCGGAGGGAGCCCCAGCTCAGAAGTCGCCTCCAAGGTATTCACAACACCTGCCTTTCGGGCTAGCCACTGCCCCCAGGGTATTCACAAAGGTCATGGCGGATGTTATGTCCATCCTGCATTCTCGGAGCATAGTCGTCTTGCCATATTTGGACGACCTCCTGGTCAAAGAACCGTCCTTCCAGGCTTGCAAAGAATGCATCAACATCACGTTGGATACACTTTCTCGCCTGGGGTGGCTAGTAAACTTGAAAAAGTCATCCCCTGTCCCAGCTCAGAAGATTTCCTTTTTAGGAATGATCTTGGACACTTCCTGAGGGTTGGTAATCCTCCCTCGGGACAAAGCCCTAGCTCTCCCGTCAGGGAGTCCAGGCACTCCGCCAGCCAGTTCCTCATGCCATCCGTTTCTTCATGAGGGTCTTGGGGAAAATGGTGGCAGCAATGGAAGCAGTTCCGTTCGCCCAGCTTCACCTTCATCCCCTGCAGCACGCCCTTTTAGCAACTTGGGACAAGAGCCCATTTTATTTGACTGCACGTGCTGGCTGTCTGCTTAGGTCAGGCAGGCACTCAGGTGGTGGACACTGAGTTCTTCCCTTCTTCAGGGGAAGTCCTTTCCCCCGAACCATTGGCTGGTGGTCTCTACCATAGCCAGTCTTCTCGGCTGGGGAGCTGTTTTCCGTCACCACACAGCCCAAGGACGTTGGTTGCCTCGAGAATCAAGCCTCTCGATCAACCTCCTAGAAATACGGGCGATCCTGCTGACTTTGTGGCATTTTCATCATCTGGCGAGTCACCCCGTCCGGATTCAGTCAGACAATGCCACGGCCGTGGCTTATATGAATCACCAGGGGGGCACCCGAACAGGGCGGCCATGCGCAAAGTAGAACACATTCTCCGCTTGGCCGAGGAGAATCACTCAGTGATCTCGGCTGTTCATATTCCGGGCGTAACCCTAACTAAGCGGCGGATTTTCTCAGCCGGCAGGGCCTTACGTCCAGGGAGTGGTCTCTCCATCCTTAAATTTTCCGACAAATTTGTCAACTTTTGGGAACCCCGGATGTGGATCTGATGGCCTTCAGGTTAAACGCCAAGGTGCCCGAGTTTGTCGCTCGGCCCCGGGATCCATGGGCCATCGCCGTGGATGTCTTGGTTCTGTCATGGAACCAGTTTAGTCTCCCGTACGTTTCCCCCCGTTACCACTGCTTCCGAAAGTCATCAGGAAGATCAAGTCAGAGGAGGTCCCAGTAATCCTGGTTGCCCCAGATTGGCCTCGTTGGGCATGGTACGCAGACCTAGTGCAACTAGTTGCCGAAGTCCCCTGGCGGCTACCGGATCGTCCAGACCTACTTTCCAAGGGCCGATCTACCACCAGAACTCAAGGGCCCTGTGTTTAACGGCCTGGCCATTGAGTCCTGGATCTTAACCCAAGCCAGTTTTTCCCGGGATGTAGTTACTACAATGATTAGCGCCTGGAAGCCCGCCTCGGCACGTATCTTTCACCGCACCTGGAAAGTCTTCTTTGCGTGGTGCAGAGATCGCGGTCGCCCTCCTCTCATTTTCTCCATCCCCAACATTTTAGAATTCCTCAATGCTGGCCTGGACTCGGGTCTAGCACCGAGCTCCCTCAAAGGACAGATCTCAGCCTTAACCGTCCTATTTCAGCGCAGGATTGCTTCCAACCTGCAGGTGAAAACTTTCATTCAGGGGGTCTCCCATGTGGTACCTCCCTATAGAGCTCCTCTGGACGCCTGGAACCTTAACCTGGTCCTAAGTGCTCTGCAGGAATCCCCTTTTGAACCACTGCAGGACGTTTTGTTAACGTACCTCTCATGGAAAGTGGTTTTTCTAGTTGCCATAATAATAATAATAATAATCTTATTTCTATAGCGCCAACATATTCCGCAGCACTTTACATTATAAAGGGGACTTGTACAGACAATAGACATTACAGCATAACAATAAACACAGATCAAAGTAGATACCAAGAGGAATGAGGGCCCTGCTCGCAAGCTTACAATCTATGAGGAAAAAGGGAGACACGAAAGAAGGTAGATGGTAACAATTGCTTTCATTGTTCGGACCAGCCATAGTGTAAGAATTGGGTGTTCATGTAATTCTGCATGAACCAGTTAACAGCCAAAGTATGTAACAGTACAGACACACAGGGCTATTAAATGCATAAAGCGGGTGAGAACATAATACGAGGTACCTGTTTATGGTAGAAAATTTTTTGAATGGGCCAACAGGGATAGTTAGGTTAATGCGTTGAGGCGGTATGCCAGTCTGAACAAATGCGTTTTTAGGGCACGCTTAAAACTGTGGGGATTGGAGATTAATCGTATTAACCTGGGTAGTGCATTCCAAAGAATTGGCGCAGCACATGAAAAGTCTTGGAGACCGGAGTGGGAGGTTCTGATTATTGAGGATGCTAACCTGAGGTCATTAGCAGAATGGAGGGCACGGATAGGATGGTAGGATGGTTGCCATAACGTCAATCAGGCGGGTTTCGGAGTTAGCTGCCCTATCCTGTCGAGCCCCGTTTCTGATTTTTCACCGAGATAAGGTGGTTCTTAGGCCGGCCCTTCCTTTTCTGCCAAAGGTCGTTTCCTCTTTTCACATTAACGAGGACATTGTCTTGCATTCTTTTTGCCCAGCACCAGTACACCTCATGGAAAGGGCCCTTCATACGTTGGATCTAGTGAGAGCTCTCAGGAGGTACGTTTCTCAGACGACATCTTTTCGCCAGACACGCTGTTTGTGCTCACCGAGGGTCGCAGGAAGGGACTCGCCGCCTCAAAGTCGACAATAGCCAGGTGGATTCGTTTAGCTATTCAGGAATCTTACTGCGTCAGGGGCACACCTATTCCAGCAGGGATCAGGGCACACTCCACTCGGGCGGTGAGCGCCTCTTGGGCCCTTCAGCACCAGGCATCAGCAAAACAGGTTTGCAAGGCTGCAACCTGGTCTAGTCTACATACAATTTCAAAGCACTACAATATGCATACTCAGACTTCAGCAGAATCAAGTCTGGGCAGAAGGATTCTCCAGGCAGCGGTGGCACACCTATAAACAGTTGGTACTTACGGCTTAAATCCGTTGGGTCAATTTCCCACCTAGGGACTGCTTTGGGACGTCCCATGGTCCTGTGTCCCATGAGGCGAAGGAGAAATAGGGATTTTTGTGGTACTCACTGTAAAATCCTGTTCTCCGAGACTCTCATTGGGGGATACAGCACTCACCCTGTTAGCCTGATGGCTCCTTTTGTTTTTTGATAGGTGGGTTTCTCGACTTGTTGTACCTGTGTGAAGGTTGATTTTTTTTGATCTCCTGCTTTTGCACTGAACTGGTTCGCTTAGAGCCAGCGTGAGGGTGTATACTGCGAAGGAGGAGCTAACTTTTTTTGTATTCACTTAGTGTCCGCTTCCTAGCGGCAGTAGCATACATCCACGGTCCTGTGTCCCCCAATGAGCATCTCGGAGATAAGGATTTTACAGTGAGTACCACAAAAATCCCTATTTTTCAGTCACAGCTTTGTAAACTTCTGGGTGGCAGCGGTGTAAATGTCTTTTTAGATTGGATACAGTAAAGATGTACCGTATTTTTTGGACCATAAGACGCACTTTTTTCCCCCCAAAATTTGGGGGAAAATGGGGGTGCGCCTTATGGTCCCAACATACCAAAAAATCCGGTGGCGGCGGCGGTCCCGGTGGCGGCGGCAGCCTTCCTGTGGTGTCTGGCCAGCAGCGGGGCTCTGTGCTGCGTGGGGGGCTCCGCCGGCATTTCCCTCTTAGCCGGACAGCCCCCGCAGCTCCGCTGCTGCGGCCTCCTGATACATGGCCGCCAGGGGCCTCCGGTGGCGGTCCCGACGAAGTCTTCCGTGCGGTGGTTCCGGGGCAGCAGCCGGCTCTGTGCTGCAGGGGGGCTCCGCCGGCATTTCGGTCTTAGCCGGAAAGCCCCCCGCAGCTCCGCTCCCTCCTGCATCTCGGTGGCGTCCTCAAACATGGCCGCCAGGGGACTCCGGTAAGATGGCCGCCGAATCTCATTCAAGTCTCGGCAACGAGATCTCTTCTCCCGAGATCTTGTCCTGAGATCTCGGGAGACGAGATCTCGTTGCCGAGACTTGAATGAGATTCGGCGGCCATCTTACCGGAGTCCCCTGGCGGCCATGTTTGAGGACGCCACCGAGATGCAGGAGGGAGCGGAGCTGCGGGGGGCTTTCCGGCTAAGACCGAAATGCCGGCGGAGCCCCCCTGCAGCACAGAGCCGGCTGCTGCCCCGGAACCACCGCACGGAAGACTTCGTCGGGACCGCCACCGGAGGCCCCTGGCGGCCATGTATCAGGAGGCCGCAGCAGCGGAGCTGCGGGGGGCTGTCCGGCTAAGAGGGAAATGCCGGCGGAGCCCCCACGCAGCACAGAGCCCCGCTGCTGGCCAGACACCACAGAGCACAGGAGGCTGCATTGGGACCACCGCTATGGGATGTGAGTACCATATATTGCACAGCGACCCCACAGAGCACAGCGACCCCACAGAGCACAGCCACCCCACAGAGCACAGCCACCCCACAGAGCATAGCCACCCCACACAGCACAGCCACCCCACACAGCACAGCCACCCCACAGAGCACCCCTGCAACACAGAGCACTTCGGACTGTAAGACGGACCCCCATTTGACACATTATTTTTTTTTCCCTGTTTTCCTTCTGAAAATTTGGGGTGCGTCTTATGGTCCGGTGCGTCTTATAGTCCGAAAAATACGGTATATCTTTGTACCGTGTTAGCCAGTAGATAGAAAAATATTTAGAGTTGAGAGTCCTCAGTGGTTGATACCTTTTAATGGCTAACTGAAAAGATGGTAACAAATTGCAAGCTTTCGAGACTACTCAGGTCTCTTCATCAGGCTAAACTAATACAAAATCTGAAGAATCACATATTTAATACACCACACAGCACAGAAAAAATGCAATAGGTAAGACAAGTGACGTAAAGCAGAACTGTCATGGGAGATAGAGATGAACATAAATATTGGAACAGTTCATAGATAAGGAGTGTGAAAGTTGTGGGTTTCCCTTTGAATTTTCCTTTGAAGGGTTTTATTGTTCTTTTTCCCCTTTTTAAAAAAACTTTTTTCGAAAAAATTTTTACCACCGGGGGTAAACTTACTTTTTTTGGTTTGGGTGAAGGGGTTTTGTGGGAAAAAGCCCAAAAGGTTTTGGGAGGTCGTTGGTTCAAGGATGTCTGTTGTGAATGTTTTAGAAATGAATTCTGAGCAGAGCTCCCTCTGGTGGTTACAAACAGTACTAAACCATTAATGGAGGATTGGATCGGATACGACGCTGTATAGGGGGTTTTCCCAAAATGGGGGGGTGCCCAAGCTGGGCCCTCTCGGTTTTGGAGCCATGTTGTTTTTTTCTTTGCTTTTCCAGTTTTTTCAGGGGCTCGGTTAGTTTTGTTACCCAGAGAACAAATTTAGGTGGAAAGGTCGTGTGATTAGGTTTTTTAAAATTGTAGGTTGGTTTTTTTGGGTTTTTTTTTTTATTGCGTAAGTCCCCTTCCTTCCCTTTTCTTTGGGAGTTGGGGCCCCAGCGTTTGCTCATACTATTTTCTTCTGTTTTGTTTTTCCCCTTTCTAACCCCCATTACAGTTTGGGGGTTCCTATTTTTTTGGGGTCGCTCCGGGCAGATAGTTTTCCCTTCTATCTTTAGTTATTTAAACTCAGGCTGGACGAGGCGTCTGGACCAAGAGGAACGCTCCCCGGCTGCCTGTTGTGTGGTTAGTCAGGGTACTGCAATCCAGAGATTCCAACCTCCGGGTGAAAGCCGTTTTTCCTGCCTCCCAGCTACAAACAAACAGAGCTCTTTCAGCCTTCGTTATGAGGGTGTCCAAAAGTTAACTTAAACCCGGGATGAGTTTATGGGGGATGAAAGGGGAACTCCGAAGTGCTTGCGGCACATCGTCCAGAAAATTAAGAACATTAGGGTGGCCCCAGACCTGAGGGGACAGAGGACAGAAGCGCTTTCAAAAGGCCCTGAAAAAATTCAAATTTTTTTTTTTTTTTTTTTTTTTTTTTTTTTTTTTTTTTTTTTTTTTTTTTTTTTTTTTTTTTTTTTTTTTTTTTTTTTTTTCCCCCCCCCCCCCCCCCCCCCCCCCCCCCCCCCCCCCCCCCCCCCCCCCCCCCCCCCCCCCCCCCCCCCCCCCCCCCCCCCCCCCCCCCCCCCCCCCCCCCCCCCCCCCCCCCCCCCCCCCCCCCCCCCCCCCCCCCCCCCCCCCCCCCCCCCCCCCCCCCCCCCCCCCCCCCCCCCCCCCCCCCCCCCCCCCCCCCCCCCCCCTTTTAAACCCTTTTCCATTCCTTTGCATTTGTGACCAAGGTCCTCCGGGGGGTTTTCCCGGCCCGGAGCCATGGCCTTGCCCAGTTTTTCAGGCGCTTAATTTTCCCAACATTGGTCCTTGAAAGGTTTTGAAATTCCCGGGCTTTGGTTTTTTTTCAAATCCTTCCCCCCCTTTTCGTTACAAGGGCCCCGTTTCCCCAAACATTTCGTGGTCTTCCTTTCTAACCGCCATCTTTTGACTCCAGCTTCAGGCCGCCGGCGAATACCTTCTCGCTTTTCTAAAAACCCCCACGAGGGGGACCAAGGAACGCCCCGGGGCCCCTTTAGTTGGTTGGGACCAATCCCAGCCCACCTCTCATGTCCGTTTTCCGCCCCCCATCAAAAGACCTTTCAGCCTTCAGTTTTGGTCCAAATTTTCAGCGGGCCCTTTTGAGTTTAAGGGGAAAATTGTGACTTTCGACGCTTGGTTGCCCCACGTCCAATTAAAATGCCTTTGCGGAGTAGGCCCCCAAGGCTGGCAAACGCTTTCAACGGCCTGAAAATTTCCCCCAGCCACTTTCCCCAAAAGTCCGCCCGAAATAATTTTTGCCCAACCTTAAAATGGGTGGAAATTTTGGGGTTTTCACAGAATCACCATTTGGGTTTTCCAAACCCGGTTATCCAACCAGTGGGGAAACAGCCCAAACCACAACAGGGCCGGTGGCCTTTGGAGGGCCTATCGCTAGTTTAAAACATACAAAATTTTTTGGAACCCCCAAGACCAAACATTCTCCAACAAGTGCCCCGGGAAGCACATCTGTACAAAGAGCCTTCTTTAAACGCCTCCAAGGGCGGAAAATTTCCCAGTGCTTAGTGGGGAAAATGGAACTTTAACCCCTAAAAACCGGGCCCACCGGAATAAAAGGGGAAAATCCCACCTGTTGCTTAGTTCTGAGGAAGGCCCTGCTTTAGTTGCTCCCTTTCAAATCCCCCATATTCAAAACAATTTATAATAACCCCTTATTAACTAAAAAAGTTTTTCCAACCAAACCAACATTTTTCCTTTGGGGATAAATTTCCAGAAAAACCCATTTTTCCCCTTGAAGTTTATTTTTTTTAATGGTAAATCCCATTTACCAAATATTATATTTATTTTTTTTATGGGAAAAAACCCATTTATGCCCCGAACACTTAATTTTTTTATTTTTAAAACCTTTTAACTATATGTTTAAATGAAATTATAATCCGGTTTAATTTTTTAATGTTAAAAACCCCTTTTTCCCAAAAATTTTGTTAATTGATGTTTCCAACGATATCCCATTTTCCCAAAACTCCCCCAAACATCCGGGAAACAAAAGTCCATAATGGCCGGGGTTTTTTTTAAGGGACCTAGCCGCTAGTTTCAACGCCTTTGTTAAATCCAGGAAACACCCAAAAAGGGAAGGCCCCCAGGCCGGAAAAGGCTAAAGTTTGAAAAAAAGAAACTAAAATTACCCTGGACGGGGGAATTTCAAAAACCTTTAAAAGGAAAAAGGCCCACTTAAGCACCCAACAAACAGAAAACTGGAGCGGCCCTACTCGCTACAAGGACTTCCCAATCCCCAGTTCCTTCGTTTAGTGTTTTGGGGTTGTTATTCCCCCCAAACTATTTTCAAGTTTCTAATAAACCGGGAAAAGGGACTTTTAAGTTTGGCCCAAACCTACGTGACATCACCTTTATAATTTTTCTTTTCCAACAGGTATAAAAATCCAAAATTTTTAATATAATTTAAAAATTTAAAAAAACATTTAGCCCTTAATCAAAATTAAAATTTTTTTAATATAAAAAAATCCCACTAGGGAATCCAATTAATTTTTTTAAAAATGGAAAAACAGTTTAATGTCTAATTGCATTTATATTTTTTTTAATGGTAGAAAATCCCTTTTTTCCAAACCTTTTAATTTTAATGGAAAAAAACCACTTTCTTCTTGAAAATATAATTTTTTTAATGGTAAAAAAATAATTTAAATTAGTTAAAATGTTTTTTAAGGTATGAAAAACCCAGCTTTTTCTGTGATAATTGTTTTTAATTGGTATGAAAAAAATTTTTATTGAATGATAAAATTTTTTTAAGGTTGAAAAATTTTTTTATTCCTAATGTTAAATATATTTTTTAAATGGTATGAAAAATAGCTTTTTTTCAATCATTTATATATTTTTTAATTTAAACCCTTTTTTTCCCGAATACATTATAGGTTTTTTGATGTGTCCCTTCCTCAAAATTTTTCTATTTTTTTCACACACACAAACCTACCTTTATACTTTTATCGGAATTTAAACAATCTTCCCAACACCTATTTCCCACGTTTTCCGAATAATTGTAAGCTCTTTTTTTATCTGTACATATTCAAACCATTTTTCCAAATACATTTATTCACTACTGGAATTACAAAGGGCGGAAATTTGGCTAAGAACAAATTAAAACATTTTTCTTTTAACTTCACCTTCTTTCCTACCCCTGAAAAAAAACCATAAGAATAAAATCCCCTCCATTCCCACCATCCACCCAAACCCCAATAAAATTTTTAAAGAACAAGGCCAACACCAATTTTTCCCCAAAAAAAAAAAAAAAAAGGGGAAAATACCAAAGGAAACAAAAAACCAAAAAAAAATCCAAAAAAATTTAAAAAAATTTAACCCAAAAAAAAAAAACACCCCCACCCAAGCAATTAAACCCCTTTAAAAATTCAAAAAAATCTTTAAAAAAATTTTCAAAATTTAACCGGCCACCCCTCCAAGCCATCACCTCCGACCAAAAGGGCCATCTTTCTCACCGCCCACAAAAACCGGGGAAGTTTCCTTTGATCTTCCTTTTTCAAAAACCCCTTTTCCCTCGCGAGTGACCCGGATCTTTTCCCCAAAAACCGGCCGATCTTTGACCAGGAACTAGCACCAATCCTTTTTAACCGTTCATTTTTCCTTGCCAACCCCAATTTTAAAATTCCCCTTCACTAGGGCTAAACTCTACCTTTCCCGGGGTGTATTGGTCTTGGGTTTCCAAAGGCGGTACATGCCACTTCCCCGGCCCTATAATCTAATACATTCCCCCCCCCAAACTAATTTTCCATCTTCTTTTAAGATTTTTACCCACTCCCCCCGAAATTAAACCCATTTTTCTCCTCTTTGGCCCCCCCTTTAACAACATCAAAAACCCGGGGCGTCAAAACACCAATAAAATTGGGGCCCCCCGGGCCCCGTATCAACCTTTTTCCGGCCAGCAAAACCCCGGGCCCCAAAAAAAGGGGGACCCCCCCCGGGGGCCCCAAGACCCCCTTCCCCCCAGTGCATCAAAATCCCCAAACAAAAACCCATTAATAAACACTTTAACCCCCCGCCCAAGCAAAAAAGCTTAATTGCAAAAACCCCTGCCTTTCCACCCAAACCACCCTTAATTTCCCTCGTTATTCGCTTTTCCCCTAAACCTGGGCTCAAACCCCCCAACTAGAATTTTAAAACCCTTAAAACCCGGAAACCTTTCCCCTATTGAACCATCATATGTTCAAACCCTTAAATTACCCGGACCCTTTAAACTTTGTCACACTTTTGGCCTCCAATGGCCCTTTTGGGCCAAAAAGCGGTCCCCCCATTCCCGTGTTCCCTTAATTCACTATTCCCCACGGCTTACCCCACCTTCAATCCCCAAATCTTTGTAAAGTATCCCCACCCAATCCCACCTTGAAACCCAACACCTAATTTAATTCTACCCCTCCTTTCCCGAATTCATCTTTAAGATCTTGCCCTTTTTCAACAATAAAACCACTTTTTGGCCCCAAAAACCTCGAATCCCGGCCGAAACCTGCGGCCAAGCAAGCGGGCTCAGGGGCCCGGGGGAGGGAACCCTCATCGACACCACAAGCCGCCCTTAAAACCCGCCCTCCCCAAAAACCCATTAGCTTCCCCATATCCCCCCACCAAAGCTAAAACTCCCCTTACTCCATCCACAACCCCCCCTCCCTCATTCTGAAACCGTGCTCCCCTCTTAAGCAAAGATTTGAAGAAGGCGGCCCACCCAATCCCCAATCCCTTTTTCCCCAAAACCCCGCTTCCCACCGCAAACCCCCACTCTCTGGATCCCCCTGGGCCCTTGGACCCCCGCCCACCAACCCCCAACCGCGCCCCCTACCCAAAATCCACTCCCCCATGGGTGCTTTTCCCAACCCCCAAACCCCCGATTCAAACCCACCCAAACCCCCCCGGCATACGATCCCCCCCCCCTAAAACCCAAAACGAATCCTGTTTCCCCCCCTTCCCCCTTTAAACCCAAACCGGTTCAGGGGCACCCCCCGTGAATTTAAAACAAAGCCCACGACCAAACCCCCAAGAAAACCCACCAAGCCTCCCTCCCCATCCCCACACCGGGACTTCCTCCCTACGATCCTCCCCCCCTTGGCACACCTGTGGCCCCTCATTACCTTAAACCTTTGGTCCCCCCCCCCTCTCCGGCCCTCTTCGGGGCCCAACGGAGGCCCTTTTGGCCTAAAAAATTTTAAAAAGTAAATCCCTTTAAATTTTAAAATGAACAATTAAAAACCGACCCCACCCCTAATGGCAAAAACCTCTTTTCGGGTTTTCCCCCTTTGGTGCCGGAAAGGGCCCCGCCCCCCCTCCCCTTTTTTTGCATCGGTTTTCCCAAAAAACCCCGTTCCCAGACGAAGATCGCTCCCCCTTCTCTGAACAACCCCCCCCCCTTTTTGACCCCCCCCCCACCTCTCCCAACCCTTAAGTTTCCCCACTTACACACCCCCTTTTTACAGGCCCCTTTTTAAACACCCAACCCCGTTTAAAAAGCCCCCCCCCCTCCCAGGCCGGACGCCGAAACCTTTCTTCCCTCAAAGGGAAAAAATTTTGGAACGTCCCCCCTTTCGCTCCCTTTTCCGGTCAAAGGGTTCCACCGAGCCCCCAACCTCCCCTGGCCAAACACAACCCCAAGGGGCTTTGGACACCTCTGTTTTTCCCCGCTTTTCCGCCCCTTTGGACACCGAGCCCCCTCCAAACCCCATCCTCCCCCACAGACGGCCCTCTCAAACCAACGAAACATTTCCCCCTCACCAACCTCCTCCTCGCCCTTTTGGGCCCCAACTTCCTTAGCCCTTCCCTTTTCCCCCGGCTGGTACTCATTCCCAAAACCTTTTTTCCCTTGCCAAAAATTTTGGGAAGCCCCCCTTTCCATGCCCAAAATCCAATGGCTGTCCGCCTTCTCCTTCTAAAACACGGGGACAAAAAAAATTTTTATCCTTTTAAACCCCCACCCCCACCGGCCTTCCAAAAATCCCGGCCCTCTTTTTAACCCAAACCAAATCCCGTTGGGTAAAAGGATTTTATTCACCCAATTACCCCCCCCTTTTTTTACCATATTCCAAACGACCCAAAAAACCAAAAAAATTGGCTTCACGCCGTCCCATTCTAGAAATCCATTTTGGGTGGCCCCCAATCCAATTCACCTCCCAACAACATTTTTCCCGGTTCCCCCTTCCCTTTGGTTCCTTTTCCAGAGCTCCTTAAAACTTTACCGGCTTAAAGCCACCAAACCTTTCCATTTTGGACGGGGCCCGACTTGGGAATCTTGCCAGATCTTTGCCCCTTTTTTCCAAGAAAAGATTCTCCGGGCTCAGGAAACCCCGGAAAACATAATTTCCCAAAAAAACAAAAAAAATTGGAAGGTTAAAAGCTAAAAAGATCCGTAATTGAACGCGCACCCCCTTGGATAAAACCCTGGAGCGGGGGTTTTTTGAGGGGGGTTTGACTTTTTTTTAAAAAAAATTTTTTTTGGGGGGAAGCCCAAAAAAGGTTTTTTTAAAAAAAAATTTTTTTTTAAAAAAACGGGGTTTGGAAAAAAGGGGATTGGGAGGCCGCCCCCGCCCCCAGGGGGCGGGGTGATCTTTTTGGTTCCTTTCCCAAACCAACCCCGCACCTCCCCCGCAAAAACCCAAAAATTTTTTTGGAAAAGTTTTTCCTCCCGCCCCCCTTTGTCAGCCAAACCCCGCCCAATTAAAACCTTTAGCGGCCCCCCCTTTAGCACCGGCCCCAGTATCCTACAAATTTTTCCCCGCTTTTAAACCCCAAGCAAGGAATGGTTTTTGCCAGACGTTAAAACAAAAGGTTAAAGGGATCCAAATTTTTCCCTTTAATTGTGACATGGTTCCCCTTTAAACAAACATACCCAATCTTGAATCATCCTTCTTAAAAAGAACCTTGGGTTCCAATTTCCCTCCCGGGAAAAGACTTTCAAACAAAAAATTCAGAAAAAGAAAAAGGTAAAGCCACAAATAAAAAAAATGGACGGCAACCCCTTTCATTGTTACCCCAGAATTGGGGCAGGTTGGTTCTTTACCTGGTTTGATTGTTATTGTTTATTTTTTTTATATAAAGAGGAAAAGCTTGGGAAAAGGGCCCTTAAAATTTTAAAAGAATAAAAATTAAAAAGAATTGACTTTGCTGCAAACCAAAAGAGGGCGGGAAAAGGAGAAAAAGGGAACATTAATGTTAAATTAAGGGGAAATCCGGAGCCTTTAATTTGAGAAAGGAAATTGGGAGGTTAACAAGGGTTGGGATAAGGGGCCAGACCAATAATATAAAACCTTGGGGCCCTAAAAAAAAGGAACACCTGGCAAAAATTTTTTAAATTTCCCCGGGGTTTTGTTTTTGGAAAAAATTCCCCAAAAACCCAATGATGTTGTTTTGGGGGGAAATAAATTCTAACAATTATTGGTTTAAAAAATTTTACAGATCCCACGTGGTTAAAACTAAAAAATTTTTTTTCCCAAATTGGAAAAGGATTTTTTTCCCATCAGGTTGCCTTAAGTTGTTAATTTTTTAAAATTGGAAGCTGGGGACAAAGACTTCATTAAATTTTTTAATTTTCATTTAAACATAACTCCTTTAATTTGGCCACTCCTTAAGGGAAAATTGACATCCCTTATCAGAAGCCAATGATTTTCAACATCCTTTAATGGGGGTTTTTAAACAAAAAAACTCTTTTAAACCCGTTAGTTCAATTTTTTCCCCATGATATTGTTTGAGCCAAAACCTTTAAAATTTCCCCCTTTTGAACTTTAAAGGGCCCTTTTTTTTAAAGTTTACAAGGGGGTTTTTTTTGGGGGAAAAAATTTGGCAACCTTACGGGAAGGTAAAAAAAATTTAAATGTTCCAAAAACGGAAACCGGGGATAAAGTGTGGACACCTAAAAGGGTAATAGGAAGAGGTTTTAAAAATTAAGGTGGTTTGGCCTGAAAAAAAAAATTAGGGGAAAACCTTTGAAAAACCATCTGAACCTGGATGTGATTTTTGTATTTCCTTTAAATCACCATTTTTAGTTAAACCAAAGATTTTTAAAAACCTGAAGGCTTTTGGTTGAAACAAAAATTATCTCCCAATATTTTTTGCCAATTATTTAAAGAAAATGGAAAAAGTCCGTTGAAAATTTTTCAGGCTTGAAAGGGGTTTTTTTCATGTCCACAAGTAACGTTGGAATTTAACACGGCCCAATTTTAAAAAACTTAAACAATAATAATGCCATTTTTAACATCAAACCCCCACATTAATTTTTAACCTTTTAAACTGGGAAAGGAAATATCCCGTAGAAGCCATCCATCCTTTTTTGGGGTTTCCATCCAAAAAACCCAAAAAAACCCTTTCCTAAGCTTAAGTAAAAAACCATTTTTCCCAATTGATTAAGCTTAAAAGGTGAAAAAAAATTTAAAGGTTAAAATTGCAAAAAAAATTTAAGAATCAGAAGTTTAATTTAAAACTAAAAATAAATCGCCTAGCCCTTAACCAACTAGAAGGGAGCGGAAATACAACCCTTTTAAAAAAAAACTGGGTTTTATCCATTTTCAACCCCACTTTGTTTTAGGAAGCCCAAAAAAAAATTTTTAAAAAAGGGATCCCAATTTCCATCTCCATAGAAAAAAGGGTTTATTGTCAATTAAAAATTTAAACCAATTGTAATTTTTAAGGGGTTTGGTTGTTTACGGCAAAACTAAAGATAAATTTATCCACAAAAGAAAAAGAAACACTGGGCAAAAAATTTCCCTTAACAGAATTATTATTGAAGAAGTATTCAAAACCAACAAATGAATTTGGGAATAAAAAAAAACCCTTTGACAAAGGGAAGAACCTCAAAACATATAAAATTTTTAAAAACAGTTTAATATTTGTTGGGTGGATAAAAAAGAGTCACAGTTTTTAAAATCCCTGATTTATAGTTAAAATTTGGAATGTGAAAAAAGAAAAAGGAAATAACCTAAGTTCGGGGAAACCTAAAAAAATTGGTCCCTTTTTAAAGACAACTGGTTTTAAGAAAGAGAAAAGTAAACTCAGAGGATGATAAGGTTAAGGGAAGGGGCCAGTTCAGAGCAATTTTGGTGATGTGATTGGCTGTTAGAAAGCAAAGGGATGGGGGAAAATGAAGGAAAATCAGCAATAGCTGGAAGAAAAATGTGTGAAAAATGATTTAGTGAAAAAATTTGTTTTTTGGAATCAGCCAGGCTTGGGGGACCCAAAAGGGGGAAAGGAGAAATATGTTAGGTTGAATTTTCATAAAAAAAAAAATAAAAAAAAAATTTAAAAATTTAATTTTGGAGGGGAGCAAGGGGGAATTCCGGAAAATATTGGGTTGTTAGAAAATGTAGGAAGGGGTATATTGGGAAGTAAGATAAGAAGGCACTTAAATTTTGATGTTAAAAGGGTAGGGATTATGAAAACAGTTTAAATCCTAACATAAGTTTTTTGGGTTTGGAACAAGTCCAATTAAAGTTGGTGCAGGTTAAAATTTATCCCTTCTTGAAAATTTGCATTAATTTTAAAAAACATTTTTGGGAATAAAAATTTTTAGCAGGGGTTACGTTTTATGGGAAATGTATTTGGATGTACCGTTAAATTAAAGGAATTTATGGGATTGGACTTATAATGGAAAAGGGAGATGGCCAAAACATGGGAAAAGCAGATTTTTAGGGCCCGGGTTTTCGTCTGCATGTGGGAAAAGGAAAAGGGTTATTTTGTCCAACTGCCGAAATTTCCCAAAACTAATAGGCCCCCCTCAAATACCACCTTACCCAGTAGCGAAACAACTTAATCTTTTTTTTTTCCCCCGGGGTTAGCCCAAATTCCTTTTACCCAACCACCAAGTTTTTCCCCGGGGGTTTAACCCACAAAGTCCATAAAGGCCCCGGGGCAGGGGGAAAAGGGCAAAAATTGAGGGCGGGGTGCTTTAAACCTCAAATGCAAATTTCAAAACACCCCGCAGGGCCACAAGCGAAAGGTTTTTCCCTTTTTTCCCATGCCCTATCAAAACGTAAATGAGTTGTACTCTTTCATCAGAATTTCAATTTCCCAAACCCACCACATTTTTAAACAAATTTCTCCTTTTGTCCAAAAATCCAGTGTTCTAGCTTAATTTATTTTTGAATTCTAGATTTCATACTTGGGGGAAAAATCCTTGGGTTTAAAGGGGCATGCCTTCCTTCGCCTTTTTGAATAAAATTTTTGGTAGAAAATTGGGCGCAGGGGCACTCCACAAAACCCAAGGTCTGTTCGTCGAGATTTTTCTTGCAGCCCCTAAACCTTTCATTTTTTCCCCCGGGTCATAGTGGGGGAAAAGGAAAATTTTTTAACCAATGCGCAAAATTTTTTAAAGGGAAATTTTGACCCCGATCCAAAACCCCCTTACCCCCTTTAACAAACATTTATAAAATTTATCTGTTTCAGGGTAACCCCCCAAGGGTACTCCTTTTTTGGGGGTCCACCAAAGGGTCTTCCCTAAGTGAAAACTCCACAATAATTCAGAGGATCCCCAAAGGGGGGGATGGGGGTTAACCATTGTAAGCGGTACCGCAAGACCAAAAAGGCATAATTCAAAACCCCTTTAAAAGGAAAACCCCAAGGAACCCCCCTTTTTAGAATTCCTCTGCCCTATTGGAAACTAATTTTATCTACCTGCAGAAAACGAGTTGCCTACCCAACACTTTAAAACCCAAAATTACGTCCGGGGTTTCCCAAAAGCGCTTCCTTAGCTTTAGTCTTTTAACCCCGCAATGGGAGTGGTTAAATTTTAAGGGGTATTTCCCTCTGGACCGGGGGCCCCCTTGCATCCGGTTTAAAAGATAAATTAAATTTTTAGAAAATTCGGAAACCGCGGGGCCCCCCTTGAAACCTGAGTAAAAGTCACCGACTATTTCCACCCCCGGGGGTTTTCCCTTTAAGGCGCAAAATCCCAAACAATCCCTACATCTTTCCTCCAGCCGAGTCCCGGAAAGAAGCACACCCCAAACATTCCATCTTTATAAAGGGCCAGTCAACATCCACCCCTTTTTAAAAGCAAGTGGGTTTGTACTTGGTCATAAAAACCCCGGAGCCCCTCCTGGGCTTCGAAACCCAACCTTCCCCGGTGAATAACCCCCCGGGAAAATTTCAAGGAAAAAAAGTTGGAAAACCCCCATAAGGCACCCTTCATTGGGCTTCCAATTATCTGGGTTTTTCCCATTTTTCCTTTGCCAACCCTACCCCAAAAAATTTTGCCTTGTTTTCCCTTCAATTTATTTTTTCAATTTGAAATCTTGTCCATTGTTCAAAGGTTGTAAAAAATTATCATCCAAATTCCCAATGTTCAGGAGATCCTAAAGCTTCCCCCAAAGGGAGGGTTTTCCCCGCCTAAACCCAAAGATAAGCTTTCAAAGGTCCGGGCCCTGAAGGACTTCATCCCCTCACTAATTTCCCACAAGATTTTTTAAAATTTTCATGCCCACCCTTCCCCAAAAAAAGGGGTTTAACCAATGAACCTTTTTCCCATTTACCTTTTTTTCCCCCTTTAGTTACCTGAACGCCTCTTTTTCAAAATTGCCCGCGGGGTAAAGGGGATGAACCCATATACAAATCCCTAAAGTTTAACCCCTGCCAAATATACTCCAACCAACGCGAAATCCACCTCTATTAAAAGGGGGGGTTACGGGGCGGGTATTTATTTTAGCGGGAAACTTCTGGCTTGGGCAAAAAACCTAACCCCCCCGGGTAAGGGGGACACTCCCCCCCTTAAAACGGCTAAATTCCTCCGGGGCCCCTCCTTTTCGGGTACCAAATCTTGGCTTTGGTTTCCAACCTTCTAACCCCTTTTAAAATCCCAGAAAATTTCCCTTTTTAATTTTCCCCAACTTTCAAGTTTGAAAAAATTTGCCTACCAACCCATTCCCTTTCCTGTCCTTTTGGGAAATTGGGTTCAATAAAAAAATTTAAAAATGAGATTTTCCTTCCCAATGTTAGGGGGGCCTTCAACCACACAATCGTTAATTCCTGGAAGACACCTTCACCCAGTCTCGGAATAATAAGGCCCACGAAACCCTTTTGAAAATTTGAATCCTTTCCCAAAAAAGGGTTTCCATATCGGTTTCTAAAAACAAAATTTTCCCCTTTTTACCGGTCTCAGCCCATCCCTTTTTCTAAAAGGTCACGCGGGGAAAGACTTAACCCGTTTCCTTTTCCTTTAAAAGTTACCGGACCCAGGGAATCCCAAAAGGTACCGCCCAGGAATTTAAAGAGCAACAAGGCTGGGGTTCAGCGTTTTTTAACCAACATTTCCTGTTATCAATGGTTTGGAGACTTTTCCTTGGAAGCAAAAAATTTTTCTTTGTTTCCTGAATAACCCTTTGGTTCCCCTTAAATGGTGTTTCCAGGGGGGGCCCAAATAGGGAAAGTAGAATCTGGGTCATTTTGTTGTTTTTCCCCAAAACCCTAACCCGTTCCATCTGGCCGGTTCAGCAGAAAACCCACATTTTCTGTTTATTCTCTTTCTTTTCCTGTTTCAAGAAGGGAAACATATTTTTTCCCTCCCTTTTAAAGCAGGCACCCACTGTCAACGGTTTGGAAAAACGGATTTTTTTAATATGGGCCCGCTAAAACAACTGCGGTTTACCAAAGTCAAGAACGGAGTTTGCCAAAATAAATTGTTGCTGCCCCCCCTTTCCTCTGACCCCTTTTCCCATTTTGGGAGCTCGGGAACACAACGGCTGGTTTTTATTTACTAATCCAAAAACCCCAAAGCTCTTAGTTTCCTTCCGGCTCCCAAACCAAAAGGCACCGGGGTTCAGGCGTCCCTGTAATCCTACCTCAGGTTCCGGGGAAAGGGAAGGGAAAAAAAAATTTTTCCCCCCAAACCCCTCTTGCCCCCGCATAAATCGACATAAAAAACCCCCAACTTTAGGTTCTTGTCTTTAGAACCCATGCTTAAATTCTTTTTCCGGAATTAACCTTGGTCAGGTTAATGTAGGCCTCCTGGCTGGACCAGAATTGGAAGGGGAAGATTGGCTTAAGCCAGGTTCTTTTCTTTACCAAAAACCCTTCTTGGGTTTTATCCTTTGGGTTGCAGGGTCCCTCCATCTTTTGGATACCTTTCCCGGGCCTCTTCCCTTGTTCAGACAATGGGTCCTTTTCCCTTCTGTCTTTTGAATAACCCCCAAGCAATCAACCAGTTTTGAAAACATTTTTTTTTAAACTCTGGCAGCTGAGATACAAGGCCGTTTCAAGTATCCCAGGGCGTTTTAAACCAAAACAAATCTGGCTTTCATCTTCTCCCCTTTCGGCTAAATTTCCCTCCCCCCAAAACTTGGAAGGTTCATTTCTTTAGGGGGTTTGTTTTAGTTCCCTGACTTCACAAAAAATTTTTAACCGGTTTTCTTGTCCTACCTCTAAGCACTCGGGTTCAGGTTTTTCCCCGGGAATCCTCTCAAATTCCCGGAAAGGGGGGGAAAATAAATTGACTTCCGAACCATCTCCCCACAGAAATCAAAGGATGCCGGAAAAAACCCCGGGGGGCGGCCCCAAAAAGTTTCCTTAAAGGAACCCCCTTTCAAAAAAATTTTTTGGGCAAACGCCCAAAGGGAAAAAGAGGCCACCTGACCAAAGCCAAAATCCTCCCAGTGCCTACTTGGGCCAAAAAACAGGCCTCCGTTTCACCTATGGGGTCTAAACCCCCGGCGAATAAATCAGAAAATTTAAAACATTCACCAATAGAGGTTTGCCCATAACCCCTTTGTAAGAAAACCATGAAACCAAACATTCAGGGAATTTTTAAGATGGAAAAAAAAAAATTTTTTTAAATAAATCCCAAATTCCTCCAAAAAAAGGGCAACGGGACTCGGGCTCAAACCCCTCCTCGAAATCGGGTCCCCTTTGGGTCGGTTAAGTGCCGGTTTTAAAACGGTTACCCCCTTAATCTGAATGAAAAGTTTAGTCCCCCAAATTTTTTTGGGGCCCCATTAAATCTTTTAAAAGCCCGGAAAGGGAAGAAAAAAAACAATGACCCTTTGCTGAAGGAAAAAAATTAAAAACTCTCCCCCAATGTGAAATAACAAACTTACAGAATAAAGTTGAATCCAGGTCACAAGAAAATTTAGGAAAGAAAACAACATTTTCGGAAACCTAAAAAATTTGGAATTCCCACTGGAAGGTTGGGAACCAACTTCACAAAACCCAAA
>JARQOD010000002.1:644630880-644684713 GCA_033576555.1 Oophaga sylvatica | reverse complement strand
AAAACCAGCTTCACCACCATGACAGAAGATCAGCTCTCCACTCTCCTGTCAAGATCACACCTCACCACTTGCGCGCTTGACCCACTCCCGTCCCACCTCATCCCTAACTTTGCCACAGTCTTCATCCCTATTCTCACACACCTCTTCAACCTTTCACTTACAAATGGTGTCTTTCCTTCATCCTTCAAACATGCTTCAATCACACCGATCCTCAAAAAGCCCTCCCTCGACCCATCCTCTGCGTCTAGCTATCGCCCGATATCTCTTCTCCCCTACGCCTCAAAACTACTGGAACAGCATGTATATCTTGAACTGTCCTCCCACCTCTCCTCCTGTTCCCTCTTTGACCACTTACAATCAGGCTTTCGACCGCATCACTCAACTGAAACTGCCCTAACTAAAGTCAATAACGACCTGCTAACCGCCAAGAGCAAGCGACACTACTCTGTCCTCTTTCTCCTGGACCTGTCTTCTGCCTTTGATACCGTGGACCATTCCCTCCTGCTACAAATTCTCTCATCTCTTGGCATCACAGACTTGGCCCTATCCTGGATCTCATCATACCTAACAGACCGAACATTTAGTGTCTCCCTTTCACACACCACCTCCTCACCTCGCCCCCTGTCTGTCGGTGTTCCTCAAGGCTCAGTCCTAGGACCCCTACTCTTCTCCATCTACACCTTCAGCCTGGACAGCTCATAGAATCCCACGGCTTGCAGTATCACCTCTACGCCGATGACACGCAGATCTACCTATCTGGACCTGACCTCACCTCCCTACTGACCAAAATCCCACAGTGTCTGTCTGCTATCTCAGCCTTCTTTTCTGCTCGCTTTCTCAAACTGAACATGGACAAAACAGAATTCATCATCTTTCCCCCACCTCATTCTACCCCTCCACCAGACCTATCCATCAATGTCAATGGCTGCTCGCTTTTCCCAGTCCCGCACGCTCGGTGCCTCGGGGTGATCATCGACTCTGCCCTCTATTTCAAACTACATATCCAAGCCCTCGCCATCTCCTGCCGCCTCAAACTCAAAAATATTTCCCGGATCCGCTCATTCCTCAACCATGAAACCACAAAAACACTAGTGCACGCCCTTATCATCTCCCGCCTCGACTACTGCAACCTCCTACTGTCTGGCCTCCCCTGTAGCACTCTGGCACCACTCCAGTCCATCCTACATTCTGCTGCAAAACTAATCCACCTGTCTCCCCGCTATTCCCCAGCCTCCCCCCTATGCCAGGCCCTTCACTGGCTTCCTATTGACCAGAGGCTCCAGTTCAAAACCCTAACCATGACATACAAAGCCATCCACAACCTTTCTCCTCCATACATCTGTGACATGGTCTCCAACTACCTACCTACACGCAACCTTCGATCCTTTCAAGACCTCCTTCTCGACTCCCCTCTCATCTCTTCTTCCCACAACCGCATACAAGACTTCTCCCGGGCTTCCCTCATACTCTGGAACTCCCTGCCGCAAAACATCAGACTTTCACCAACAACGGAGACCTTCAAGAAAAACCTGAAGACCCACCTGTTCCGACAAGCCTACAACCTACAATGATCCTCAGTCTACTGAACCATCGCACGACCAGCTCTACCCTTTCCTAGTGTATTCTCACCCATCCCTGCAAACTGTGAGCCCTCGCGGGCAGGGTCCTCTCTCCTTCTGTACTTGTGTGTCCCTTGTCTAGCACATGTTTATTGTACCTGTCTATATTTTTCCCTTTTCATGTGTAAAGTGCCATGGAATAAATGGCGCTATATAAATGTATAATAATAATAATATAACGCTGCATAAAGGTTAATAATGGCCCCATAAGATGCTCCATAGAATAATATGCTCCATATAATGCTGCACAAAAGTTAATAATGGCCTCATAAGATGCTACATAGATTATGCCTCATACAATGCTGCACAAAGGTTAATAATGGCCCCATAAAATGCTCCATAGAATAATATGCTACATATGCTGCTCCATAAAGGTTATGGCCCCATAAAAGACGGATTTTGGTAAGACCTTACCTGTAAAATCCTTTTCAGCGAAGGAAGGAAGGAGACACAGTCATTACTAGTGGGTAGGCGGAGCCCACACAGGATAGAACACCTCAGATTAAAAAAGTGTTGACCGGCCCCTCCAGCTTGGGCTCCTCCTACTCCAGTTCTCCAGTCCGTACACAAGCTAAGGAAGAGCAAATATCACCAGCGGAGCAACATAACCCCTTCTGAGGAACTTCAGAGAAAAAAACAAGAAGACAGGTTATGCATATAACAGAAAAAAACACACAGTCCCAGGTACTACTCACTGAACCTGACCACTGCGATGAGCTGGCAATGCTGGAACAGAGCCTTAACGCGCCGACCTCAGCCCAGATACTCGCTATCAGAGAAGGGTCACGCCGCATCTTAAAACACAACAACACACTTCTGCCATGGGAGGGATCTGTGTCTCCCTTCCTTCCTTCGCTGAAAAGGATTTTACAGTTAAGGTCTTACCAAAATCCGTCTTTCAGCAGCAGATGGAAGGAAGGGAGACACAGTCATTACTAGTGGGACGTCCCAAAGCAGTCCAGAAATTAAGGGTGGGCAAAAAACCAACAGAGGCAGATTCCCAACAACTTAGATAAATGCGCAACCAGCGCTAAATACAAGTTAACAAGAACTTTAAACTACCGCCGCCTGCAGGACCCTACGTCCTAAGGCCGCATCAGCGGAAGCACTGACGTCCACCTTATAAAATTTCGTAAACGTGTGGACGGAGCGCCAGGTCGCCGCCCGGCAGAGCTGAGCTGCCGAGGCCCCTTGATGAAAAGCCCACGATGAACCCACAGCCCTCGTGGAGTGAGCTCGAATCTTAATTGGGCAAGGTTCGCCCTTAAGTCGGTAAGCCTCTAAAATGGCCGACCGAATCCAACGAGCTATAGAGTCCTTGGAAGCTCGTTGACCACGTCGACGACCTGCTGGAATCACAAACAGAGAATCCGACTTCCAAAAACTTTGAGTAATAGACAAATAGAACTTCAAAGCCCGCACTAAATCCAAAGTGTGCAAAGCCCGTTCCTTCGCATTCCTCGGCTCCGGACAGAGCGAGGTCAACACAATATCCTGGTTAACATGAAACTGTGACACCACCTTAGGTAGAAAGTCACCCCGAGTGCGAAGCACTACGCGATCCGGATGAAACTCCAGAAAAGGGGGCGAGCAAGAAAGAGCCGCCAACTCAGAAACCCTTCTCAAAGAAGTGACCGCCACTAGGAAGGCAACCTTCCAAGAGAGCAAAGAAAGGCTAACAGAGTCCATAGGCTCAAAAGGCCCATGTTGAAGAGCCTCCAAGACAAGATTGAGCCGCCAAGGAGACACAAACGCCTTCCGCGGTGGAAACTGACGGGTCACTCCGCGAAAAAAGGAACGTACGTCCCTACGCGAAGCGATAGCCTTCCGAAACAGCAAGGACAGAGCAGAAACCTGCCCCTTCAAAGTGCTAACTGCCAAACCCTTGTCCAGCCCGTACTGCAAAAAAGCCAACAAATTGGGAATGGAAAAAATCCTCGGGTTCCTTGAAGAACCCGAACACCACGAAAAGAAGGCTTCCCAAGTCTTGTGATAAATCCTAGTAGTAGCCGGACCTCTGGCAGCTCGCAGAGTGGCAATGACTTCGGCTGAAAAACCTTGACGGGTCAAGATTTCGGTCTCAAGAGCCACGCCGTCAAACGCAGAGACTTCAGGTCCGGGTGACGAACGGACCCTTGAGTTAACAGGTCCGGGCAAAGAGGGAGTGGAAGTGGAGGCGCTGCCAGAAGCGACACTAGCGTCGAGAACCACATCCTCCTTGGCCAATTCGGGGCTATCAACATAGCCGAGACTCTCTCCAGTCTGATCCGACGCAACACCAGAGGAAGTAAGGATATTGGCGGGAACACATAGATTAGCTCAAATTGGTCCCACGGAGCCACCAGAGCATCCACCGCCACAGTCTTCGGGTCCTTGTACCTGGACATGAACGTCGGTAACTTGGCATTGAGCCTGGATGCCATCAAATCCACTTGGGGAGTTCCCCAACGGGAGCACAGCAGTGCAAAAATTTTCGGATGAAGACTCCATTCTCCGGGATCCATCTTTTCGCGACTGAGGAAGTCCGCCGTGACATTCTGCACTCCAGGAATGTGAATCGCAGAGATGGCTGGCACCCTGGCCTCGGCCCATACCAGGATCCGAGACACCTCCATCATGAGCCTGAAGCTCCTCGTCCCACCTTGATGGTTGATATACGCGACCGCCGTCGCGTTGTCTGTCTGCACTCGGACTGGTAGACCGCTTAAAGGGACAGTCCAGTGTTGGAGGCAAAGAAAAATTGCCCTCAATTCCAGGATGTTGATTGGCAGGATAGACTCTTCCGACGACCATTTTCCCTGAATCCAGAGATCGTTCCAGACACCCCCCCAGCCCATCAGGCTGGCATCGGTGGTTATGACCGACCACCTCGGAGGGAGGAAGGACTTCCCCAGGGATAACGCTTCCGGACGTAACCACCATCCTAGAGACTCTCGCACCCTGTGGGAGATGATGACACTGCAATCCAGCGAAGCCTGCGATCGATCCCAACGGTTCAAAATGAGCATTTGGAGAGCCCTGGAATGAAATTGGGCAAACGGAAGTGCCTCCATCGACGCCACCATCAAACCCAGAAGGCGCATACACCTTCGTAGGGACATTGCTGTCGAAGACTTCATAACCTGTACATGTCGAAGAAGACCTGCTTGCTTGTCTGGAGGCAGAGACACCACTGCTCGTACCGTTTCGAAATGCATCCCCAAAAACAGGATCGATTGCGACGGCTCCAGAGACGACTTCTCCCAATTGACCAGCCACCCGAAGTCTTCCAGGAGCTGAAGGGATAGATTGCGAGCCGTCACCGCCTCCTCCTTTGAGGACGCCACAATCAAAAGGTTGTCCAGGTAGGGAAGAATCGTAACCCCGTCTTCGAAGGATCGCCATGAGAGGTGCCAGAATTTTTGTAAAAACTCTGGGCGCTGAGGCCAACCCGAATGGCAGGGCCACAAACTGGTAATGGTCCTGACCTATGGCAAAACGAAGGAAACGTTGGTGGGCCCTTCCGACGGGAACATGCAAATAAGCGTCGAGAATGTCGATTGACACCAAAAAATCGTTCTGCGACAGGGCCGCCACCACCGAGCGAAGCGACTCCATGCGGAATTTTCGGGTGCGGACATGTCGGTTCAATCTTTTGAGATCCAGAATGGGGCGAAATTTGTCCTCCTTTTTGGGGACTACAAAGAGGTTGGAATAAAACCCTCTTCCCCGGTCCTCCGGCGGAACCGGTACCACCACACCCTTCTGCAGAAGGGAATCGACCTCCCGCAGTAGAGCGGCAAATAGCTCGGGCTCTGACGGAATGCGAGATTGACAAAAACTGTCCGGGGGTCGAGCAAGAAACTCTATGAAGTAGCCTGCCGATACAACCCGCGTCACCCAGGCGTCCGAAACACGGGAAGCCCAAGTCGATTTGAATTGGAGCAGGCGACCTCCCACTCGAGAGCCCTCGAGTGAGACCCTGGCGTCAGTCCGCCTTAGCGGGCTTTTTGTCAGCTTCCCGCTTGTCTTGACGGAAACTCTGTTTCCAGGGAGTGCGGGATTTCTGAGAGGTCTTTTTTCCCGAAAAAGATGGACGACCTGATCCCCAAGAGGGCTGACCGAACCGTCCCCTGGACCGAAAGGACCGCCGACTACTACCGGCACTGGGCCTGCCGGACGCAGAAGTCACAGCTCTTCGCTGCGGTAAAGCCGTTTCTTTTGCCTTTGCCTTGACAATCAGCTCCGTGAGGTCAGATCCAAATAGCTGACCACCCTTGTAAGCTAAAGATAGCAAACCTTGCTTAGAAACCACGTCCCCGGTCCACTGTCTAAGCCACAGTGCTCTCCTGACTGTGACAGCCGAGGATTGTGCCCTGGACAGCAGTGACGCAGTATCCAAACCTGCATCACTGCCATATCGGGCTGCGTCCTCCAACAACTTGAAAAGCCCATCTACCTCGGATAGTGGGGATCCATCTTGCCACGCCGTCCGTAGACGGTCTAACCAGCTCAGGGAAGCTTTAGAAGCACACATGGACCCTAGTACTGCTCTGAATCCATGACCCGCGGCCTCGTAGATGGATTTCGCCACCATCTCCGTTTTTCTGTCCAGCGGATCCTGCAGACTCGCCTTCCCTTTAACAGGAAGTAATGAGGATTTGCTAAGCTGGGATAAAGGGACATCCACTTCAGGAGAAGGAATCCAATTATCAATCAACTCCGTCGAACACGGATACAGCGTCTCAAAAAACCGCGTTCCCTGAAAACGTTTATCTGGACACAGGCGTTCCTTCTCCACTGCCCCATTAAGCTCATCCAGAGATGGTAATGTTGATCGCGACCTATGCGACTCCTGAAATATCCGGGCCGACTTACCAGGACGTCTAGTTACCTCCTCCGGTAACTGTAACGCCTCCCTCATGGCTCCAATAAAAGCCTCTGTACGGCCCAAAAGAGAGGCAGAGTGTCCCTGCCGATCCTCCTTATCCGAATCGGACATCTCCCCATCCGAGCTTGAAGGGGAACCCTCCATACCAGAGATCTCCGAGTCGCTACGCGGGAAAGATGGCACCGGCCTGTGGCGCTTTCTGCCATGAGAGGATCTAGCTGACACCCAATAACCTAGAAGGTCAGACAGGCCATCAATAGAACGAGTGAGGGCCTCCATTTTGACATCACTGAAGCCTCCGACCGCTGCGCTTGACGCCGTCGAGGTCTGCGTGTCAGATACGCGAGACTGATCCTGTAGCGGATCTGGGAGACGGTCCGCACCTCCTGGACCCTGATCCGACATGCCCTCACACAGTATATGGCAGGTTAAACCTGTCAGTAACTATAGCAGTGTGGTTTCTTAATGGGACGAAAAAAGAAACGCTGAAGGGTTAAAGCTCTTAAAGGTAGAGCTACCCCAGCTGTCCCTCACTTAAGGGTTAACCGCCTATTAAGGGGTAAGGGGTTAATGTCGCAGACTCCCCACAACCTCTTTTAAATGAAAAGGGTGTGCGAGCCCCAGACAAAAAAAGGCCTCTATATGAGGCCACAGCTGCAGGACAGCGCAATCTGCCACCTAATTGTTACTCAGAAAGGTGCCCTGCGCTGTGGGGGTGAGGGACTTAAGCTTCCGCCCTGACAGGCAGAAGCGACTCACCCAGCTGGCCGCGGTGCTGTGTTCCTTCGGTCTGTCGGGAGGAGAGGAGAGTGAGGAGCCCGAGGAAGCCTCAATAATGGCCGCCGCGCTGTGAGAGAGAAGCCGGAAGAGAAGAGTGCAGGAGAAATCGCGCGCTCAGAGCGCTTCCTGCCCGAGAAGACCGGGAAAGCGCTAAGCCACGCCCCCACGCATCCACCTGCGGACAAAAAAACACCAGTCACTAACACAATACATGTAGCAGCGGCTGCCGCAGCAGCCGCTGAAGCACTCACACACATTAAAAAATGCAGAGTACTCACCCAGCTGAGCGCCACAGGGACCCCCAGGGATTTGTGGCGCTATGCCCATAGCTTCCCCCCAGGGCGGGGAACGCAGTGACCCCAGAAGCGCGGTTTGCGTCCCCGCCAGGGAAGCAACCCTCATCCCCCAGGGCCGGCAGGGTTCTGCAGGGACCACCTTAAAGGGTAATACAGATCCGCCAAGGGAGAGGTGGGGGTCCAGCAGCGCTGAGACCCCTGAGACCTCAAAACCACAGGGGTCCAAGTCTCTGTCCGATAAAAATAAAAAATTTTCTGAGGAGCTGCTCCTGCAGCGACTATCCTCTGTGACCTCAAATTTTAGACTGGAGAACTGGAGTAGGAGGAGCCCAAGCTGGAGGGGCCGGTCAACACTTTTTTAATCTGAGGTGTTCTATCCTGTGTGGGCTCCGCCTACCCATTAGTAATGACTGTGTCTCCCTTCCTTCCATCTGCTGCTGAAATGCTCCACAGAATAATATGCTCCATATGCTGCTCCATAAAGGTTATGGCCCCATAAAATGCTCCATAGATTATGCCCCATATGATGCTCCATAGATTATGCCCCCATAAGATGCTCCGTATACTTTATGCCCCATATGATGCTCCATAGATTATGCCCCATATGATGCTCCATAGATTATGCCCCCATAAGATGCCCCATATATTTTATGCCCCATAAGATGCTCCATAGATTATGCCCCATATGATGCTCAATAGATTATGCCCCCATAAGATGCTCCATATATTTTATGCCCCATAAGATGCTCCATAGATTATGCCCCCATAAGATGCTCCATATATTTTATGCCCCCCTAAGATGCTCCATTGCTTTTTCCCCATCACCCCATCATTGCTTTTCCCCATCACCCCATCACTGCTTTTCCCCATCACACCATCATTGCTTTTTCCCCATCATCTCATCATTGCTTTTCCCCATCACTGCTTTTTCCCAATCACTCCCATCATTGCTTTTTCCCCATCACTCCCATCATTGCTTTTTCCTAATCACTCCCATCATTCCCCTCTCACACACACACACATACACCACTCATCTCCACACACACACAAACACACACTCACCTGTCCGCAGCATCACCGGTGCCAGCGCTTCCTCGCTCTAACACAGCCGGCCGCTGAATGATGACGTCATCCAGCGGCGCTGCTCAGTGTGTCAGAAACAGGAAGCGCGGGCCGGGCAGGAAGGATCCTTGCAGCTCCACTCCTTCTATTTCCTCTTGGAGGCAGCGGAGTTGCCGGGATCGCTCCATGCCCGCCGCACATGAGGGCAATCTGGCCAGGGGCCCCCGGAGCCTCGGGCCCGGAGAAACCGGCCAGATTGCCCTCATTATTAGCCGCCCTGCAGGGGCCCACTGAGACATGTAGTGCACCGCTGGCCGCAGATGCCTACCTCAGGGGCCGCATGCAGCCCGCGTGTTTGAGACCCCTGTTCTAGGCATATGGTAAATAAAGCGTGACCCTGGGCAACGAGGGGGCTACATGAATTACACTGAGTTACATTATCTGTAAATGGTATGAAATACTCGCTTATTAATGGCATTAAATCAGAAGAGTGATTTGCTCACAACCTGTGTGCGTGCTTTTCTCCGAGCTCGTTATCTAGGGCGTAACCTCTTAATTCGGCCTCACTGGTGATCTGGCATGTCTGACTTTGGGTCAGAACGTAAACAGCTACAACAATGTCATCAGTGCACTCTTTTACCAAGGCTCTGCAGGGTCTGCTCGTTCTCACTTAGGAGGTCGCTGTACAGATCACGCTGCTCTTTCTCCAGATGCGTCCAGTCCTCATCTGACAAGTTCACAGCTTGTTCATGAGATGTGGGGCCCTGAAACCAAGAGCAGAAACTAAGCAACAGCCAATTACCGGCACACAGCTCACACAACCTCATTACTGGCACTGTCTGGAAACCATCAGCAAGCAGGATGTACAACGCTGCACTGCTGTGAACTGGCTGAGAGACAAATTTGATCAATAAACACCATCATCCCCTTAAACCAGATCAAACACAGACGCCAAATACTTGTCAATAGGAAAGGATGGGGCCCTTGGCATCCCCAGTCAAGGGGAGATCAATGGAGGGGGCCCTCCCCTGGGCCGTCTCAGCATCAATGGAGGACCCCCTCGGCCCGGGCTGTCTCAGCATTCCCCTTCCCCCGGGACGTCCCAGAATCAATGGAGCGGCACCCACTGGCCAGCTCCAGCATCAATGGAGGGTCCAGGCTGTCCAAGCTGCCAGTCATAATTGGATTTAGTGTACATTATGTTTAATATACCGATATACTCATGTATAAGCCAAGATTTTCAGCACCTTTTTTTGTGCTGAGAATGCCCCCTCGGCTTATGCACGAGTCATTGGGCAAAAACCAGCGGGGGAGGGGGTGCCGCGGCAGGAGCCGGTGGCTGGGACATCATACTCACCCTCCCCGTGCCATCGCTGAACGTCCTGGCAATCCTCCGTTGTACCCGGCTTCCTGCAGCTCTCCTGTGCTGAGCGGTGACGAAATACCCGCTCATTAAGGTCATGAATATGGACGCGACGCCACTCCCATAGGCGTGGCGTCCACATTCATAGCCTTAATGAGCGGTATTACGTCACCACTCAGCACAGGAGAGCTGCAGGAAGCCGGGTACAACGGAGGATTGCCGGGACGTTCAGCGATGGCACGGGGAGGGTGAGTATGATGGGGGGAGCATGGAGGAGGACAAGGAGCACGGAGCAGGACGGGGGGGAGGACGGAGAGCACAGAGGAGCACGGAGCAGGACGGGGGGAGGATGGAGAGCACGGAGCAGGACGAGGGGGAGGATGGAAAGCACAAAGGAGCACGGAGCAGGACGAGAGGGAGGATGGAAAGCACAGAGGAGCATGGAGCAGGAGGGGGGAGCACAGCGGAGAATGGGGGAGCACAGAGCTGGATGGGGGAGCACAGCAGGACGGTGGTTTATACACCTTGCTTATACTCGAGTCAATAAGCTTACCCAGTTTTCCGTGGCAAAATTAGGGGCCTCGGCTTATACTCGGGTCAGCTTTTACTCGAGTATATACTGTAATTAATTCAGCTAGTCACCAGTTAACAATTTTCCATTTATAAAAAGGAAGCGCATGGCAATAAACCCGATCATGGCATCTATTATGAGAATCATATCCAAGAAAACACAGCTGCAAGCAAAAGGAAGGGAATCTTGGGATGTAATAACCTGTAGCAGTAATCGCCTCCAGGAAACGTCTTCTGTATTAAAGATTTACATAGGGCTGAGGGGCCTGGCAGCGCGTCCTTCCTGTACGTGCCATCAGCTCTCTAACATTTCGGGGTGCCTTGCATCCTCCTCAGCTCAGGACATAGCAGTTATGGTGTGCTTTTGACCAGTATGATCACCGTTCTTCTAATGATGGACACATGAACGAAGGGTTTCAGACCTTGGGTTTCCTTTTGCCTCCTTCAAGTTAGCTCGTTGTGGTCTTACTAGAACGCCGGCTTCCAGAGGGAGAATACTCAGTCCCGAATGTTCTCCATTGTAGACAGGCTGTGTAACCAGGTGTACCTTGTGTCTTCTGAGTGTTTGTTGCCTCAGGGCACCGTTCACAGTAATCAATCCTTCTGGAGATCAGATATGCCAGTAACCAGGCTTGGTGTGCCTTTATATGGTGGCTCCTGCTGTGCGCATCTCGGCGTCACCCGCAGCCCTTCTGTCGATCAGCTCTTGTTGAAGTTATTAACACAGAGGTTCACTTAGTGAAGTCTCTGTGGCATTAATTTAGATATATAATTGTGACTTACTTATTTTTTTTCTATTATGTGAAAAAATTAAGGTAATTAAGGTAATGCTGTAGGGTTCACTTACTTTTGCTTGCAACTGTAAGCTTCCGGCTTCTGCCAAGATATATGTTTAGAGATACTGGTAGCTGAAAATGATGCATTTTGGGACATCAACAAGCATAAGGTACAATCATCACTGATCTTCAGGATGGTCATTGTTCTGTCCAGCAATATAATTGTGGTCTAGAAAGTTTATTCTTTTATGTCTCCGTTATTACAGACATTATTGTTGTGAATGGGTTTGAGATGAGTTCTGAGCAGAGGCTTCCTCTGGTGGTTACAAGCGGTGCTGGTCTGTCCAGTGAAGATTGTGAGGACTGGGAATCAGGTGTTACTGACTGGTCTTATATAAGGGAGTCACCTTCCCATCAGGGTTGCCGGTGATCAATTGTTCTGGTCTGAATCATTCATTCCTGTTTCCCTTGTAGCCTGCTGTGTCGTGTCTGCATCTCCTGCTAACAGATAAGACATTTTCTTCTCTTTGTTTTTGTGCTATATTTTTGCATTTTTCCTGCACTTCTGTGGGGGCCTTCAGGGTCCCCTCCGGGGGCTTCTGCCCTCTCAGTTTAGTTCAGCCACTGATGTTTGTACTTTTGCTTTTTCCAGTTTTTTCAGTGGCTGCTGTTTTGATTTTGTTACACCAGAGAGCTAATTTAGGTGGTAGAGGTCGTGTCATCTCAGGCGTTTTTGAAATTAGTAGAGTTGGTGCTTTTCAGGGTTTTCTGGGATTGCAGTAAGTGTCCTTCCTATCCTTTTCTATTTAGTTAGTTTGGGCCCCAGCGTTTGCTCATACTATTTTCTTTCTGTGTCAGTATTTCATCTTGTCTAACCGCCATTACATGTTTGGGGGCTTTCTATGTTCTTTGGGGATCTGCTCCGGGGCAGATAGCTTTCCTATTTCTATCTTTAGGTGTAGTTAGTTTCTCAGGCTGTGACGAGGCGTCTAGGACCAACGTAGGAACGCTCCACGGCTGCCTCTAGTTGTGGTGGTTAGTCAGGGTACTGCAATCTCATAGATTCCAACTGCTCTGGTGTATTGCCTTTTTTACCTGCACTCCTCAGCTACCGAAACATAACACATTATATTTTTTGTGTATATTAATCCTTCCTATATTTTATATTGTAAGGTAACAGCACCATCGGCTGGAAGTTTAATGTATACATTCTAGTTTAATTTGCAATGTATTATGGGAAGTTCCTAGGGCATTGTGGGATTGTTCCTGTTTCATTGTGGTCTTATTATGACACCGTAAAGGGAGCAGCAGCCATTGTTTCTCCATGCGTCTGAGGAGAAAACAAACCACTCGTTTTTCTTCATGCTCCTTAAACAGCCTGCTCTAAGCATAGTTGGTAAGCGCTGTCTATGTGTTACAGTCCTGTGCTTATCAATACGTTTGCTGTACTAAGCAGGTAATCATCAGTTTGTATTCCCTCATGTTACTGTGTACTGCAGACTATCTGTATTTTATGCACTGTGCAGCTATATACTCTGAAATGCTCCAGTTATTGCATCCCATAGTTTCACCCTTTCCGGTCACATCTACAATCAATAAAAGAAAGTTACAACTTACAGCCTCTTTTTCTTACAGAAGACAGGGGGTATAGCTACATGTCTCACTACACAGCGTGCTAACGTGTAGGACAGTATAGTCATTAATGAATAAAGAGATGATGAGGCGACTTATAACCATAACCCAAATGGAACCCCAAGGAGGTGTAAATATCTGTCCGTTGTGTCTGCATGAAATCCCACCCTGTCGTCACATTTACCCCTCAAACATTGGTGACCCTATAATGACAATGTTATTGGATGCGCTGACCTCGTTCAGCAGGTGTAGAATTCCTAGAACCAGCTTCATGATTTGGTCGAGGGCGATTCTCTTGTCTTGACTTTGCTGATCTACAGACAAATGGAGAGCCGTGCCCCCCATAGTTGGCAAATCCCCCTGAAAAAGACGGTTCACAATCATCACTATAGAGAACAATATCCCCTAACCCAGAGGAAAATGCTACTCAAAGTAAGAGGCCCCGCACCAGGAGCCAACCCAACACGTGGTCGGAGCTGACCCAGAAAGTGGTAGGCACCAAGTGTCTTAGTCTCTGACCAAATGTGACAGAGATTGGCGCCTGTGAAGAAATAAAACCTACAAACCCGGCAGAAATCGACAGAATTATCACATCCTCAACAGAGATGTCACAATATGTGCATGAGCTCCAGAGTTCACTAATCCAGACCACAGAGGAGCAGGTGGCACCAGAAACTCATCACATCAACCCATGGGCTTAGCCCAAACACTAACTGAGAAGTGGCTCAACCCTCACAACATAATTTAGAACAGTTGTTCGAAGAAGTAGGCCTCAAAACTAATCTCACAGGCGCGTGGTCTGACCACATAATATTATCAATTTTTATTTCTTTGAATCTTTGTAGGGTGTTAATATTTGTCAAATACATATCAATTCTAGAAAAAGTTTTGTGCTTATCTGAGTAATAAGTATACTCCTTTGAAGAAGAACTGAGACACCTAAATGCATCAAACAACTGCTCTTTTATCAACCATTTTTTTAATGTAAACATTTTGTTCCTTGACAAAGCGGAAGTATCCATACTCTGGTCATATATTATATTAACCCCTTTACCCCCGAGGGTAGTTTGCACGTTAATGACCAGGCCAATTTTTACATTTCTGACCACTGTCTCTTTATGAGGTTATAACTCTGGAACCCTTCAACGGATCTTAGCGATTGTGAGATTATTTTCTTGTGACATATTGTACTTCATGATAGTGGTAAAATTTCTTTGATATAACTTGTGGTTATTTATGAAAAAAATGGAAATATGACGAAAATTTTGAAAACTTTGCTATTTTCAAACTTTTAATTTTTATTCCCTTAAAACAGAGAAATATGTCACAGAAAATAGTTACTAAATAACATTTCCCACATGTCTACTTTACATAAGCACAATTTTGAAACAAATTTTTTTTTTTGTTACGTTATAAGGGTTAAAAGTTGACCAGCGATTTCTCATTTTTACAACAAATTGTACAAAACCATTTTTTTAGGGACCACTTCACATTTAAAGTCACTTTGAGGGGTCTATATGGCAGAAAATACCCAAAAGTGACACCATTCTAAAAACTTCACCGCTCAAGGTACTCAAAACCACATTTAAGAAGTTTATTAACCCTTCAGGTGCTTCACAGGAGCTGTAGCAACTAGGAAGGAAAAAATGAACATTTAACTATTTAGTCACAAAAATGATCATTTACAAACATTTTTTTTTATTTCAACAAGGGTAAAAGGAGAAAATGGACACAAAAAGTTGTTGTGCAATTTCTCCTGAGTACGCCGATACCCCATATGTGGGAGAAAACCACTGTCTGGGCGCACGGCCCGGATCAGAAGGGAAGGAGCGCTGTTTGACTTTTTCAAACCAAAATTGGCTGGAAATGAGATTGTATGCCATGTCGCGTTTGGAGAGCCCTGATGTGCCTAAACAGTGGAAACCCCCCACAAGTGACACCATTTTGAAAACTAGACCCCTAAGGAACTTATCTAGATCTGTTGTGAGCACTTTGAACCCACAAGTGTTTCACTAAAGTTTATAATGCCTGGGTGTGAAAAAAAAATAAAAAATTTCCACAAAAATGATTTTTTAGTCCCAATTTTTGATTTTTCCCAAGGAAATTGGACCCAAAAAGTTGTTGTCCAATTTGTCCTGAGTTCGCTGATACCTCATATGTGGGGGAGAAATACTGTTTAGGTGCACTTCAGGGCTCAGAAAGGAAGTAATGACGTTTTGAAATGCAGACTTTGATGGGTGTCATGTTCAGTTTGCAGAGTCCCTGATGTGCCTAAACAGTGGAAACCCCCACAAGTGACCCCATTTTGGAAACTAGACCCCCTAAGGAACTTATCTAGATCTGTAGTGAGCAATTTGAACCACCAAGTGCTTCACACAAGTTTATAACGTAGAGCCGTAAAATTAAAAAATCATATTTTTTGCAC
This sequence comes from Oophaga sylvatica, assembly GCA_033576555.1. NCBI lineage: Eukaryota > Metazoa > Chordata > Amphibia > Anura > Dendrobatidae > Oophaga > Oophaga sylvatica. The sequence continues at coordinate 644,669,320 of JARQOD010000002.1, read as the reverse complement.
AAAAATGATCTTTTCACCCCAATTTTTATTTTCCCAAGGGTAACAAGACCCCAAAAGTTATTGTGCAATTTGTCCTGAGTACGCTGATACCCCATATGTGGGGGTAAACCACTGTTTGTGTGCATGGCAGAGCTCTGAAGAGAAGGAGCGCCGTTTGACTTTTTCAAAGCAGTATTGGCTGGACCCCATGTCGTGTTTGGAGAGCTCCTGATGTGCCTAAACAGTGGAAACCCCCCACAAATGACACCATTTTGGAAACTAGACACCTCAAGGAACTTATCTAGATGTGTGGTGAGAACTTGGAACCCCCAGGTTTTTCACTAAAGTTTATAACACCCGAGCATGAAAATAAAAAAATCATATTTTTTCCACAAACATGATCTTTTAGCCTCCAACTTTTTATTTTCCCAAGGGTAACAGGAGAAATTGGACCCCAAAGGTTGTTGTCCAATTTGTCCTGAGTATGCTGATACCCCATATGTGGGAGAAAACTACTGTACGGGCACACGTCAGGGCTCGGAAGGGAAGTAGTGACGTTTTGGATTGCAGACTTTGATGGAATGGTCTGCGGGCGTCATGTCGCGTTTGGAGAGCCCCTGATGTGCCTAAACAATGGAACCCCAAGTGACCCCATTTTGGAAAATAGACCTCCCCCCCAAGGAACTTATTTAGATGTGTGGTGAGCACTTTGAACCCGAAGTGCTTCACAGAAGTTTATAACGTACAGCCGTAAAAATAAAAAATCTATTTTTTTTTTTTTTTTTTTACAAAAATGATTTTTTCGTCTCCAATATTTTATTTTCACAAGGGTAACAGGAGAAATTGGACACCAAAAGTTGTCCAATTTGTCCTGAGTACGCTGATACCCCATATATGGGAGAAAACTACTGTATGGGCACACGTCGGGGCTCGGAAGGGAAGTAGTGACGTTTTGGATTGCAGACTTTGATGGAATGGTCTGCGGCCGTCATGTCGCATTTGGAGAGCCCCTGATGTGCCTAAACAGTGGAAACCCCCCACAAGTGACCCCATTTTGGAAAATAGACCCCACAAGGAACTTATCTAGATGTGTGGTGAGCGCTATGAAGCCCTAAGTGCTTCACAGAAGTTTATAACGTACAGCCGTAAAAACAAAACTTTTTTTTTTCTTACAAAAATGATATTTTCGCCCCCAATTTTTTATTTTCCCAAGAGTAACAGAAGAAATTGGACCCCAAGAGTTATTGTGCAATTTGTCCTGAGTACGCTGATACCCCATATGTGGGGGTAAACTACTGTTTGGGCGCATGGCAGAGCTCAGAAGTGAAGGAGCACAGTTTGACTTTTTCAACGCAGAATTGGCTGGAATTGAGATCAGACGCCATGTGTTGTGAATATGCTGGAGGCGGCTTCTGAGCTGGAGCTTCCTCCGGTGGTTGCTGAGGGTAATGAACTGATTACGGAATGGCCTTCAGCTGGCGCTGAATGGTAGGATATATGTGGCCTGAGTTCCCAGCAGCCTTGCAGGTTATCAATTACTCCTTCTGGTCTTGCTTGAAGCACTGCTAGTTTCCTGCTCTCCTTCAGATAAGTGTTTGCTGTTTTTTTTTTCTCTGTTTGATTTTCTCTGCTGGTTTGCTGCCTGCAGTTGACTGCAGCCTGTCCCCTTTTGGGGGTCTGGCGCAGCAAATGTGCTCCGTTTGTGTCTGCACTTTTGCTTTGCTCTTTTGTTACTTTTTATTTGCTGAATAGCATTTTGTTACACCAGAGATCTGATTTAGGTGGATGAGATCGTGTGATCTCAGGTTTTTTGGCAATCAGAAGTGATGGTATTTTTTATTAGGGTTTTGTTGGATTGCAGTCAGAATTCTTTCCTGTACTTTTCTGTCTAGACAGATTGGGCCCCAGCGTTTGCTCATTCTATTTTCTGTCTGTGTTCGTGCTTTCTTCTTGTCTAACCGCCATTATATGTTTGGGGGCTTCCTATTTTCTTGGGGATCTGCTCCGGGGCAGATAGCTTTCATCTTTCTGCCTTTAGGTGTAGTTATCTCTCAGGCTGTGACGAGGCGTCTAGGATCACCGTAGGAACGCTCCACGGCTACTTCTAGTTGTGTGGTTAGTTCAGGTTACTGCAATCCAATAGGTTCCAGCCTCTCTGGTGTATTACCGCTGTTGCTATTTTTTGCGATTTCTCCTCAGTTACTGAAACATAACAGCCATGTCACATTTGGAGAGCCCCTGATGTGCCTTAACAGTGGAAACCCCCCAATTCTAACTCCAACCCTAACCCAACACACCCCTAAACCTAGTCCCAACCCTAACCATAACCCTAACCACAAACCTAACCTTAAGACACCCCTAACCCTAATCCCAACCCTAACCTTAATCCTAACTTTAGCCCCAACCCTAACCCTATCTCTAACCCTAATGGGAAAATGGAAATAAATACATTTTTTTAATTTTATTATTTTTTCCTAACTAAGGGGGTGATAAAGGGGGGTTTGATTTACTATTTATAGCGGGTTTTTATGATTGGCAGCTGTCACGCTAAAAGACGCTTTTTATTGCAAAAAATAGTTTTTGCATCACCACATTTTGAGAGCTATAATTTTTGCATATTTTGGCCCACAGAGTCATGTGAGGTCTTATTTTTTGAGGTACGAGTTGACGTTTTTATTGGTACCATTTTTAAGCATGTAACATTTTTTGATCGCTTTTTATTTCGATTTTTGGGAGGTTAGAATGAACAAAAATCAGCAATTCATGAATTTCTTTTGGGGGGGGCGTTTATACTGTTCCGCGTGTGGTAAAATTGATAAAGCAGTTTTATTCTTTGGGTTAGTACGATTACAGCGATACCTCATTTATATCATTTTTTTATGTTTCGGCGCTTTTATACAATAAAAAATTATTTTTGCACAGCTTTATTCTGCGAGCTATAACTTTTTTATTTTTTCGCTGATGATGTTGTATGGTGGCTCGTTTTTTGCGAGCCAATATGACGTTTTCAGCGGTACCATGTTTACTTATATCAGTCTTTTTGATCGCGTGTTATTCCACTTTTTGTTCGGCGGTATGATGATAAAGCATTGATTTTTTGCTTTTTTTTTTTAAGGGGTTCACTAAAGGGGTTAAATAGTGGGACAGTTTTATAGGGCGAGTCGTTACGGACGTGGCGATACCAAATATGTGTACTTTTACTGCTTTGTTTTTTTTATTTACAGGAAGAAATGAATTTATTGGGGAATATTTTTTTTTTCCTTTATTTTGGAATTTTTTTTTACACTTATTTTTATTTTTTTTAACTTTTTTACTTTGTCCCACGGTGGGACATTACAGTATAGCGTCAGATCGCTGGTCTCACAGTGTGCACAGCACTCTGTGAGACCAGCGATCTCACAGGCAGTGCTGCAGGCTTCCTCAGCGCCTGCTCTCAGCAGGCACTGAGGAATCCGCCTCCCTGCTGGACCCGGCGGCCATCTTGGATCCGGGGTCTTGTAGGGAGGAAGGCCTCAGAACAGCGCGATCACATCGCGCTGTTCTGAGGGTCTCAGGGGAGCATGCCGGGAGCCCCCTCTCTGCGCGATGCTCCCCTGTGCCCCCGATACACCGCGATCATGTTTGATCGCGGTGTGCCAGGGGTTAATGTGCCGGGAGCAGTACGTCATTGCTCCTGGCACATAGTGCCGGGTGTCAGCTGTGATAATCAGCTGACACCCGGCCGCTTCGACGTACTATCCCGTCCATGGTCAGATTGTCCCGGGTTTCATGGACGGGATAGTACGTCGCATGGCAGAAAGGGGTTAAAAAAAATCATATTTTTTCCACAAAAATGATCTTTTCACCCCAATTATTATTTTTCCAAGGGTAACAACACCTCAAAAGTTATTGTGCAATTTGTCCTGAGTACGCTGATACCCAATATGTGGGGGTAAACCACTGTTTGGGTGCATGGCAGAGCTCGGAAGGGAAGGAGCGCAGTTTGACTTTTTCAACGCAGAATTGGCTGTATGCCATGTCGCGTTTGGAGAGCCCCTGATGTGCCTAAACAGTGGAAACCCCCCACAAGTGACACCATTTTGGAAACTAGACCCCTTAAGGAACTTATCTAGATCTGTTGTGAGCACGTTCAACCCCCAAATGTTTCACTAAAGTTTATAATGCCTGGGTGTGAAAAAAAAAAAATTCCACAAAAAATGATTTTTTAGTCCCCAATTTTCCAATTTTTGATTTTTCACAAGGAAATTGGACCCCAAAAGTTGTTGTCCAATTTGTCCTGAGTACGCCGTTACCCCATATGTGGGGGGGAAATACTGTTTGGGCGCACGGCAGGGCTCGGAAAGGAAGCAATGACATTTTGGAATGCAGACTTTGATGGGTGTCATGTTCAGAGTCCCTGATGTGCCTAAGCAGTGTAAACCCCCCACAAGTGACCCCATTTTGGAAACTAGACCCCCTACGGAACTTATCTAGATCTGTGGTGAGCACTTTGAACCCCCAAGTGCTTCACACAAGTTTATAATGCCCGGGTATGAAAATAAAAAATCCAATTTTTTTTCCCACAAAATGATCTTTTTAGTCACCAATTTTTTATTTTCCCAAACGTAACGGGAGAAATTGGACCCCAAAAGTTGTTGTCCAATTTGTCCTGAGTACGCTGATACCCTATATGTGGGAGAAAACTACTGTGTGGGCACACGTCGGGGCTCGGAATAGAAGTAGTGACGTTTAGTAATGCAGACTTTGATGGAATGGTGTGCGGGTGTCATGTCGCGTTTGGAGAGCCCCTGATGTGCCTAAACAGTGGAAACCCCCACAAGTGACCCCATTTAGGAAACTAGACCCCCAAAGGAACTTATCTAGATGTGTGGTGAGAACTTTGAACCCCCAAGTGCTTCACAGAAGTTTATAACGTAGAGCCATAAAAATAATAAATCATATTTTTTTCCAGAAGAAGAAATTGGACCCCAAGAGTTATTGTGCAATTTGTCCTGAGTATGCTGATACCCCATAGTGGGGGTAAACTACTGTTTGGGCGCATGGCAGAGCTCAGAAGGGAAGGAGCACCGTTTGACTTTTTCAACGCCGAATTGGCTGGAATTGAGATCAGACGCCATGTCACATTTGGAGAGCCCCAGATGTGCCTAAACAGTGGAAACCCCGCAATTCTAACTCCAACCCTAACCCCAACACACCCCTAACCCTAATCCCAACCCTAAACATAACCCTAACCACAAACCTAACCCTAACACACCCGTAAAACTAGTCCCAACCCTAACCCTAACTTTAGCCCCAACTCTAACCCTAATCGGAAAATGGAAATAAACACATTTTTTAAATTTTATTATTTTTCACTAACTAAGGGGGTAATAAAGGGGGGTTTGATTTACTATTTATAGCGTGTTTTTATGATTGGCAGCTGTCACACGCTAAAAGATGCATTTTATTGCAAAAAATAGTTTTTGCATCATCACATTTTGAGAGCTATAATTTTTCTATATTTTGGCCCACTGAGTCATGTGAGGTCTTATTTTTTGCGGGACGAGGTGACGTTTCTATTGGTACCATTTTTGGGCACATGACATTTTTGATCGCTTTTTATTACGATTTTTGGGAGGCAGAATGAACACAAAACAGCAATTCATGAATTTCTTTTGGGGGGGGGCGTTTATACCGTTCCGCGTGTGGTAAAATTAATAATGCAGTTTTATTCTTCGGGTCAGTGCGATTACAGTGATACCTCATTTGTATCATTTTTTTATGTTTTGGCGCTTTTATACAATAAAAACGATTATATATAAAAAATAATTATTTTTGCATCGCTTTATCCTGCGATATATAACTTTTTTATTTTTTCGCTGATGATGCTGTATGGCGGCTTGTTTTTTGCGGAACAAGATGTCGTTTTCAGGGGTACCATGTTTATTTATATCCTTCTTTTTGATCGCGTGTTATTCCACTTTTTGTTCGGCGGTATGATGATAAATCATTGTTTTTTTAGCCTTGTTTTTTTTTCTTTTTTTTTTTTTTTAAGGGGTTCACTAAAGGGGTTAACTAATGGGACAGTTTTATAGGACGGGTCGTTACGGACGCAGCGATACTAAATATGTGTACTTTTACTGTTTTTTGTTTTTTTTATTTACACGAAGAAAGGAATTTATTGGGAATTTTTTTTTTCTTCTTTATTTATGAATTTTTTTTTTTACACTTGTTATTTTTATTTTTTTTTACTTTTTTACTTTGTCCCAGAGTGGGACATCACTGTATAAGGTCAGATCACTGGTCTGACAGTGTGCACAGCACTCTGTCACACCAGCAATCTCACTGGCACTGCTGCAGGATTTCTCAGCGCCTGCTCTCAGCAGGCACTGAGGAAGCCGCCTCCCTGCAGGATCCGGAAGGACCCCGCGGCCATCTTGGATCCGGGTTCCTGACATCGCGCTGTTCTGAGGGTCTCAGGGGAGCACGAAGGGAGCCCCCTCCCTGCGCGATGCTTCCCTATACCGCTGGAACACTGCGATCATATTTGATTGCAGTGTGCCAGGGGTTAATGAGCCGGGAGCGGTCCGTGACCGCTCCTGGCACGTAGTGCTGGGTGTCAGCTGTGATAATCAGCTGCCACCCGGCCGCGATCAGCTGCGCTCCCCCCGGGAGCGCAGCTGATCGCATATGACGTACTATTCCGTTCATGGGAATTAGGTCCAGGGTCAGATGGACGGAATAGTACGTCTGATGGGATAAAGGGGTTAAAATCTCCAAAAATAAGTATAAAGTAAAAAGGTAATTAACATATTTATTAACGAACTGGTAGAAGGTTTACACGATAAAATATCTATATTTGCAGATGATACAAAACTATGTAAGGCTAGTTTCACAATAGCGTTCGGCAGGGCTGCGTACTTCCTCCTGCGAAACCCCGCCCACTGCCGCACCTATTCCTTTCAGCACCGCCTACCTTTGCATGCGTCCTGCGTACCCTATCTTTAACATTGGGTACGCAGGCCATGCGGATGCCTCAGCATGCGTCGTTTTGATGCTGCGCCGACCGCAACAAAATGCAACATGTTGCGTTTGACGCAGTTCGGCGCGTCAAAACGACGCATGCAGAGGCATCCGCACGGCCTTCGTACCCAATGTTAAAGATAGGGTACGCAGGACGCATGCAAAGATAGGCGGTGCTGAAAGGAAGAGGTGCGGCAGTGGGCGGGGCTTGCCGGAGGACATACGCAGCCCTCCGCAGCCCTGCCGAACGCTAGTGTGAAACTAGCCTAAAGCAGTCAATACAAGAGAAGATAGTATTCTGCTACAGATGGATCTGGATAAGTTGGAAACTTGGGCCGAAAGGTGGCAGGTGCAGTTTAATAATGATAAACGTAAGGTTATACACATGGGAAGAAGGAATCAAAATCACCATTACACACTGAACGGGAAACCACTGGGTAAATCTGACATGGAGAAGGACTTGGGGATCCTAGTTAATGATAAACTTACCTGGAGCAGCCAGTGCCAGGCAACTGCTGCCAAGGCAAACAGGATCATGGGGTGCATTAAAAGAGGTCTGGATATACATAATGAGAGCATTATACTGCCTCTGTACAAATCCCTGGTTAGACCACACATGGAGGACTGTGTACAGTTTTGGGCACCGGTGCTCAGGAAGGATATAATGGAACTAGAGCGAGTACAAAGGAGGGCAACAAAATTAATAAAGGGGATGGGGAACTACAATACCCAGAGAGATTAGCAAAATTAGGATTAGAACAAAAATCATATATACATATGGGAATGAAAATCAAATTTAGTGAAACATAAATTCCCTCTAAAACTAAATTTTATTGATAATCATAAAAAAACACCAACCCAGTGAAAAAAAGGTATATAGAAATACCTCAAGATAAAATATCTAGCCTATTTGCGTGGCCTATAATAATCCTGGATATTCCTACCTGACCGTGGAGGTTGGCACCACTAGAGATTCGACTTGGCGCCCCCACTCAGCGTAGGCTAGCCCTCACTGCCCTGTTATACCCTACAATATAGGCGGGAAAACAATAATTCAAATAGGCAGGAATGAAGAGAGTCTTTGAACTAGGCTCACACAAATAAAAAAGATAACAATAGTATCCCTGCCTCAATGACCCAAAATGGCTGAAAAACCCAAGATATATATTTGGGATATAATCATGATACATTAGGCAGAGCAAAAAATAATACCCCTTATTGTCCCCATATCATCTCAGATTAGTCACATAGAAAGATTGTTTTGACAATAGATTCAGAGATGGCTAATAGACAAGAATGATTAGAGTATCAGCATAAGATTGTGCTGGTATTCAAATGAACAGCCCATAAGACATAACATATTGTTGTCATTTTGCCCCATGTGCTTGCTCCCACAGAGGGTAAACTTATCGTATCTTCTGTAAACCCCGACGCGTTTCCCCGTTAATCTGAACGGTTCATCAGGAGGTCATGGAATGATGCGGACCGGCTGCCATAATGGATGATGGTGCACCGCCGCATCGTCTCTGGTGGATTTAAATAACCGCCCATTGTTAATGCCAGAATTGGTCCACCCACGTAATAATGAGCGCATGTACCGGGTTATCCTATAGGCCACATTCCGCTTAGCTCATATACGTCAGACGCCATCGCTACTCACGCTGTCCCAGCGTGGTGTGTGAATACTACAGATACTTCCGGGAGCGATCTGCGTCTCAGCTCTTGGAGCGCACGCATCACTTCCGCCCAGACCAGTCTCAGAGCGCCGACGTCACTTCCGCCCCGTCCAGCAACATGCTGCGCTCCACTAACTGGAACGCAAAACTGCGGTCCGTTAGTATGGCGTTCATTGTGAATAGCCAAATTGCAGGCAAGCCTAATAATATGAATCGCCAGTCCAATGATTAGATAAAATAGATCAAGTTGCAAGCAGACTTAATATTATGAATCGCAGGACAGTATATCAAATACATGGGTAAAGCTGTGACCAAGGTATAATGACAATTAGTAAAGATATAAATACCCTAAATAAGATGATATCGATATCAATAACCATCATAGGTTTTGACATATAACATGTCAATAGTATGGGTGTAAACAGACATCTCAACCATTAAGAAATATATATATAGATCATAGAATGCCAATCAAGTAAGCTTATTTTCCTTTTCTATTATATAAAGCATGTGTACGATATATATTCATTTAGACCTTTTGGAGATAAGGACTGCAGCCTAAAAGTCCACTCAGCCTCACGTTTTAGGATCATTTTATCATGATCTCCCCCTCTTGTTTTGGGTTTAATCAGTTCTATCATTGTAAAGGTGATTTCTGATAGGCAGCCCGAATGTACACTATTCATATGGCGGGATATTGGTGTATCTCTTTTGTTCTTAATATCATTGCAATGCTCACCTACTCTTGTTCTTAGTTCTCTTTTAGTTTTTCCAACATAATCCAGGGGGCAAGTACAGGTGGCTTTATAGACTACCCCCATGGATCTGCAGTTACCAAAATCCCGAATGATAAATCTCTTTCCATTGGCTGAACTACAGAATGTTTTAGTTTGATTCATCATATTACATCTTGAGCAATTGCCGCATTTAAAGAAGCCCAAAGGTCTTCTATCCAGCCAAGTGTTTGTCCTCAAAGGCCTTTGATACAGGCTGTGGACCAACCGGTCCCCTATTGAGCGACCTCTCCTGTATGTGACACTCGGTTTGGAGGGTAAAAATTTACTCACATTGGGATCTGCTGTAAGAATTCCCCAGTATTTTTTCAAAATCTGGTACACCCTTTCGGATTGTTCATCAAATGTCCCAATCAATCTTACATACTGTTCAACCTCGCCCTCCCTCCTTGTGCTGTTAAGAAGCACCTCCCTATTGGACGCAAGGGCATAATTAAGAGGTCCATCCAGGACATTTTCAGGGTATCCTCTCCTCCTAAACCTATCATACAATTCCCTGGATTGTCTTTTAAAAGTCCCCACATCCGAACAGTTTCTACGAATACAGAGAAACTGCCCCTTCGGTATACCTCTTTTTAGAGGGACAGGGTAATGGCTATTCCACCTCAACAGACTGTTGGTCGCCGTTGGTTTTCTGAAGGTACTAGTGCATATTTTGCCATCATCATTTTTTGTGATGGTTAAATCCAGGAAATTTATGCTGCGAGAGTGACACTCAGAGGTAAATCTCAAACCCACCTCGTTGTTGATGTTCTCAACAAAGCGGGTGAACATCTCCCCTGGGCCAGACCAGAAGACCAAGATATCGTCTATATATCTGGCCAAGAGGCAGATGTAAGGGGTCCACCAGGCGTCCACCTCATCCCCACCAAAAATGTGAGTTTCCTCCCACCAGCTCAGGAAGATATTTGCATAAGTGGGGGCACAAGGGCTCCCCATTGCAGTCCCCCTGAGCTGGTGGAAGTACTTACTGTTGAAGAGAAAATAGTTATGGGTAAGGGTAAATTGGAGCAATTTTTTAATAAGCATGTTGTGTTCCCGAGACTCAATTGATCTTGTCTTCAGGAAGTGACTGACTGCTCCAATACCATAGTTATGTGGAATGCTACTGTATAATGCCTCAACATCAATGGAGGCAATCAATGTATTGCTTTCCACCGACATCCCCTCAAGAATGCACAAGAGGTGTGAGGTGTCCCGCACATACGATGGCAAAGAAATAACAAAAGGTCTCAAGACTCGATCTATATACACACCCACATTTTGTGTTAAGGAGTCTATTCCCGAGACTTATCGGGCTACCTTTTAGTGGTTCCAGACCCTTGTGTACCTTTGGAAGAGCATAAAAGGTAGGAATTACTGGAAAAGGTAATGTCATGAATCTCAGTTCATTTTCTGATATAAGTCCACCACTTTTAGCCTCCATCAGTATTCCTCCTAGCTCCTCTTTGTACCCAGGGGTCGGGTCCCCCCTCAGGAATTCATATGTGCTTTGGTCATCCAATAGTTGATAACACATCTTTAAATATACAGGATGATCCATAAGCACCAGATTGCCACCTTTGTCGGATGCCTTGATGATCAAATCATTATTCCTTTCCAGATTCAAAAGAGCTTTTTGTTCTCCTGCCGAGAGATTACATTGATGTTGACTACCTGGTATTTTACTTAATTCAGCTTCTACCAGTCTGATGAAAATATCTATACTGGTTACATCCGTAATAGGTGGTACCCTGGTACTCTTATTTCTCAAATCCCCCTCTCCTGAGCATTTTCACCGAGGAGGCCAGTTAATGCCTGAAAACTCTCTAGGTCCTCCTCGGACAGACTCAAACTATTCAACTGTTCAACATCATGCTTTTGAAAAAATAATTTCCATTTTAAATTTCGCCCAAATAGATTTAAGTCTTTAACCCAACCAAAACAATTAAAGGGGTTTGTGGGAACAAAATTAAAGCCCTTCCTCAACACTGAATAGTCCTCTCTTGATGGAGTATACGATGAGAGATTGATAACCTGGCCTTGATCTATCAGTGTTTCTTCCTCAGATCGTACCCCATTATAGGGCCCCGATCCAAAAAAGACTGTGAGGCTCCAGAGCCAGATGGTCCAGAATTGGTACCTGTGTTTTGATATATACCTCTTCCGCCCCCCCTTTTTTTTTTGGTACTGATTCCTTGATGCCCTCCATTTTCCTCTAGTATGTCTCCCTCTTATAGAAAAATTAGGAAAGGTCTCAGTTTTTTCTGTGTCAGACGTATCTATATCTGAAGATGATACTTCACTGACTGTCCCTACCTGATACTCATATGCCTTATTTTCTTTGAATTCGGATAAATCCCGCAAAAATTGTGTATGCTTACGGTCCTTTAGATTGGTCTGAAATTTTTCCACAGACGTTTGTAGTATATTTTCTCGTCTAGTGAAATCAGGATCTGTCTTCAATTTCTGAATTTTTTCTATTAGACTATTTAGTCTTTTACTAGATTCCTGAAAGAGTTTTTGTTCCTCACTTAATAAGAGCTGCATAAAGCGTAGAGACGAATCTATAGATTCCCCAGTCCAGGCTGTTAGAAGTACGGGATTTGCTGTACGTGGGGAGGGATGAACATTAATCCTTAACCCTTTCGGTACGATTCTGTTTTTAATGTAATTTTCTAGCCTACGCTGAGTGGGGGCGCCAAGTCGAATCTCTAGTGGTGCCAACCTCCACGGTCAGGTAGGAATATCCAGGATTATTATAGGCCACGCAAATAGGCTAGATATTTTATCTTGAGGTATTTTTATATACCTTTTTTTTCACTGGGTTGGTGTTTTTTTATGATTATCAATAAAATTTAGTTTTAGAGGGAATTTATGTTTCACCAAAATTAGGATTAGCAAAATAGTCTAGAAAAAAAGACGACTGAAGGGCGATCAAATAACCATGTATAAGTATAAAAGAGGACAATACAAATATCTCTCCGAGGATCTGTTTATACCTAGGAAGGTGACGGTCACAAGGGGACATTCTCTGTGTCTAGAGGAGAGAAGGTTTTTCCACCAACACAGAAGAGGATTCTTTATTGTTAGGGCAGTGAGAATCTGGAATTCCTCTCCTGAGGAGGTGGTGATGGCAAACTTAGTCGAGGGGTTCAAGAAAGGCCTGTCTGTCTTCCTGGAGCGTAACAATATTGTATCTTACAGTTATTAGGTTCTTTAGAAGGACGTAGATCTGGGGATTTATTCTGACGGAATATAGGCTGAACTGGATGGACAAATGGCTTTTTTCGACATTGCTAACTATGTTACTATGTAACATGGGTTGCAACATGGACCTGGTGGCACCTCTCTAGAGGTAAATAACCGGCTTATACCAGAATCCATGGGTAGAAACAACTCAGGAGCTTCAGATGTGGACACTCACCTCTGTGAGCAGAAGATGCATGATTGCCAGGGCATGTCGAACCACCCTCTGGGACAGTGGCTTCACAGACGAAGCTTCAACCTCCAAAAATGGGTCAGAATGGAGGGAAAGAGAAGCCATCAGGTAATCCGAAGCTAAAAGAGAAGAGACCAGTAAGAGAGTAATCAGCCATAATACTGAACCGTCCTGTCGGACCTAGCAGCCATAATACTAAACAGTCCTGCCGGACCTAGCAGCCATAATACTGAACAGCCGTGTTGGACCTAGCAAGCATTATACAGAACAGCCATGTTGGACCTAGCAGCCATAATACTGAACAGTAAACCAAAAGAAAAGAATAGTGACAAAATGCCACTACAAAATAAAATAAACTTATAAGAAGCCGAGTGCGGTGAAACGCGCGTCGGGGCTTTCCTGCATCCCCCCCTCCATCGGTGCAGTGTGCACGCTATCATCATGTCACAAGGTAATGATTAGCTTAATAATTTTGGCATGTCTTTTGTTCTCAACTCGCTTTTCTCTGTGTTATCTATTAGTATTTTACTATGGTTATTTATACTGATGAAGCGAGTTTGAAACCAGATCTTTTTTGATTATTCATGCCTGCGCACATGCACGGTATGTGAGGGGGAGATTTGTGTCATTTCTCTTAATCACTGTCTACCTTTTTGACAGTGATTGGCTGTATTATATCTTCTTCCCTTATACTAGGTTTGTCCATAAGTCTCATGTTTTGATTTGTTATTATATATTATAATAAATATTGTTATATTTTCATAAATACCTCTCTTTGTGATATTTTATTTTGATCTATATCCATATATAAATATCTTATTATAAGTTTATTTTATTTTATAGTGGCATTTTGTCACTATTCTTTTCTTTTGGTTTACTGTTTTGTCAGGCTTGAGGTATGTCCCGGGTAGCTACGGTGACAATCTTTTTAGGTTAAGATAATACTGAACAGTCTTACCGGACCTAGCAGTCTGTGGAGACAAGGGGGTCAGTGAGTACTCTTATCAGCTGGCCCGGCTGTCTTTAGAAAGTCTTCATGGAGCCAAGGCTCATACCACTGAACGCCCGCTCTCTCTCCCCATGGGCAGAACACTACTTAGACAACACAGGGTGAGGGTAAAACTGTGGCAATAATTTATTGAAAAACCAACACACAACAGCATACATAACAGTCCCCGCAAATATCCAAGATGGTGCAAATTACAGAGTCTCACCCTTCCTTTGATTCGCTGGGATTAGTGCTGCTTCCAGTGTCACATACCCCCACAAGTGGCTCACACTTTTGGTGGGCCCCCACAGTGAGGAGGTAACGACAAGCTTAGGAAGTTAACTGAGAGCAGTGAGGTATGTGGGCAGGTGAACCCATTATCCCAACCTGGATTCTTTAAGATGTCTCTGGGGTTTCAGCGATGGTCAATGAAGCAGTCCTGTGACCTTCCAGTCGAGCCCGTAGTACCCTAAGCTGATATCCTGTAGAATCACACCGACCAAAAGAAAATGTCTCTTTATATAGTTCTCAACTGGCCTTCAACCATCGTCCAGAGGTCAGAGAGAGATGTGAATGAGGCCAACCTGCATTGTTCAATTATGTAAGCTATTTGCCTAGCTTTTCCTCCTCTGTTTGGGAATGCCAAGAAACTGGCTGGCATAAACAATGTAAGTAATCAGCATACCAGAACACATCATTGTTCAGTGGCCATGCCTTAAGGTACTGTCACACTAAACGAGATCGCTAACGAGATCGCTTAAGTGTCAGCGATTTTATGACGCAGCAGCGACCTCGTTAGCGACGTCGCTGTGTGTGACAAGTAGCGGCGATGTGGCCTGCTGCGATGTCGCTGATCGCTCATGACGTTCTGAGCCGTTTTTTGGTCGTTGGTGTCCGCTGGTGAGCCTGAATGTCGCTGAGTGTCGACTCCTTATGAACGTTCTGAGCCGTTTTGTCGTGGGTCGTGGTGTCCACGCCGCATGGGTGAGTCACTGATCCTATCGTTCTGAGATCGTGTTGGACACCCTTTATGAACGACTTCACCAGCATCGCAGGTGGGACTAGTTTTCCCAACGACGCAGAGGTCGTTATACAGATCGCTGATCTCTCATGAGATCTTTGTGTTTGGAAGCTACCATATATACTCAGTATAAGCCGACCCGTGTATAAGCCGACCCCCCTAATTTTGCCACAAAAAACTGGGAAAACGTATTGACTCGCGTTAAGCCTAGGTGAAAAATGATTATGCCCCCATAAACTGCACAGATTATGCCCCCATATGCTGCACAGATTATGCCCCCACATGCTCCACAGATTATGCCCCCACATGCTCCACAGATTATGCCCCCATATGCTGCAGATTATGCCCCGTATGATCCAGATTATGCCCCATATGCTCCACAGATTATGCCCCATATGCTCCACAGATTATGCCCCCATATGCTCCACAGATTATGCCCCCATATGCTCCACAGATTATGCCCCATATGTTCCACAGATTATGCCCCCATATGCTCCAGATTATGCCCCATATGCTCCAGATTATGCCCTATATGCTGCACAGATTATGCCCCCGTATGATCCACAGATTATGCCCCCATATGCTCCAGATTATGCCCCCATATGCTCCCCACATTATGCCCCATATGATCCACAGATTATGCCCTCATATGCTCCATAGATTATGCCCAATATGTTCCACAGATTATGCCCCCATATGCTCCAGATTATGCCCCCATATGCTCCAGATTATGCCCCCATATGCTCCAGATTATGCCTCATATGCTGTACAGATTATGCCCCCATATGCTCCACAGATTATGCCCCCATATGCTCCAGATTATGCCCCCATATGCTGCACAGATTATGCCCCCATATGCTGCACAGATTATGCCCCCATATGCTGCACAGATTATGCCCCCCACATGCTCCAGATTATGCCCCCATATGCTGCACAGATTATGCCCCCATATGCTCCAGATTAGGCCCCCATATGCTGCAGATTATGCCCCCATATGCTGCACAGATTAGGCCCCCATATGCTCCACAGATTATGCCCCCACATGCTCCACAGATTATGCCCCATAGTATACGTCCCTTATGCTGCCACGCTGCTGCTGCTGCTGGGGGCCAGGTGCTGGTGTCCTGAGCAGGCGGTGACACTAGTGCGCTATGGGGGACAGGTGCCGGTGTCACCGCTCGCTCAAGACCCCGGCACCTGACGTCATCGCGCGCTCTGCCTGAACATTCACAGCCAGAGGAGTCGGACGAGGGAGCAGCGCACAGCGGTGGTCCGGGGACAGGTAAATATCACTATACTCACCCCTCCGCCGGCGCGTCCCTGCAGCCTCTCCTCTCCTCCCGGCGCTCTCCGCAGCGCTTCCGTCCTACAGCGGTCACGTGTTACCGCTCATTAAAGTCATGAATATGTGCATATTCATGACTTTAATGAGCGGTAGCATGTGACCGCTGCAGGAAGGAGCCGGAGATCGTGGGAAAAGCAGGGGGGTGCAGAGACCGCGCCGGCGGAGGGGTGAGTATGATCCGACACACCCGCTCCCCCGCCGACCCCTGTATATGACCCGCGTATAAGCCGAGAGGGGGATTTTCAGCCCTAAAAAATGGGCTGAAAATCTCGGCTTATGCACGAGTATATACGGTAACTAGCGACCACATAGCGATCGCACCAACGATCTCGCCAGGTCGTGTCCTTGTCGTGATCGCTGGTGCGATCGCTAAGTGTGACAGTGCCTTTACTGTTTTACAAAGATAACAGAAGACAAACTGTAGGAGATGATATATCAGAGGTAAATATTCGTGCTACAAGAAGAGTCAATACTTCAGACCACAGTTTATGATTATTGGCCTACTCAATTTACATCTGGCATAATTAAGAAGAAATGCTGTGTCATCACACAGCCACAATACTGAACAGTCCTGTTGGACCTAGCAGCCACAATACTGAACAGTCCTGTTGGACCTAGCAGCCACAATACTGAACAGTCCTGTTGGACCTAGCAGACACAATACTGAACAGTCCTGTTGGACCTAGCAGCCATCTTGGACAAACTTTAAGCCAACTGATTCAGCAGCTGATGAGATGCAGTTCTGGGAGCTCCAGCCAGAATGGAAACATGAAATGACATTAGTGCCAGTAGCCGGTATGGCATAAACAAGGCCGGGCTATGTGGTAGTACACACGTGGTCAAAATTGTTGGCACCCTTCGTTTAATGACAGAAAAACCCACAATGGCTGAAAAGCAATGTCTGACTTTCATTTGTTCATTTTCATAGATTTTTATTTATTATTACTTTTGTCAGATTCAAGTTATTTCTGTCATCATTGTGGGCTTTTCTGTCATTAAATGAGGGGTACCAACAATTTTGACCACGTGTGTAAATAAGTGGTGTTATATGGTAGCAAGTAGTGTCTGTCATAGTGACCAGAACAATAGAGTTGTGAGCATGTGAAGAGTTATGTGAGTAGGCTAAAAGCAGTGATGTGATTAAAGATAGTAGCTAAAAGGAACATGGAGAGATATGGATCTTAACGTAGTTTGGGAAAATACTTATTAATGTCATATTGTGTCATTGTATCTTGTTATAAAATACACATCTCATGGCTATGCCCTTTGCTGCAATGTGTAGCTTTCTTTGTATAAACATGTCTTAAAAGCCCCATATATTGTTGTTTGACTATCACTATCGCTAGATATCCATGCGTTGCTGGGTTATTAGTGTGCCTCAGGGTATTAGTGTCTCCACCTCCGGGGTAATATTGTCCCCCACTTCCCCAGGGTATTAGTGTCCCTCGTCTCCCGTGGGGTATTAGTGTCCACCCCCTCCCATGGGGTATTAGTGTCCCCCCATCATCCAGGGTACTCGTGTTATTCCCCCGGGGTATTAGTGTCCCCCCCTGGGTATTAGTGTCCTCCCCTCCAGGGTATAAGTCGGGCCAGCCTTAGCCTGACTGGTGACCTGTGCAAACCTACTGTTTGTTTCATTCATTCATTCCTATTCATTTATTTACTCAGTTTCCCTGGACACAGGGCACTGGCCAGCCAGAGACAAGGAAGGGGGTTGCTGCAGGGACCTCCTTTAAATGTGTGTGTATACAATATATGTGTGTTTATATATATATATATATATATATATATATACATATATATATGTATGTGAGCGTATATACAGTCCCTGACAGAAGTTATGTCGCTTATCTACGTTATGTAAATCAAAGCTTATAACCTGACGTTAAATTCATCCATTGGTTTTATAAATTACTCTTTTGAAAGCTGAAACCCTCCCAAATTTGTTTTAGGTTAAGAAAATAAATTGGCATCAATGCTAAAATATTGATCATTTAATGAACACAGAATGGTCAGATTTTGGAAAGACAAAAGTTTTGTCGCCCATAGAAAGTAATGTGATATTCAAACAAATAATTATCTTAACCCCTTCACCCCCAAGGGTGGTTTGCACGTTAATGACTGGGCCAATTTTTACAATTCTGACTACTGTCTCTTTATGAGGTTATAACTCTGGAACGCTTCAACGGATCTTCGAGATTCTGAGATTGTTTTCTCGTGACATATTGTACTTCATGTTAGTGGTAAAATTTCTTCGATATACCTTGCGTTTATTTTTGAAAAAAACACAAATATGGCGAAAATTTTGCAATTTTCAAACTTTGAATTTTTTTTTCCCTTAAAACAGAGAAATATGTCACACAAAATAGTTAAGAAATAACATTTCCCACATGTCTACTTTACATCAGCACAATTTTGGAACCAAAATTTTTTTTTGTTAGGAAATTATAAGGGTTAAAAGTTGACCAGTGATTTCTCATTTTTACAACAAAATTTACAAAGCCATTTTTTTAGGGACCACCTCACATTTGAAGTCACTTTGACGGGTCTATATAGCAGAAAATACCGAAAAGTGACACCATTCTAAACACTGCACCCCTCAAGGTACTCAAAACCACATTCAAGAAGTTTAATAACCCTTCAGGTGCTTCACAGGAGCTGAAGCAACGTGGAAGGAAAAAATTAATATTTAACTTTTTAGCCACAAAAATGATCTTTTACAAACTTTTTTTTTATTTTCACAAGGGTAAAAGGAGAAAATGGACAGATAAAGTTGTTGTGCAATTTCTCCTGAGTACGCCAATACCCCATAAGTGGGGAAAACCACTGTTTGGGCACACGGCAGAGCTCGTAAGGGAAGGAGCACCGTTTGACTTTTTCAAACTAAAATTGGCTGGAGTTGAGATTGGACGCCATGTCGTGTTTGGAGAGCCCCTGATACGCCTAAACAGTGGAAACCCCCCACAAGTGACACCATTTTGGAAACTAGACCCCCTAAGGAACTTATCTAGATGTGTTGTGAGCACTTTGAACCCCAAAGTGTTTCACAAAAGTTTATAATGCCTGGGTGTGAAAAAAAAAAAAACTATTTTCCACCAAAATGATTTTTTAGTCCCAAATTTTTGATTTTTCCCAAGGAAATTGGACCCCAAAGTTGTTGTCCAATTTGTCCTGAGTACGCTGATACCCCATATGTGGGGGGGGAACTGTTTGGGCGCACGGCAGGGCTTGGAAAGGAAGCAGTAACGTTTTGGAATGCAAACATTGATGGGGGTCATGTTCCGTTTGTAGTGCCCCAGATGAGCCTAAACAGTGGAAACCCCCCACAAGTGACCCCATTTTGGAAGCTAGACCCCCTAAGGAACTTATCTAGATCTTTGGTGAGCACTTTGAACCCCCAAGTGCTTCACACAAGTTTATAATGCCCGGGCATGAAAATAAAAAATCCTATTTTTTTCCCACGAAAATTATCTCTTAGTCACTAATTTTTTATTTTCCCATAGGTAACAGGAGAAATTGGACCACAAAATTTGTTGTCCAATTTGTCCTGAGTACGCTGATACCCCATATGTGGGGGGGAATCACTGTTTGGGCGCACGGCAGAGCTCGGAATGGAAGGAGCACCATTTGACTTTTTCCAACCAAAATTGGCTGGAATTGAGATTGGACGCCATGTTGCATTTGGAGAGCCCCTGATGTGCCTAAACAGTGGAAACCCCCAAGTGACCCCATTTGGGAAACTAGACCCCCTAAGGAACTTATCTAGATCTTTGGTGAGCAATTTGAACCCCCAAGTGCTTCACACAAGTTTATAACGTAGAACCGTAAAATTAAAAAATCATATTTTTTTCCACAAAATTGATCTCTTCACCCCAATTTTTATTTTCCCAAGGGTAACAAGACTCCAAAAGTTATTGTGCAATTTGTCCTGAGTACGCTGATACCCCATATGTGGGGGTAAACCACTGTTTGGGTGCATGGCAGAGTTTGGAAGGGAAGGAGCGCCGTTTGACTTTTTCAACGCAGAATTGGCTGGATGCCATGTCGTATTTGGAGAGCTCCTGATCTGCCTAAACAGTGGAAACCCCCCACAAATGACACCATTTTGGAAACTAGACCCCTCAAGGAACTTATCTAGATGTGTGGTGAGCACTTTGAACCCCAAAGTGCTTCACAGAAGTTTATAACGTACAGCCGTAAAATAAAAAAATCCTTTTTTTTTACAAAAATGATTTTTTCGCCCCCAATATTTTATTTTCACAAGGGTAACAGGAGAAATTGGACCCCAAAAGTTGTTGTCCAATTTGTCCTGAGTACGCTGATACCCAATATGTGGGAGTAAACTACTGTATGGGCGCACATCGGGGCTCGGAAGGGAAGTAGTGACGTTTTGGATTGCAGACTTTGATGGAATGGTCTGGGGGCATCATGTCGCATTTGGAGAGCCCCTGATGCACCTAAACAGTGGAAACCCCCTACAAGTGACCCCATTTTGGAAAATAGACCCCACAAGGAACTTATCTAGATGTGTGGTGAGCACTTTGAACCCCGAAGTGCTTCACAGAAGTTTATAACGTACAGCAGTAATAATAAAAAATACTTTTTTTTTTTTTTTTTTACAAAAATTATTTTTTTCGCCCCCAATATTTTATTTTCACAAGGGTAACAGGAGAAATTGGACCCCAAAATTTGTTGTCCAATTTGTCCTGAGTACGCTGATACCCAATATGTGGGAGAAAACGGCTGTATGGGTGCACGTCTGGGCTCAGAAGGGAAGTAGTGACGTTTTGGATTGCAGACTTTGATGGAATGGTCTGGGGGCATCATGTCGCATTTGGAGAGCCCCTGATGCGCCTAAACAGTGGAAACCCCCCACAAGTGACCCCATTTTGGAAAATAGACCCCACAAGGAACTTATCTAGAAGTGTGGTGAGTGCTATGAAGCCCCAAGTGCTTCACAGAAGTTTTATAACATACAGCCGTAAAAACAAAAAAAATCTTTTTTTTTTTACAAAAATGATTTTGTCACCCTCAGTTTTTTATTTTCCCAAGGGTAACAGAAGAAATAGGACAAATTGCACAATAACTCTTGTGGTCCAGAGTACGCTGATACCCCCATATGAGGGGGTAAACTACTGTTTGGGCGAATGGCAGAGCTCAGAAGTGAAGGAGCACCGTTTGACTTTTTCAACGCAGAATTGGCTGGAATTGAGATCAGACGCCATGTCACATTTGGAGAGCCCCTGATGTGCCTAAACAGCAGAAACCCCCCAATTCTAACTCCAAACCTAACCCCAACACACCCCTAACCCTAGTCCCAACCCTAACCACAAACCTAACCCTAACACACCCCTAACCCTAATCCCAACCCTAATCCTAACGTTAGCGCCAACCCTAACCCTAACTTTAGCCGCAACCCTAACCCTAACGGGAAAATGGAAATAAATACATTTTTTTAATTTTATTATTTTTCCCTAACTAAGGGGGTGATAAAGGGGGTTTGATTTACTATTTATAGCGGGTTTTCATGATTGGCAGCTGTCACGCTAAAAGACGCTTTTTATTGCAAAAAATAGTTTTTAGCATCACCACATTTTGAGAGCTATAATTTTTGCATATTTTGGCGCAGAGTCATGTGAGGTCTTATTTTTTGCGGGACGAGGTGACGTTTTTATTGGTACCATTTATGACCACGTGACATTTTTTGATCGCTTTTTATTTTGATTTTTGGGAGGTTAGAATGAACAAAAATCAGCAATTCATGAATTTCTTTTGGGGGAGGCGTTTATACCGTTCCGCGTGTGGTAAAATTGATAAAGCAGTTTTATTCTTCGGGTTAGTACGATTACGGCGATACCTCATTTATATCATTTTTTTATGTTTTGGCGCTTTTATAGAATGAAAACAATTTTATATAAAAAAATTATTATTTTGCATCGCTTTATTCTGCGAGCTATAACTTTTTTATTTTTTCGCTGATGATGCTGTATGACGGCTCGTTTTTTGCGGGACAAGATGGCGTTTTCAGTGGTATCATGTTTATTTATATCGGTCTTTTTGATCGCGTGTTATTCCACTTTTTGTTCGGCGGTATGATGATAAAGCATTTATTTTTTGCTTAGTTTTTTTTTTTTAAGGGGTTCACTAAAGGGGTTAACTAGTGGGACAGTTTTATAGAGGGGGTCGTTACGGACGCGGCGATACCAAATATGTGTACTTTTATTGTTTTGGTTTTTTATTTACAGGAAAAAATGAATTTATTGGGGAATATTTTTTTTTTTTTGATTTTTTTTACCACTTTTTATTTTTATTTCTTTTACTTTTTTACTTTGTCCCAGGGTGGGACATCACAGTATTTTACCAGATCGCTGGTGTGACAGTGTGCACAGCACTCTGTCACACCAGCGATCGCTCTGGCATCGCTGCAGGCTTCCTCAGCGCCTGCTCTCAGCAGGCGCTGAGGAAGCCGCCTCCCTGCAGGACCCCGGCGCCATCTTGGATCCGGGGACCTGGAGGGAGGACGGACCCTCGGAACAGCGCGACACATAGCGCTGCTCTGAGGGTCTCAGGGGAGCGCGCAGGGAGCCCCCTCCCTGCACGATCCTCCCCTGTTCCCCCGGTACACCGCAATCATGTTTGATTGCGGTGTGCCAGGGGTTAATGTGCCGGGAGCGGTCCGTGATAAACAGCTGACACCCGGCCGCGATCAGCTGCGCTCCCCCCGGGAGCGCAGCTGATCGCCCATGACGTACTATTCCATCCATGGGAATTAGGTCCAGGGTCACATGGACGGAATAGTACGCCGGATGGAATAAAGGGGTTAAAATACAAATATATGTTGCATAACATTGGTGAATGAAGTTGTGGTGCTATTAGAGTCATATTTAATATTTTGTGTGACTTCCATGAGCTTGAAGGACTGCATCCATGCGGTTCAACAATGATTCATACAATTTATTAATGAAGTCATCAGGAATAGCAGAGAATGCCGTCTTACATGCCTCACAGAGTTCATCTAGATTCCTTGGTTTTGTCTTCCAAGCTTCCTCTTTCATCCTACCCCAAACATGCTCAATGATGTTCATGTCTGGTGACTGGGCTGGCCAGTCCTTGAGCACCTTGATCTTTTTTGCCTGGAGGCACTTTGTTCTAGAGATGGATGTATGTGATGAAGCACCATCCTGCTACAAAATTTGACCCCTTTTATGATTTGGAATATAAGAGGTAGCTAATACTTCTTGATATTTTAGGCTATTGATATTGCCTTCCACCTTGCAAATGTTTCGCACACCCCATACTGAATTTAACCCCAGACCATGATCTTTCCACCACCAAATTTAACTGTTTTCTGGGTGTATTTTGGATCCATACGGGCTCCAGTAGGTCTCCTGCAGTATTTGCGGCAGCTGTGGTGTAATTCTACTGAAGATTCATCAGAGAAATCCACATTCTGCCACTTTTCCAGCGTCCATCTGTTTAGCAGGCTGTGGGACTTTGCAAATGCCACATGGTTTTTTATTTGCCTTTTGTTTAGTGCTGGCTTCTGGCACTGAATCGACCACGGAGGCCATTTCAAGACAGAATCCTACAAACTGTTCTAGTTGACAAAGGGACTTGAGGTGACCAGGCCTGTTGGAGCTCTGCTGCAGTGGAAGAGGGGCTTGCTTTGGATTTTCTAACAAACGTTCCTCCTGAGCAGTTGTCTGCGGGTCTGCCGACCTGGCTTGTCAAACACATCTCCAGTCTCTTCAAATCTTTTTTTAATTCTTTGTACTTACGCTGAGACACACCAAAGGTGCCAGCCAACTCTGCAGTGGATCTGGTCTTCAGCCTCTTGATAATCAGGATTTGGATTGCAGAGTGTATTTTTGGCATGTTGTCAGAGCCAAGTTACAGTTCAAGTGAAGGTCTGGGGTGCTGGGTTCTTTTATACACACCCACTAATTAACCGATCATTTACTGAGCACTGGTGAGGATGTAAACTCGGATTGGGTGCATTATATGACCAGGTGACAAAACTTTTGTCTGCCAAAACATGACCATTCTGTGTTCATTAAATGATCAATATTTCAGCATTGATGCCAATTTATTTTCTTATACCTAAACCAAATTGGGAGGGTTTCAGCTTTCAAAAGAGTAATTATAAAACCAATGGATGAATTTAACGTCAGGTTATAAGCTTTGATTTACATAACATGGATAAGCGACAAACTTCTGTCAGGGACTGTACAGTAAAGTAATAATATAAATAATCTTTATTTTATATAGCGCTAACATATTCCGCAGCGCTTTACAGTTTGCACACATTATCGTCGCTGTCCCGATGGGGCTCACAATCTAGATTCCCTATCAGTATGTTTTTGGAGTGTGGGAGGAAACCGGAGTACCCGGAGGAAACCCACGCAAACACGGGAGAACATACAAACTCCTTGCAGATGTTGCCTTGGTGGGACTCGAACCCAGGACTCCAGCGCTGCAAGGCTGCAGTGCTATCCACTGAGCCACCGTGCTGCCATGGCCCAACAGTAATACAGTGTGTGCATATATGTGTATATACAGTATACACAGTTGTGAGTGTATAGAAAATATTCAAAATTGAGAGTCCTCAGTGGGTGATACCTTGAGACTCTCAATTCTGAATATTACTGGCTAACACGGTACAAAGATATACATCTTTCCTGTGTGTGTATATACAAGTGTGTGTATATATACAGCATATACGTGTGTACATGTATGTGTGTATATCCAGTGTGTGTTTATGTGAGTGTATATACAGTATATACAGTGTGTATATATATGTGGTGTAGATACAGTATATACGTGTGTGTGTATATATAGAATCATAGAATCATAGAATGGTAGAGTTGGAAGGGACCTCCTGGGCCTTCTGGTCCAACCCCTGCTCAAAGCAGATTCACTGAATCATCCCAGACAGATGTCTATCCAGCCTCTGTTTGAAGACTTCCATTGAAGGAGAACTCACCACCTCTTGTGGCAGCCTGTTCACTCATTGATCACCCTAACTGTCAAAAAGTTTTTTCTAATATCTAATCTGTGTCTCCTCCCATTCAGTTTCATCCCATTGCTTCTGTCTTTCCTTGTGCAAATGAGAATAAGATGATCCTTCTACAATGTGACAGCCCTTGAGATATTTGTAGACAGCTATTAAGTCTCCTCTCAGTCTTCTTTTTTGCAAGCTAAACATTACCCACACACACAACACACACACACAGTATATACTTATGTGTATAGACAGTATATACGTCGTGTGTATACACGTGTGTTTCATATATGTGAGTGTATATACAGTATATACAGCGTGTATATATGTGTGAATAACAGTATACACCAGGATGTGGAGTCGGAGTCCATTTTGGTGGAGTCAGATTCGGTATAAATGGACCAACTCCTAGACTCCTAAAATATATAATAAATTGCGTACAGTAGTTCAATGCAGTTTGTGGGGAATATTTTTTTCATATGAATTTGGGAAAGTTAGGAAATATCCTATAAAATGTCTGTCCTATTCCTAATCTAAGGTAGAAAAATATTTAGAGTTGAGAGTCCTCAGTGGTTGATACCTTTTAATGGCTAACTGAAAAGATGGTAACAAATTGCAAGCTTTCGAGACTACTCAGGTCTCTTCATCAGGCTGAACTAATACAAAATCTGAAGATCACATATTTATACACAAAAACACAGAAAAATGCAATAGGTAAGACAAGTGACGTGACCGGCAAAAACTGAGAACAAGGATGAATTCTCATCGCCACGCAATAAGAGAAAAAAGAATGGATCTACCTGTGGCAAAACATTTTTGCTCCCCTGATCATAGCATGTCAGATATGAAATACTGGTACTAAGAAGCAGATTCACATCTCTGAGGCAGAGAAGAATTTGCGAATACAAATTGATGGTGACCTTTGACACTCTTAATGCTGGAATGAACCTTCACATGGTTTTATGGCCTATTACATCAATTAAGGAATTTACTCCAAATACCCTGTGAAAACATCACAAAACATTACCAGACCCCAATCAGAGGGTAATAAAACTTTCTCTCCTTATCTATGAATTGTTCCAATGTTTGTGCTCGTCCCTCTGCCATGGTGACTGTTCTGCTTCACGTCACTTGTCTTACCTATTGCATTTTTTTCTGTGTTTTTGTGTATAAATATGTGATTCTTCAGATTTTGTATTAGTTCAGCCTGATGAAGAGACCTGAGTAGTCTCGAAAGCTTGCAATTTGTTACCATCTTTTCAGTTAGCCATTAAAAGGTATCAACCACTGAGGACTCTCAACTCTAAATATTTTTCTATCTACTGGCTAACACGGTACGAAGATATACATCTTTACTGTATCAAAATGGAGGATACCAGAATGTACCGCATCTTTATGGAACTAAAACCACTTCTGAAGAAACGTGCACAAATGGACAGCGATATTTTTTTCTTATCTAAATGCAAAAAGGAGAATTTAATTCCCAAAGGACTCTGGATTACAAACCCAATTCTTCACACCTACAATACCCATTATGCAAAAAACCTTTGTCACAGGACGTCTGAGAGACTTAGGAACCATCTTTTGCATGTCTGCTACAGCATAAGGAGTAACGTCCAAGGGCAATTTGAAAGCCTAAGGAAAACACTTCCAGAAACCACAGAACAAAAATTACAACAATACTACAACAAACTACGGACCTTTCTGATTCATAACAAAGAAAAGAAACTACACAGACTGCGTCTCAATTCCGGACTCTATACAAACAGATCCAAAACAAAACCTGACAACTCTGACAACCACTCCATTCCAGACACAAAAGCATCTAACTGTGTCATCAATCTCTCAGATTACAAACCCAACAAAGTGGAGCTTGCCGTGCTTTCTAGAGGACTCTCATTTTGTCCCACTAAGGCCCTGGATAAAACCGAACTCTGCAGTGATATGGAACATTTTTCAGGAGACTGCGCCTGAGGGAATACTTCAATGATACAGAAGATTCAGAAAACACTCGGACTGAAGGAAAAGGGATCTCAACAACCAAGAAGAGATCAGACTGGACACCTCCTCCTGGACGCAACCCTCATTTGGATAAATATATAGACTCATTCAGATATTTGATAAAATCCACCATCATAGCCACCAACAAGAGACAAGCATCCAACATCAGTGCCCAGGAGAGAAAGGCTATACAGTCTCTGAAAACCAACAAAGAAATCATCATTAAACCTGCTGACAAGGGAGGTGCAATAGTCATGATGAACACATCAGACTATATGAAGGAAGCAAACAGACAACTTACAGACACACGCTACTACAGAAAATTGGAGTCGGACCCTACACAGGACTATTACAAGGAACTAAGCAAGTTGGTATCTTGTCTGTCTGACAAATCCATAAGAGCCGATGACCTGATACCAGAGAGTCCAAGAACAGGGACATTCTACATGCTTCCCAAAATCCACAAAGCCGGAAATCCAGGGAGGCCGATTATTTCATGTGTGGACACCATAACTGAGCAGGTATCTGGATGGGTAGAGGGCATTCTTAAACCTCTGGTAAAGGATACACCCAGCTACATTCAGGACACAACTGACCTACTGAATAAACTAGCAGCAATAGGTCCTCTACCAGAAGGAACCATCCTGGCCACCATGGATGTGGAATCCTTGTACTCTAATATCCCACACCAGGATGGATTAAATGCCTGCAAAGACTTCATGAAAAACACAGAGAATGATGCTGATTCTGTGGTGAAACTCACAAAATTCATCCTCACCCACAATTACTTTGAATTTGACAACAAGATCTATTTACAGGAGACTGGCACAGCGATGGGAAGTAAAATGGCTCCACAGTATGCAAATCTTTTCATGGCCAAGCTTGAAAGCGACTTTCTGTCCTCATGTCCAACCAGGCCTCGGGCCTACTACCGCTACATTGATGACATTTTAATCATCTGGACGGAGTCTGAGCAACAGCTAAAGACGTTCCACGAACAGTTCAATCAATTTCATCCCACCATCAACTTAACACTTAACTACTCCAGCACTGAAATTAACTTTTTGGACACCATCATTAAACTGAAGGACAATGAAATAGAGACATCCCTGTATCAGAAGCCAATCGACCGTCCAACATACCTTAAATGGGACAGTTTCCATCCAAAACACATAAAAAACTCTATTGTCTACAGCCAAGCCATCAGATACAACCGTATATGTTCCAACCCCATGGATAGAGATGAACACCTTGGTCGCCTTAGAAAGACCTTTTTAAATCAGGGCTACCATCCAAGAACAATTGAAAACCAAATTACAAGAGCCACCAGAATATCAAGGGATCACCTGCTACATTACAAAGCTAAAGAAGAAAATAACCGGGTGCCTTTAGTGGTCACCTACAATCCAAATCTGGAGGTGCTAAGGGAGCTGCACGGAAACTACAACCTTTACTACAAAAAGATGCCCGGTTACAATCCATATTTCCAGACCCCCCACTACTGTGTTTTAGGCAGCCCCCAAATCTAAGAAGCATCATTGTCAGAAGTTCCCTGTCCTCCCCAACAGCTGCAGGAACCTTGCCTTGCAATCAGAAGAAATGCAAAACCTGTCCATTTATAATGACCACGGACAAGATAAAGATCCCCAACTCACATCAGGACTACAAGATACCAGGTACTTTCAGCTGCATCACATCTAATGTTGTGTACCTAATTATATGTACTAAATGTCCAACTGGGGGTCTGTATGTGGGGGAGACCGGGCAAAAACTGAGAACAAGGATGAATTCTCATCGCCACGCAATAAGAGAAAAAAGAATGGATCTACCTGTGGCAAAACATTTTTGCTCCCCTGATCATAGCATGTCAGATATGAAAATACTGGTACTACCGTAAGAAGCAGATTCACATCTCTGAGGCAGAGAAGAATTTGCGAATACAAATTGATGGTGACCTTTGACACTCTTAATGCTGGAATGAACCTGTCACATGGTTTTATGGCCTATTACATCAATTAAGGAATTTACTCCAAATACCCTGTGAAAACATCACAAAACATTACCAGACCCCAATCAGAGGGTAATAAAACTTTCTCTCCTTATCTATGAATTGTTCCAATGTTTGTGCTCGTCCCTCTGCCATGGTGACTGTTCTGCTTCACGTCACTTGTCTTACCTATTGCATTTTTTCTGTGTTTTTGTGTATAAATATGTGATTCTTCAGATTTTGTATTAGTTCAGCCTGATGAAGAGACCTGAGTAGTCTCGAAAGCTTGCAATTTGTTACCATCTTTTCAGTTAGCCATTAAAAGGTATCAACCACTGAGGACTCTCAACTCTAAATATTTTTCTATCTACTGGCTAACACGGTACGAAGATATACATCTTTACTAATCTAAGGTATAGACTTTTAGCTGAGATGAATCTGTGCTGCAGTTTATGTTCATGATAAGTAGTGAAGCTCCTTCTCTACAGATAAGGGGAAAAAATAACAAACACACAGGGAGGGAATGCCTACATTCATCTCAGAACTTCTGGAGTGAACAGGAAAGCAGGATTAAAGAAGGTACAGTAAGTACTTCTTAAAGCATATCTAAACTGTCTATATACTGTGCATAAATTAATAGTCCAGTATACGTTGTCTCTGTGTGTTTGATGTTTTAGTTTGTTTTTCCTCTTAGCTCATGTTTGGAGAAATTAGCTGTTCTGATGACTTATATACACTATACATAGAATATAAGGGGAAAAAATGTTTTCTAACATCTCAAATTCGGAAATACAGTAACAGGATTGATGAGGTATATGTGTGTGGTGTGTGTGTGTGTGTGTGTGTGTGTTCTGGAATGTGATTCAGCAAAAACATGCTCGCTCCCTCCTTCCTCCCCTCTTCATAGACTGTGAAGAAATTAGATGTAAAGCACTTAGTGAGCTGTACCCTACTGAGACAAGCCTTGACATTGAAAGTTCAGAGTAAAGCTATTTAACAACACATTTTACAAACTTTATACTTATCTGTCCTATTGATTTATGCAGATTGTTTTATTTCTATTCCAAATTATACAGTGCATGATTCCATATTCTTGCAAGAATTACAATACAATTTTTTTTTTTACAGGACAAAATAATTTTGAGAGCGAATTTACATAATTATAAAATTTCTAAGAAGCATCTTATGAAGTTAGCTGTATTTGAGCATTTCACAGTGACTCAAGATAATAAACATTTTGTGTGTCAGTGTATAAGTGACCCAGATGAAAACAAATGCTGTGATGCCAAAATCAGTGCATACTCAGTAGTAGTAAAACTGCTCCTTCAAGAGCTTCCAATCTAAAAAAATATTTAGAGTTGAGAGTCCTCAGTGGTTGATACCTTTTAATGGCTAACTGAAAAGATGGTAACAAATTGCAAGCTTTCGAGACTACTCAGGTCTCTTCATCAGGCTAAACTAATACAAAATCTGAAGAATCACATATTTAATACACCACACAGCACAGAAAAAATGCAATAGGTAAGACAAGTGACGTAAAGCAGAACTGTCATTATGGGAGATAGAGATGAACATAAATATTGGAACAGTTCATAGATAAGGAGTGTGAAAGTTTTATTGCCCTCTGAATGGGGTCTGGTAATGTTTTGTGATGTTTTCACAGGGTCTTTGGAGTAAATTCCTTAATTGATGTAAAAAAATATTTAGACTTGAGAGTCCTCAGTGGTTGATACCTTTTAATGGCTAACTGAAAAGATGGTAACAAATTGCAAGCTTTCGAGACTACTCAGGTCTCTTCATCAGGCGAAGACTAATACAAAATCTGAAGAATCACATATTTATACACAACAGGACACAGGAATAATGCAATAGTAAGACAAGTGACGTGAAGCATAACTGTCATTATGGAAGAGGGATGAACATAAATATTGGAACAGTTCATAGATAAGGAGTGAAAGTTTTATTGCCCTCTGATTGTAGTCTGCTATTGTGTTTTGATGCCCCTAGAAGGTCAGAGAAGCAGATTCCTTAATTGATGTAGAAAGACATGAATCCGTGTGATATATTCATTCCAGCACTAAGAGTGTCAAAGGTCATCATAAGTTTATATTCCCAAACCTTTCTATCTTTCTCAGATTTGAAGTTAGATTTTAATACAAGTAATTACTTCCTGATGGCAGTAATTTCACCAACTCCCATCAGGACTACAAGATCCCAGGTACTTTCAGCTGCATCACATCTAATGTGGTGTACCTAATTATTTGTACGAAATGTCCAACTGGGGGGTCTGTATGTGGGGGAGACCGGGCAAAAACTGAGAACAAGGATGAATTCTCATCGCCACACAATAAGAGAAAAAAGAATGGATTTACCTGTGGTAAAACACTTTTGTATGCCCGGTCATAGCATGATGGATATGGAATTACTTGTATAAAAATCTAACTTCAAATCTGAGAAAGATAGAAAGGTTTGGGAATATAAACTTATGATGACCTTTGACATTCTTAGTGCTGGAATGAATATATCACACGGATTCATGTCTTTCTACATTAAGGAATCTGCTTCTCTGACCTTCTAGGGGCATCAAAACACAATAGCAGACTACAATCAGAGGGCAATAAAACTTTCAATCCTTATCTATGAACTGTTCCAATATTTATGTTCATCCCTCTGCCATAATGACAGTTCTGCTTCACGTCACTTGTCTTACCTATTGCATTATTCCTGTGTCCTGTTGTGTATAAATATGTGATTCTTCAGATTTTGTATTAGTCTTCGCCTGATGAAGAGACCTGAGTAGTCTCGAAAGCTTGCAATTTGTTACCATCTTTTCAGTTAGCCATTAAAAGGTATCAACCACTGAGGACTCTCAAGTCTAAATATTTTTCTATCTACTGGCTAACACAGTACAAAGATACACATCTTTCCTATATCTTAATTGATGTAAAAAGTCTGTAAGGTTCTATGTATATATTCCTGAAACTCAGTTTGTTCGTCAGCCATTTTACTTTCTGTCTTGCTGCAGCTATCTTGCCCTCAGTCAAAATGGAGTTTCCAGCTTGCATGTTCCCGCCCTGATTCTCTCCTTTGCTTCTTAAGCAGCCACAGCTGAGCAATCAGTGCTTCAGAATCTAGCCTGCAGTGAACCTGTGACTTGACTCCTGTAAGCCTTGGACCTTGTACTCCAGCTATTCCTACTGAGGAACTCTGAAGCACTTGTGGACTCTGAACCCTGCTCTTTGAAAGACCCACGTTTGCATGGACTTACGGTAACAGAGAAGAAGATCCTGAATCTGTATTGGAGAGCGATTGCTGAGCTTGGATTACTCTGGCCTGCTGTGTCTCCTGTTTCTGTGTCTGCAAACTGTGTGACTATTTCTGCCAACTTGTATGAAGTAATACAGGACTTTTCTATATCAAACCTGTGACTCCTGTGTTTTCATCGCACCCAAGCACAAGACGCTATATGAACTGTACTACATACATTACAAGATTCTGAAGCCAAAACGTTAGTGTCTGCTGGGTCTGGAAGGCTGTGTCTGCTGTACTGTGGATATCAGACGTCCGGTTGTACTTTCTGTGATGACAGTGGTTGTGACTTCTCACAACCATTCCAGGTGAGCAATTCCCTTAAGATTTTTCTTTTTGCAGTGTTACCACAGGTAAACACTATTGTTTTTTTTTTTTTTCCTTTCTTTTCTCTTTTTTGTCTGCTGTAACTCTGGATATCAGATGTCTGGTTGAAACTTTCTGTGATGATAGTGGTTGTGACTTCTCACCATTCCAGGTGAGCAGTTCCCTTAATTTTTTTTTCTCTCTGCAGTGTTGCCACAGGTGAACACTATTGTTTTTTTTCTCTCCTCTTCTTCCAGTAATCCTGTCTTAAAAGATCTGGAAAATGGAGGCCCGCATAAAGGAACTTTGCGGAGTGACTGATAATATCCTTGCAGATTTGCAGAATATAAAGACCCGTTTTACAAATCTACAGGACCTCAATAATCACAATTTGCAAGTGGTTGGACAGACTACCCAGGATTTGCGAGCCAGGATTGAGGTTCTAGAGGGGCGAGTCCAGGCTCCTGCCGTAGCCCCGAGTGCTGGGATTCCCAAGTTGCCCCCTTTTCGTTTTGGCGGTGAACGTGAGAAATTCAGGGGATTTATTAATCAATGCAATCTTTTTTTTTCTGCACATGCTTCACAATTTCCCACTGAATGATCTAAGGTGCTTACTATAATTATGTTGCTTACCAACAAGGCTTTAATGTGGGCAAACCCTCTGATTGAGACTGAGGATGATTGTTTGAATCACCTTGATGATTTTATTTCAGCCATGGGGCAGGTGTTTGATGACCCCAATCGAGGTGCAACAGCTGAAGCAGCCATGTTAGCTTTGCGCCAAGGTAAGCACTCGGTAGCTGAATATGCCTTGGATTTCAGGAGATGGGCCCTTGATACCACCTGGGACAGTTCCGCCAAAAAAATCTATTTTTCGAAAGGGGTTATCTCCACTGATTAAGGATGAACTTGCTCGTGCCGACCCTCCCACTGCGTTAGGTGACTTTATTAACTACTGCATCCGTATTGATACTCGTCTGACTGAACGCAGGCAAGAGAGATGGTTCGAAAGCAATCGTACTAACCTTTTCCTACCTTCCTCTCCAGCTAAGGAACCTTTGAGTAGGATTACACGGGAACCTGAACCTGAACCCATGCAGGTAGACTCTTTACAACGACGGGTTAGTGATGCACGCAAGGAACATCGTTTTAAGGAGAATCTATGTTTCTATTGTGGTAAGTCAGGGCACTTCATTATAAACTGCCCCAGCCGTTCTCGTAAGACTACTGCAGCACTCATTCATTGTGAGTGTTGCGAGAGGGGATCTGTCAGGTCCGAGCCTCAGGCTCCAGAGAGATCTGCAGCAACAGATCTTGATTTCTCGGACTTAAACTCCGTTACCTCTGAGGACGTTGACTGTGTAAACGCTGCCATTTTTCAAGTTTCCTCAGCGGTGTCCCAGCTGAGTTGTAAGAAAAACAATTCTCATTGCTTTCTTTCCATCAAACTCTGGGTTGACTCAGCTTGGGTGTCTAGCTCTGCTATGATCGACTCAGGGGCAAGTGGAAATTTTATGGATGTCTCCTTTGCTCTGAAACAGGGAATACGTTCAGTGAAGAAGGCTACTCCAGTACAGATGGAAACTGTGGATGGCTCCCTGCTGACCTCTGGACCAGTGGATCAGGAAACAGAGCCTTTGAGGGTTCTTATGGGTAAAGATCATCAAGAGAAACTGTCCTTTATGCTTATCTCTTCTCCCCACTTTCCCATTATTCTAGGGCTACCATGGCTGCAGGCTCAGAATCCTACCATTAACTGGGAGACCAAGGAATTACACTTTCCAGAGAAACAGATGAGTCCAAAAGTTTCAGCTTGCTCTGTTCCTAAAGGAATCATGTCAGTCCCTGAACTACCAGTTGTATACCAGGACTATGTGGATTTATGTGACAAGAAGAACGCTGACCAGCTTCCTCCTCACCGTCCATATGATTGTCCAATTGAATTATTGCCTGGAGCAGAGATACCTTTTGGTAAGATCTACCCCCTGGCGGGGCCCGAGCTAAAGGCTTTAAAGGATTACATAGATGAAAATCTAGCCAAGGGCTTCATACGCCCCTCTTCATCTCCTGCAGGTGCACCCATCTTCTTTGTAAAGAAGAAAGATGGATCTCTGAGACCATGCGTAGACTATAGGGAACTCAATAAGGTTACTATTAGAAACCGTTATCCATTGCCTTTAATCCCTGAGTTATTGGAGAGAGTGCGACATGCCAAAATTTTTTCTAAACTAGATCTTCGTGGGGCCTATAACTTAGTCCGTATTAGACCTGGGGATGAATGGAAGACTGCATTCAGGTCACGCTATGGACACTTTGAATATCTAGTTATGCCTTTTGGTCTGAGTACCGCCCCAGCCACTTTCCAACACTTGGTGAATGACATCTTCAGGGATCTCCTAGATACATTCGTGGTAATTTATTTGGATGATATTCTAATTTTTTCTAACTCCACAGAGGAACATCATGGACATGTGAGAATGGTCTTGGTACGTCTAAGACAAAATCATCTTTACATCAAACTTGAAAAGTGTGAATTCCATAGGACCGAAATTCAATTTCTGGGGTATGTACTGTCTACACAAGGAATTAGTATGGATGGAAGCAAAACCCAAGCCATCAAGGATTGGTCAAGTCCTAGAAATGTGAAGGAGGTACAGCGCTTCATCGGGTTTGCCAACTTCTATAGACGTTTCATTAGAAATTTCTCTGAGGTAGTGTCACCTATCACTCAACTTACCCGGAAAGAGTCTAGGTTTTCCTGGACTCCCCAAGCCCAGGAAGCATTTTCCCGTCTAAAAGATAAATTTACCACTGCACCTATCCTAGTACATCCCAACCCCGAGCTTGCCTTTATAATAGAGGTGGATGCTTCAGACTGTGCCGTTGGAGCTATACTCTCTCAGAGAACAGGTGAGAAGAATGTCTTGCATCCCTGTGCCTTCTTTTCCCAGCAGTTGTCTTCGGCTGAGAGGAACTACGATGTGGGCAAGAGAGTTGTTGGCCATTATTGCCGCCTTCAAAGAATGGAGACACCTTCTTCAGGGAGCTGCACAGCAAATAGTCGTCCTGACAGACCATCGTAACCTTGAGTTTATCAGGTCGGCTAAGTGCCTGACTCCTCGCCAGGCTCTCTGGAATCTTTTCTTAAACCAATTTAATTTTATCATCTCTTATAGACCAGGATCGCGCAATGGAAAGGCTGATGCACTCTCTAGGATTTACTCAGCAGAGACACGTCCAATTACTCCTCCTAAGACTATTCTTCCTGACTCTAGATTCCTAGGAGTAATTCATAATCAAGACCTACTTAAGGACATCAAGGAAGCATACCATGCGGATTCCTTTTTGGCACAACCCCCAAGGGACGTAAGTCTTGTCTTTAAGAATGGTGTGTGGATTCAGGGACAACGTCTGTATATTCCTGAAACAGTCAGATTAAGAGTATTGCAACTCATTCACGATTCCAAGATAGCTGGGCATAGAGGAATTCTAAAGACACAGGAATTTCTTTCTCGTTTCTTTTGGTGGCCCACTTGCAGGAAGGATGTTTTGAATTATGTCACTTCATGTGAGGTCTGTGCAAGATGCAAAACACCTCGCTCCTCACCAACTGGTCTGTTACAGCCTCTTCCCACCCCGTCCCGCCCGTGGGGATCCATTTCTATGGACTTCATTGTGGAGTTACCAACCTCTCAGGGGAAGAACACCATTCTAGTGGTGGTTGACCGTCTAACAAAGGCAGCTCATTTTATCCCTTGTGTCGGCTTACCCACTGCAAAACAGACATCAGATTTGATGATTAAAGATGTGTTTCGCTTACATGGAGTACCGGATGAGGTTATTTCGGATCGAGGGGTGCAATTCACTTCTAGGTTTTGGCAAAATTTCTGTGCAGCATTGGACATTAAAGTAAACCTTTCTTCTGCTTTTCATCCCCAGACTAATGGACAAACCGAACGAACCAATCAAACCCTGGAGCAGTATCTCCGCTGCTTTATCTGCCACCTACAGGATGATTGGGTGGATCTACTTCCATTAGCTGAGTTCTCGTATAACAACTCTCAGAGTGCCTCCACTAAACAGTCTCCTTTTTACTCTAATCTAGGTTATCATCCTAACATTCTACCACGATTTCCCATAGAAACGCCGTTACCAGCAGTGGCTGAAAGAATCACGTCTTTACAGAAGAATATGGATCTTCTAAAGGAAAATCTGGAATCGGCTCAAGAAAGGTACAAGAAAGCAGCAGATAAATTTCGTAAACCTGCACCAGCTTTCAAGGTAGGAGACTTGGTCTGGCTGTCAACCAGAAATCTTAAGTTAAGGATTCCATCGTCTAAGTTGGGACATAAGTACATTGGACCCTATAAAATCAGTAAAATTATAAGTGCCGTTGCTTGTCGTCTTCAACTGCCCAGAACTATGAGAATCCACCCTGTCTTTCATGTATCCCTACTAAAGGCTGCAACACCCAATACGTTTCCTGGACGTTCCTCTCCTTGCCCTGACCCAGTGCTAGTCGATGGTCAGGAAGAATTTGTGGTGGAAAGGATTTTAGATTCCAGGTTGTATAGAAATCAGTTACAATATCTGATTAAATGGCAGGGCTACCCAGTGGAGGACAACTCATGGGAACCGGTCAATAACGTTAATGCTCCTCGCTTGCTCCGTCAGTTTCATCAGAGGTACCCACACAAGCCTGGCCTGAGGTCATCCGGAGGTTGTCCTTAAGGGGGGAGTAATGTAAGGTTCTATGTATATATTCCTGAAACTCAGTTTGTTCGTCAGCCATTTTACTTTCTGTCTTGCTGCAGCTATCTTGCCCTCAGTCAAAATGGAGTTTCCAGCTTGCATGTTCCCGCCCTGATTATCTCCTTTGCTTCTTAAGCAGCCACAGCTGAGCAATCAGTGCTTCAGAATCTAGCCTGCAGTGAACCTGTGACTTGACTCCTGTAAGCCTTGGACCTTGTACTCCAGCTATTCCTACTGAGGAACTCTGAAGCACTTGTGGACTCTGAACCCTGCTCTTTGAAAGACCCACGTTTGCATGGACTTACGGTAACAGAGAAGAAGATCCTGAATCTGTATTGGAGAGTGATTGCTGAGCTTGGATTACTCTGGCCTGCTGTGTCTCCTGTTTCTGTGTCTGCAAACTGTGTGACTATTTCTGCCAACTTGTATGAAGTAATACAGGACTTTTCTATATCAAAACCCGTGACTCCCGTGTTTTCATCGCACCCAAGCACAAGACGCTATATTGAACTGTACTACATACATTACAAAGTCATAATCCGTGTGACAGGTTCATTCCAGCATTAAGAGTGTTTAAAGGTCACCATCAGTTTGTATTCGCAAACTCTCCTCTGTCTCTGAGATGTGAAGCTACCTTTCAATACAAGTAAATTTCGTATCCCCCATGCTATGACCAGAGGAAGAAAAATGTTTTGCCACAGGTAGATCCATTCTTTTTCTCTTATTGTGTGGCGATGAGAATTCATCCTTGTTCTCAGTTTTTTCCCGGTCTCCCCACATACAACCCCCCCGTTGGAAATTTTGTAATATAATTGGTACACCCTTAGAGTGATGCAGCGAAAAACCTGGTATCTTGTA
>JARQOD010000002.1:644587464-644630780 GCA_033576555.1 Oophaga sylvatica | reverse complement strand
TTTTTAAGGTGCAATCAGTACAACCAGCAGGGCTTAATGAGATTCTTAGTTATGCCCCTTTTCTGTAATTTTAATTTTATATGTAGTCCTTTCTGAAGTGGTTTTATTTGAATTTTCTTTTTCATGTTAATATGATTAATTTGTATTTTTCAAAATTAATTTTCTTGATTTTAACCTATATGTTTTTTGAATTTTAGATCCTATTATGTACATATGATGCCTTTTTGATGCTATATAATCTTTGCTTACCTTATACGCAACTTGAAGCTGTGGTGGCATATTGATCCTGGGCTGTATCGATACTGATGAAATAGGAGGAGATAAAGGAAATAAGAGAAGATAAAGAATTGAGTGAAATGAACTTTGAGCAATTGCTCTGCACATTTATATATAATTCACTATTATATTTATATATAGCACTTTTATTATTATTTTTATTTTTCCTTTTTTTTTTTTTATTATTTCACTATTATGTATGTATCTTCAACAACATTTATCTAGTATTGATATATTATCACCTTCATTATTTTTTAAAAAAAATTTTTTGTCACATTCACTTGGATATGTTTTTGTATGTGCCAATGTGTATTTATTTATTTAGATATAGATATTTATATTTTGAGCACTAATTAGCATTATTGCACTTTGCACATATGATGTGTCCGAGGAGGAATACAGATAATATCTGCTTCTTTCTATGGATACACATTATGAACTCATGTGGCCCTCCTTATCATGTATCTATACTCTCTTTCGGATCAATTTTGGAATATTATTACATATCCACCATGTCTGACGGCTGTGATCGCGCTGCCATGGCGACGCGTTCATTGTGCCGCCCACTTCCGCTCCCTGCTCTGACGCGTCGGGCTGGAAGGCGGATGGGGCGTCACATGACGTCAGTCACCGGCGACGCAATCTATGTCTCGTCATACGGGGTGCGACGCACTATGCTGCTATGGAAACGAACATCAAGCGGCGTTTATTCATGCTTCCGGCCCCTTTTGAATGGGAGGACCCATGGATGGCGCACAATGTGGTTACACAATGACGCGATTAGCGTTCATTGGATTAGGCATGACCCCGCAGCTGCTAATGATGCTAATTAGGGCTCTATATTAACCACATTCAGAGGTGGCTTTAGTAGCACATCCCCTCTGGAAGAAGCAACTGGCGAAACGCGCGTCAGGGGTGCTGTAACCTATCTTGGAGGTATGAACTATATGAATTATTTTTCCAGCCTTTAACTTTACATTAGCACAATGCCACTTAGTGATTGATCTGCATGTTTTACAAAGAGGCATGCAGCATGAACATCTCTTGCATTTAGTGAGCGCTACTTAGCGATTGATATGCTCCATATGGGCAGGCATGCAGCATGTATATTTTTCTTGTTTAGCACTATGCACCTTTTTGGCTATAGAAGCCATTGTTGAACCATATAGGCATGAGCTGGATTTATTTTAGATGATTGATTAAGGGCGCCTTTTCGGGGCAATTACCTATATGCTGCATTATATAACAGATAGAAATATCGTACTTTAGCAGTTTTTTCTGATGCCCTGTTTTTTGCACATTTGGCCCCTTCATTGGATTATCTGTGTCTAATACCCTCATTAGGTTTTTGCTTTACATATCTGTATTGTATTTGTGATCCCCATTTTTGCATATATGTGTACATTTTTTAATATATTTTATGATTGTTCAATAAAAATTACTTTTTTATGATTAAAAAACCTCTTTTTTTCTTCTGTTTGGAGAACCAAAAATTTGCAGCACTCCTGGTGATCAGGTTCAACCCTCATTATCACCTGAGTAGAGAACTGAGGTTTATTCTCAGCCAAAGGGGTAGAATCGATCCCCAGTAGGGGAATAGACTTTTGTAGGGGTATCAAGGGAAACCCACAACGTTCAGCAAAATCATAATCCATCAGGTTAATAGCTGCTCCAGAATCAACGAAAGCCTGAGCAGAAAATGAGGACAGAGAGCATATCAGAGTGACAGTTAATAAAAACTTAGTCTGAACACTACCCAAGACAACTGAGCGTGCAAAACGTCTTCCCCGCTTAGGGCAGACTGGAATAGCATGAGAGGCATCACCACAGTAGAAACATAACCCATTGCGCTTTCGAAACTCATGACGCTGTGCCCCAGACACCACTCTATCACACTGCATGGATTCAGAAGCAGGTTCACAAGGCAACACCATTCCACGCATACTTCTCCGCTCACGCAAACGTCTGTCAATTTGAATCGCTAATGACATAGAATCATTGAGACCAGAGGGGACAGGGAATCCCACCATAACATCCTTTACATTATCTGACAGACCCTTCCGGAAAAGGGCCGCCAAAGCGTCGTCATTCCACTTGGTCAGGACTGCCCACCTACGGAATCTCTGACAGTATAACTCAGCGTCATCAAGCCCCTGATTTAATGCCAACAAGGCTTTTTCAGCTTGATCAGTGACATTAGGCTCATCGTACAATAACCCCAAAGCCTGAAAAAATGCATCAACATCACTCAAAACAGGATCCCCAGGTGTCAGGGAAAAAGCCCAATCCTGAGGATCGCCGCGCAGGAGAGAGATGACAATTTGAACCTGCTGCGCTGCGTTCCCTGAGGACTTAGATTTTAAGGCAAAAAACAATTTACAATTATTTTTGAAATTCTGAAACTTAGCTCGATCCCCTAAAACAAATCTGGCATGGGATCCTAGGTTCCACAACAGGCAACCTAGCAAGATATGCAGCAATACTCTGAACCTCAGTGGCAAGCTGATCCACACGGCCAGACAACTGTGCAAACTCCATTGAGAGAAAAAATCCTCCCCAGCACCCAGATACAGAGGGAAAAAAAAAAAAAATGCAACAAACAGAAAAATATCTCTGACAACTCTGACAACCGTTTTTTCTTTCACAATATTTTTCCCTTCTGTGAGTACCATACAATATTAAATTTTTGGCCGGTGATACTGTTATGTTTCGGTAGCTGAGGAGTGCAGGTAAAAAGGCAATACACCAGAGCAGTTGGAATCTATGAGATTGCAGTACCCTGACTAACCACCACAACTAGAGGCAGCCGTGGAGCGTTCCTACGTTGGTCCTAGACGCCTCGTCACAGCCTGAGAAACTAACTACACCTAAAGATAGAAATAGGAAAGCTATCTGCCCCGGAGCAGAACCCCAAAGATAATAGAAAGCCCCCAAACATGTAATGGCGGTTAGACAAGAAGAAATACTGACACAGACAGAAAATAGTATGAGCAAACGCTGGGGCCCAAACTAACTAAATAGTAACATAGTAACATAGTTATTAAGGTTGAAGGAAGACTTTAAGTCCATCTAGTTCAACCCATATCCTATCCTAACCTGCCCTAACATGTTGATCCAGAGGAAGGCAAAAAAACCCCAAGTGGCAAACAGTAAGCTTCACATTGGGGAAAAAAATTCCTTCCCGACTCCACATCCGGCAATCAGACTAGCTCCCTGGATCAACGCTGTATCTAGGAAACTAGTGAATATAGCCTGTAATATTATACTTTTCAAGAAAGGCATCCAGTCCCCTCTTAAATTTTAGTAAGGAATCACTCATTACAACATTAGACGGCAGAGAGTTCCATAGTCTCACTGCTCTTACAGTAAAGAATCTGCATCTGTGATTATGGCTAAACCTTCTTTCCTCCAGACGTAGAGGATGCCCCCTCTCCCCGTCACAGGTCTAAGAGTAAAAAGATCATTAGAAAGGTCTTTGTACTGTCCCCTCATATATTTGTACATTGTAATAAGATCACCCCTAAGCCTTCGTTTTTCCAAACTAAATAACCCCAAGTGTAATAACCTGTCTTGGTATTGCAGACCCCCCAGTTCTCTAATAACCTTGGTCGCTCTTCTCTGCACCCGCTCCAGTTCAGCTATGTCTTTCTTATACACCGGAGACCAGAACTGCACACAGTATTCTAAGTGTGGTCGCACCAGTGACTTGTATAGAGGTAAAATTATGTTCTCCTCATGAGCATCTATGCCTCGTCTAATGCATCCCATTATTTTATTTGCCTTGGCAGCAGCTGCCTGACATTGGCCACTAAATTTGAGTTTGTCGTCCACCCATACACCCAAGTCTTTTTCAGTGACAGTTTTGCCCAGTGTTTTACAATTAAGCACATAATTATACATCTTATTTGTTCTACCCAAGTGCATGACCTTACATTTATCCCCATTAAAGCTCATTTGCCATTTATCAGCCCAAGCTTCTAGTTTACATAAATCCTCCTGTAATATAAAATTATCCTCCTCTGTATTTATTACCCTGCAGAGTTTAGTGTCATCTGCAAATAGAAAAGGATAGGAAGGGTACTTACTGCAATCCCAGAAAACCCTGAAAAGCACCAACTCTACTAATTTCAAAAACACCTGAGATCACACGACCTCTACCACCTAAATTAGCTCTCTGGTGTAACAAAATCAAAACAGCAGCCACTGAAAAAACTGT
The DNA here is from genome assembly GCA_033576555.1 of Oophaga sylvatica. Lineage (NCBI taxonomy): Eukaryota > Metazoa > Chordata > Amphibia > Anura > Dendrobatidae > Oophaga > Oophaga sylvatica. Next base: position 644,626,288 of record JARQOD010000002.1, on the reverse strand, counting down.
AAAAAGCAAAAGTACAAACATCAGTGGCTGAACTAAACTGAGAGGGCAAAAGCCCCCAGAGGGGACCCTGAAGGCCCCCACAGAAGTGCAGGACAAAATGCAAAAATCAAGCACAAAAACAGAAAGAAGAAAATGTCTTATCTGATAGCAGGAGATGCAGACACGACACAGCAGGCTACAAGGGAAACAGGATTCAAGGATTGAGACCAGAACAATTGATCACCGGCAACCCTGATGGGAAGGTGACTCCCTTATATAAGACCAGTCAGTAACACCTGACTCCCAATCCTCACAATCTCCACTGGACAGACCAGCACCGCTTGTAACCACCAGAGGGAGCCTCTGCTCAGAACTCATCTCAAGCCCATTCACAACAGTAGGGGTAGAAGATTTGATCCCATCCTGTAAACAGACTCATATTTCCCAACAACTATGAATCCAACAACCAAGAATCCAATTCCGGTGATTCTCTAAATATAACCCAGGAGGCCCAAGTGTTATAAACCTTTCCAGTATTAACGTTCAATTGTCCTATTAATTGTTCCATTCTATATATGTCATTAAGTTCCATCACCAGCTCAGAGCGCGAGGAAACCTTTTCCTGTTTCCAAAATCTGGGGATCACATTCCTAGTAGCAGTGAGAATATGCCTAAGGAGACCTTTCTTGAACCCAGAAATTGAAGAGTTACACAAGGACAGCAAGGCCACCTCCATTGTGGGCGTAATTTTAGTTATAGATAATCTGTTGTAGAGATCAAAAGACGCTAACCACAGTTTCTGTATGAGTGGGCAGTACCACCAGATGTGTACAAATTTGCCCCTTTCTTTTAAACATCTCCAGTACGTATCTGGTGTCGTTGGGTAAATTGAGTTTAATTCTGATGGGCATCTGTACCATCTCAACAAGATCTTGTAGCTCCTCTCCTGCGATGTCGAGCAGAGCGATGACCTGAATGTGCATAAGAGAATCTTTGTTCTATCTTCAGCTGATAATGGTCTACCCAAATCAATCTCCCATTTTGAAAAAAATGCTGGGAAATCACGCAAACATGGAACAACGAACAGAACAGTTTAGCTACTGTGACACATTGAGGAGCTCGGAGATGTTCCACCATTCAAAATAGGTGAAGTCACAGCTCACCTCTCTTCTCCCTCCCTCCCTCCACAATGACAGATATAACACCTGTATATACAGTAGGTGACACAGGATCCACCATTTACAATAGGTGATGTCACAGCTCACCCCTCCTGTACAATGACTGATAACACCTCTAAATACAGTAAATATAACAGGATCCACCATACACAACAGGTCATGTTGGTCACCTCCTCCTATACAATGACTGATAATATCTCTATATACAGTAGATAACAGGATCCACCATTCTCAATAATAGGTAGTGTCACAGCTCACCTCCTCCTCCTGAACATTGGCTGATACCTCTATATACAGTAGATAACACCGGATCGCTTATTCACAGCTTCTCTCCTCCCTTCATAGTGACATTTGCATACACTGATTAAATGCTGCAATACAAAAGATGGGTGGTGTATAGTTAACCCCTTTACCCCCAAGGGTGGTTTGCACCTTAGTGACCGGGCCAATTTTTACAATTCTGACCACTGTCCCTTTATGAGGTAGTAACTCTGGAATGCTTCCATGGATCCTGATGATTCTGACATTGTTTTCTCGTGACATATTGAACTTCATAATACGAAGCACGGCACTCAATGGAAATGAGTAGGTGGTGCACAAGTCAGGTATCCAACCAGACGTACAATATTATAAATAAACTTGCCATTCAACAAGTGGAGCAATTCGAAATTTTGCTTTATTTGCATCCAGACAAACAGAAGTCCATTTTAAACGTTTTCGGTCCTTTGTGGGACCTTCATCAGAAAATTGGTTCCATACAGTGTTGCTGGTGAAGGGGCTCAGAGAGTACACCCCTGTGAGTAGATTTAATGGAAAGTCTCCTGAAATACTGGATGTACTAGAAATGAGTTCAAATGCAATGCTGCAATGTGTTAAAACCCGGTACCCAAAATAGTAATGCAGCATTACTACATGGACGCTGCTTCCCTGGTATCCACTGCATTCCTCACAAGCGCTACACTTCTGATACGGGGATCATTATCCCTACTGGTAGCTAGCCCCACTATATATAGGAATCCTCTAGGCATCTAATTACAGTGCCTTCCTATTTTGGGTACCCGGTTTTAAAATAAAGCAAAATTTCGAATTGCTCCACTTGTTGAGTGCCAAGTTTATTTATGATATTGAACTTCATGTTAGTGGTAAAAGTTCTTTGATATAACTTGCGTTCATTTGTGAAAAAAATGGAAATTTGGCGAAGATTTTGCAATTTTTCAACTTTGAATTTTCATGCCATTAAATCACAGAGATATATCACACAAAATACTTAATAAGTAACATTTCCCACATGTCTACTTTACATCAGCACAATTTTGGAACCAAAATTTTTTTTCGTTAGGACGTTATAAGGGTTAAAAGTTGACAATCGATTTCTCATTTTTTTGGGCGGACCACATCACATTTGAAGTCACTTTGAGGGGTCTGTATGGCAGAAAATACCCAAACGTGATACCATTCTAAAAACTGCACCCCTCAAGGTGCTCAAAACCACATTCAAGAAGTTTATTAACCCTTCAGGTGCTTTACATTAATTTTTTGAATGTTTAAATAAAAATTAACATATAACTTTTTTTCAGGTCCAATTTTTTTATTTTCCCAAGGGTAACAGGAGAAATTGGACCCCAAAAGTTATTGTGCAATTTGTCCTGAGTACTCTGATAACCATATGTGGGGGGTAACTACGGTTTCGGCGCATGGCAGAGCACGGAAGGGAAGGAGCGCCGTTTGACCTTTTTCAATGCAAAATTGGCTGGAATTGAGATCGGACGCCATGTCGTGTTTGGAGAGCCCCTGATGTGCCTAAACAGTGGAAACCCCCCACAAGTCACCCCATTTTGGAAACTAGACACCCCAAGGAACTTATCTAGATGTGTGGTGAGAACTTTGAACCCCCAAGTGCTTCACAGAAGTTTATAACGTAGAGCCATAAAAAAAAATCATATTTTTTTCCACAAAAATGATATTTTCACCCCCAATTTTTTATTTTCCAAAGGGTAATGGAAGAAATTGGACCCCAAGAGTTATTGTGCAATTTGTCTTGAGTACGCTGATACCCCATATGTGGGGTAAAACACTTTTGGCGCATAGCAGAGCTCGGAAGAGAAGGAGCACCGTTTGACTTTTTCAACGCAGAGTTGGCTGGAATTGAGATCAGACGCCATGTCACGTTTGGAGAGCCCCTGATGTGCCTAAACAGCGGAAACCCCCCAATTCTAACTCCAACCCTAACCCCAACACACCCCTAACCTAATGCTAAACCTAACCCTAATGGGAAAAAGTAAATAAATAAATTTTTTTAATTTTATTATTTTTCACTAACTAAGGGGGTGATAAAGGGGGGTTTGATTTACTATTTATAGCGGGTTTTTATGATTGGCAGCTGTCACGCTAAAAGACTCTTTTTATTGCAAAAAATAGTTTACCACATTTTGAGAGCTATAATTTTTCTATATTTTGGCCCACAGAGTCATGTGAGGTCTTATTTTTTGCGGGACGAGTTGACATTTTATTGGTACCATTTTCGGGCACGTGTCATTTTTTGATCGCTTTTTATTACAATTTTTGGGAGGCAGAATGAACAAAAACTAGCAATTCATGAATTTCTTTTTGGGGGGGCATTTATACCGTTCTGCGTGTGGTAAAATTGATAAAGCAGTTTTATTCTTCGGGTCAGTACGATTACAGCGATACCTCATTTATATCATTTTTTTTATGTTTTGGCGCTTGTATACAATAAAAACAATTTTATAGAAAAAATAATTATTTTTGCATCGCTTTATTCTGAGAGCTATAACTTTATTTTTTCGCTGATGACGCTGTATGGCGGCTCTTTTTTTGTGGAACAAGATGACGTTTTCAGTGGTACCATGTTTATGTATATCCATCTTTTTGATTGCGTGTTATTCCACTTTTTGTTCGGCGGTATGATAAAGCATTGGTTTTTTTTTGCCTTTTTTTTTAAGGGGTTCACTAAAGGGGTTAACTCGTGGGACAGTTTATAGGGCTGGTCGTCACGGACGCGGCAATACTAAATATGTGTACTTTTATTTTTGTTTTTTTTATTTACGTAAAGAAATGAATTTATTGGGAAATATTTTTTTTTTATTATTTAGGAATCTTTTAAAATAATTTTTACACGTTAATTTTTTTTTTTTATACTTTTTTACATTGTCCCAGGGTGGGACATCACTATATAGTGTTAGATCAGCGATCTGACAGGCACTGCAGGAGGCTTGCCGGCGCCTGCTCTCAGCAGGCACTGACAAGCCACCTCCCTGCAGGACCTGGAAGGAACCCGAGGCCATCTTGGAACCGGGGGACTGCAGGGAGGAGGCCCTCGGAACAATGCGATCACTTCCCGTTGTTTAATGGTCTCAGGAAAGCACACAGGGAGTCCCCTCACTGCGCGATGCTTCCCTATGCCGCCGGAACACTGTGATTAAGTTTGATCGCAGTGTTCTGGGGGGTAAAGTGCCGGGAGCGGTCCCTGATCGCTCCTGGCACATAGTGCCGGGTGTCAGCTGTGAGAATCAGCTGACACCCGGCCGCGATCAGCTGCGCTTCCCCCGTGAGCGTGGCTGATCGCATATGACGTACTATCCCGTCCACGGTCATACGGGCCCAGGTCACCTTTGACGGGATAGTACGTCAGATGTCAGAAAGGGGTTAATTATAGCCCCAGTGACCAGTGTGAAAAATTCAAGATTACTTTCCTTTCATTGGAAGATATCATTTAAGGAGTTCCTGTAACGAGATGAATAGTCACCAGTCTTTGCTCTTATCCCATTCCCGGTGCTCCCCGGAGTATTACATTTTTTTGTCTTTTTAAAAACTGCTGTTAGTCCCAGAGATATGCAACTCAGAAGGATGAGGCAGAGTATACTGTCAGCAGCGTCCTCTTGGAATAAAAAAGTGCCACTAAATAAAAAGGTCCATATCTCAAGAATTGTATGGCGATGTAAAGAGCTTGACAGCTGATAGATGCTGTCCTATCCAAGCGAGCGATTATCCATCTGTAGCCGCATGATGTCAGCCAGTTATGTTACAGAGAAAAGCAGTGTCAAAGCCACGGCTGGTCACTGTCAGGCGCGTATGGGGAAAGCGAGATGGTCTGAAATGAAATGTGGATCAAGCAGCATGGATAAGCTGTCAGGTTCTCTTTAAGATAAAAAAAAAAAAAAATACTCAGAAACATTAGTAATGAGCTTTTGTCCTGGTGGCAGGGTCTCGTGATCACACATGCCCTGCAGATGTGATAAATGTGTGATCGCTGAGTTCCCACTGATAACAAGAATTGGGGTCCTGACTCTCTTCCTCAGTGGAACTTAGATTAAATGTGGCTAAATTCCAGCTCTTCAGGACTGAGGGAGATGCACCGTATGGAGAGAGAGAGAAGTATTGGGACTGAAGTCTTAATCACAGAATTCCGTTTTTCTATAATCCCCTCCACGACTGCACCACCGGAGGAGGATGCCTCCCCATCCTAATTAGGGACAGGAAACACAAATTTGAAATGGCCCCCTTCACCTCCATCCTCAGTGTTTTTCCTGTGCCTAGGGATGAAGAGTTTTTTTTCCTAGAGTGCTGTGGCCGGTGAGCAGTCACTCTGTCCTCTTACCATTCTAAGTCAGGCAGCCTGGCTTTGATCATCCTACACCTTCCTTCCCTACGCTGCTCCGGAGAGCAGGACCGCACCATCCTCCCCCAGGCAATGCTGGATGATAAAGGGCTGAGGGCCTCACATAGCTCCCCAGCCCAGCATGTTATCGTCACCTCTTTCCCGCTATCTCCGGTGTGCTGGAGGAGCGAGCATGGGAAGTGACGCGTACCGCCGGGTTCAGGGCATGAGATGTCAGGTCCGGATTGCGTTCCACGATGGAATGCATTGCAGTTTGGCAGGAAATTTTAATTTGGACCGCAAAATGGTGCCTAAGTGCACAGAACCTGACGCTGGAAGAGGAGAAATCTCCCCATTGGATGAGAAGAGCGCTGTGTCACGATATCTAGGATAATAAGGACCCTGACAGAAGACACCATAACGTAGGACTTAATTTCTAATTATGGAGAGGGTGTCTTCCCTTAGAGCTGCATCGGCAGAGCCCAGTGTGAACCCTGGCCAAGTGAGTATATCTGGTAAAGGTGGGTTCTTTGTGGTGCAGGATCTGTCCTTATGGCATCCCCCTTTCTCTTAGGGGAAACAAGGAAACTGTGCCAAAGTCCAAAGAGAAATCTGCAAGTTGCAAAAGTGCCATTTGTAATAAAAAGCTTCCATCTGCCCACAAAAAAAGCTCCATGCCAGCCATGCACAGAGAAAATCATGGATGTACAACCCTCTTTGATGTAAGAGGTTAGAGGAATGGTGTGTCAGGAGATCCAATCATTCTGGGCCAACTTCTCACAGTCCTATACTGGGGGTCCCACAGGATCAAAAAAGAGGAAACAAGACCCTGAGGTTATTTCAGACTGATGTAGAAATATTGGTTCCTGAAGAATAGTTGGAGGAAGCAGAAGTTATTCCGAATTATAGTGCTGAGCAGGATAAGAAATTTGTTTTCTTCTGAAGACATGGAGGAGATACTCACTGTAAGGAATACAATGGGCGTAGAAGAGGAGAAAACTACCTGTACAGTCCAGGACGAGATGTTTGGAGGTTTAAGATCAAGAAGGAATATTGTTTCCCATCCAGGACGTTGTACAGTATTTAATTCTGGAAGAATGGGAGTTCCGGAAAGTTATCTGAACATCCAAGGAGATCTGAGATCTGAAAGACCACTTCCCTCTGGATGAGGACATATCCAAATGCTGGACGGAAATTTCTAAAGTGATATCCAGGTGGCCAAAGTAGTTAAGAAGACTACATTACCCTTTGTAAGAATCCTCCCAAATTCAGGATTCATTAGCCTTCGTAATGAATAGCCTCTTGAGGAAGTCTTGGGAGACATCAGCGGCCGCTTTGAGAACAAATATCGAGTCTACCTGCATCACGAGAGCCGTTAGTTACAAGAGATGGAGGATCATACCAGGTGAGGCACCCCTAGAGAAGATCTACGGACCTTATTACCTCTCACAGAAGGCACTGGATTCCTAGCTGATGCTGCCGCAGAGTCCGTTTGAAAGCAGCAAGGCTTTGGTGCTCTCAAACGCCACGAGAAGATCTCTGGTTAAAAATGTGTTGCAGGGACATTTTTATCCAAGTCAAAATTGTGCTCTATACCCTTCAAAGGAGGGTACGTGTTTGGTCCAGCTCTGATCAATCTATTAGAGAAAGTGGCGGATAAAAAGAAATCCCTTCTCGAGCAAAAAAACCTTCAAAAGAAGACAATACCGTCCTCCACTAACGCAAAACCCACAGTATAGTGGGAAAGCTAAAACAGGACATTGGAGCTACCCCAAAGGAGGAAGAAAAAAAAGTATTTTTCAGAGCCAACGTATTGAAAGGCAATGATTTCAAACAAGTAGGAGGCAAAATTTTGGGGTTTTTCTCCCTTTGGCAGAAGATAACAAAAAAATTCTACTCAGTCAGGATGGGAAAGGAAATAGAGTTCTCCTTTTCCCCCCACAGAGGCTGTAGGTAAAATCCCTTCCATCAGTGAACTTACAAAAGATCCTAGTATCGGAACTTCAGTATATGCGTACAGTACAGACCAAAAGTTTGGACACACCTTCTCATTCAAAAATTCTTCTGTATTTTCATGACTATGAAAATTGTAGAATCACACTGAAGGCATCAAAACTATGAATTAACACATGTGGAATTATCCATTACACTTTACAAAAAAGTGTGAAACAACTGAAAATATGTCTTATATTCTAGGTTCTTCAAAGTAGCCACCTTTTGCTTTGATTACTGCTTTGCACGTAGAAAAGGTGAACGGATAGACTCTACATGCCTAGTTCCCACCGTGAAGCATGGAAGAGGTGGTGTGATTGTGTGGGGGTGCTTTGCTGGTGACACTGTTGGGGATTATTCAAAATTGAAGCGGTGAGCGGTCCAGCTCACCCCAAACCATCTCGATTGGGTTCAGGTCTGGTGACTGTGGAGGCCAGGTCATCTGGCGTAGCACCCATCAATCTTCTTCAATTGTGGTTCCTGGTTCATTAGGAAATTTGCTGGAGTCTTGCCTGCGTCTGCTGCTTTCAGATAAGATATTTTTGCTTTTCTTTTTGTGCTTGCTTTTTGCATAGTTTTCTGCACTTTTGGAGTTCAGCCGGGTCCCCTCCTGGGGCCTGTGCTCCTCTCAGTTTATCTGTAGCCACTGTTATTTGTTCATTTGCTTTTTCCTGTTTTTTCTGTGACTGCGGCTTGGTTTTGTTACACCAGAGATCTGATTTAGATGGTTGAGATCGTGTGATCTCAGGTTTTTTGGCAATCAGAAGTGTTGGTATTTTTTAGGGTTTTTTTGGATTGCAGTCAGAATTCTTTCCTGTACTTTTCTGTCTAGACAGATTGGGCCCCAGCGTTTGCTCATTCTATTTTCTGTCTGTGTCCGTGCTTTCTTCTTGTCTAACCGCCATTACATGTTTGGGGGCTTCCTATTTTCTTTGGGGATCTGCTCCGGGGCAGATAGCTTTCATCTTTCTGCCTTTAGGTGTAGTTATCTCTCAGGCTGTGAAGAGGCGTCTAGGATCAACGTAGGAACGCTCCACGGCTACCTCTAGTTGTGTGGTTAGTTCAGGTTACTGCAATCCAATAGGTTCCAGCCTCTCTGGTGTATTACCATTTTTGCTATTTCTCCTCAGCTGCCTAACATAACACCCAACAGTGTCACCAGCAAAGCACCCCACACACCTTCACACCACCTCCTCCATGCTTCACGGTGGGAACCAGGCATGTAGAGTCCATCCTTTTACCTTTCTGCGTGCAAAGCAGTAATCAAAGCAAAAGGTGGCTACTTTGAAGAACCTAGAATATAAGACATATTTTCAGTTGTTTCACACTTTTTTGTAAAGTGTAATGTATAATTCCACATGTGTTACTTCATAGTTTTGATGCCTTCAGTGTGATTATACAATTTTCACAGTCATGAAAATACAGAAAAATCATTGAATGAGAAGGTGTGTCCAAACTTTTGGTCTGTACTGTACATCAGCAGTGATTTCCCCTGTTTCAGAAGCGGAACAGGGCAGGGGCCATTATTCCCTGTTGTTCCTCATAAAATAACCAAACGGGGCCCACCGAGTCATTATAAACCTGAAACGACCGAATCACTACATAATATTCAAAGGTTTCAAAATAGAGTCTGTAAAATCCACAGTCCCATTAATCAGCAAGGACTTTGTCATGGCTACTGTTGAACTTTGAGATGCTTACTACCACGTACCCATTCATTCAGATTATCAGAGATACCTAAGATTTGCTGTCACCCTAGATCAAAAAGTATGCCACTTTCAGTTCAGGGTCCTTTCCTTTGGGATTTCTTTGGCTTCCCAAACCTTCACAAAAATCATGGCAGAGGTGGTAGCGTTCATATGGAAGGAAAATATTTCCATTATCCCTTACCCAGACAATTTCCTTATCATGGCTCCCTCTGTTTTTTGTCTCAAAGATCAGCTCCTGTCAGCTCTCCACACCCTAACATCCCTAGGTTGGATCATAAATCAGGAGAAATCAGATCTGAGTCCTTCTACCAAAAGGTTTTGGGGATCCTCCTAAATTTTCAGGACAAGATATCCTCACTTCCATTGACCAAGAAGATACATATAAGATCCAGGATTCGTATCCTTAGGAACCAAAAGAGGGTATCCATAAGATTTTCCATGTCTGTCCTGGGGTCTCTGACAGCATGCTTTTAAGCGGTTCATTGGGTCCAGACTCGCACAAGGGTTCTTCAGAATTTCATTCTTTCTCTCTGGGGCAAAGCTCCAGGCTCACTGAGCAGAAGAATCTGCCTACCTCACCACATAAAAATATCCCTTGACTGGTGGCTCAACCAAGAAAATTTGGCAAAGTGAATATCCTGTATTCAACAACCTCTTCAGTAACAACAGATGCCAGCAAAAGAGGTTGGAGAGCAGTTACATCTCAAGCCGTCTTCCAAGGGGTCTGGCCAAAAGAGATGGACGATCAGTCCTCAAATTTCAGGGAATTCAGAGCTGTGGAAGAAGCCCTCAGAGCAGTAAATTCTGTACTGCATTTAATTGGACAATATGACCACAGTAGCTCACCTACGTCATCAGGGCAGCACAAAGTACAAGAACCTGCAAGAAGTCTTGGCAAGAATCTGGATCAACATGTTAGGCTATGGGTTGAACTAGATGAACTTAAAGTCTCCCTTCAACCTTAAATACTGTGTTACTATGTTGAGAAGAACGTCTTCCTGTCCTTATTGGACTCTCACCTAAAGGGATCCCTCAATGTCCAAGCAGACTTCCTAGGCAGAACGGATATATGGGGAGGAGTCCTGAGGAGACAATTTGCATATTCCCAGTGCATTCTGGGATAAGTGAAGAGCCTCTGTGAGCTCAAAGAATTTTGGCACATTTTCACCGTTTTGATATCTCTTTAACAATAAGAACATGGAAGAGGCCAGGAGCCATTTGGTGAGCTGCATTTCTTGCTACATGTTCACAGACTTACCAGTGGAAAAGCCAAATTTCACATGCCAGAAATGCAGCTTGTGTCTCTGTTGGAGGAAAAGTTGCAAAATCTAGAAGAGAGGTTATCTACATTGAAAATCAATGTAAATTCAAGGAAGGTGAAGAGTTCTTAGACAGAGCAGAATTATTTCTTAATGTTACAGAAAGAGAAGAAATTCTAAGTGCACCTGAAGAAACAAAGGAATGGAAGCATGTGACCCAGAGAAGCAGGAGGATCGGGAGGCAGTCAGCACCAATTCTGCTCAGGAACCAGTACCAGGCTCTCACCCAGGAGAATGATGAAGAAATACATCAAGATAAGACTTTGCCCACAAAGAACAACCTTCTACGCCCTCAGAGTCCTCTTGGATGGAAAAAGAAAAATGTTGTGAAGAAAAAACGGAGAGTTGTGGTCATGGGGGTTCCCTATTGCTGTCTTCCAGGTGCAAAAATTAAAGATGTGTCTGACAGGATATCAGGACTCTTCAGACCTACAGATGACTACCCATTCCTGCTAATACGTGTGGGGACAAATGACACCGCAAGAAAGGACATGGAAACCATCTGCAGTGACTGTTAAAACTTAGATAAGAAAGTGAAGGAACTGGGAGCGCAGGTGGTCTTCTCTTCCATCCTTCCAGTGGATGGCCATGGAACAAAGAGGTGGAATAAGATTCTGCAGGTGAACAAATGGCTACGACGATGGTGCCATCAGCAAGGATTTGGATATCTGGATCACGGAGTGAATTACCTATACGATGGACTGCTTGCTAGAGATGGGGTGCACCTTATGAAGACTGGAAAACATGTATTTGGAAGTCGCCTTGCTACACTCATCAGGAGAGCTTTAAACTAGAACAATGTGGGAAGGGAAGCAAAAGGCCAGAAAAAGCCATGCACCTGACAAATACTATTGAGAATTCTGCTATTAGAAGTGGAAAGGAAGAACAAAGACAAAGAAATCTAAATAATAAAAACATTGCTGGAAGAGAAACCAATCACAAACTAAAATGTTTCTATACAAATGCACAAAGCATGGGCAACTAACAAGGAGAATTGGAACTACTAAGTCAGGGAAAGAAATATGATGTAAATGGAATTACTGAAACTTGGTGGGACGATACACATTATTGGAATACAAGACTAAAAGGATACAACTTATTTGCAAGAAACAGACTTGATAAACGAGGAGGAGGTGTCGCATTGTATGTTAGAAAAGCGTATATCTGCACAGAGATTGAAGCTTCAGAGACTGGGAGTTCTGTGGAAACTGTTTGGGTAAGAATACAAGGACAGAACAATGGAAAGGACACCATTGTAGGCATTTACTACATGCCGCCTATGCAAGCTGAAAATATGGATGAACTCTTTATGCATCAAATGGCCAAGTTCTTAAAAAAATATGACATAGTGGTCATGGGAGATTTCAACTATCCAGACATTTGTTGGGAATTCTTATCCTCTCTTGCTGACAACTTTATCTTCCAAAAGGTAGGAGAGAAAACAAAGGGATCTGCTACCTTGGATCTAATCCTTATAAACCGGGAGGAAATTATTATTATTTATTTATTTATATAGCATCATTAATTCCACGGTGCTGCACATGAGAAAGAGTTACATACAAATTACAGATCACTTTACAGTAAACAAACTAACAATCACAGACTGATACAGAGGGGAGATGACCCTGCCCTTGCGGGCTTACATTCTACAGGATGGTGGGGAAGGAGACAGTTGGTTGGGGGGTTGCAGCAACTCTGGTGATGGTGATGCGGTAGCTCAGTAGTGGTGAGGAGGCAGCGTGGTCATTGCAGGCTGTAAGCTTTCCTGAAGAGGTGGGTTTTCAGGTTCCGTCTGAAGAATCCGAATGTGGTTGAAAATCGGATGTGTTGGGGCAAAGAATTCCAGAGGATGGGGAATATTCGGGAGAAGTCTTGGAGGCGGTTGGGTGATGAGCGAATAAGTGTGGAAGAGAGAAGGATGTCTTGGGAAGACCGGAGATTACGTGAGGGAAGATATCGGGAGATTAGTTCAGAGATATATGGAGGAAACAGGTTATAGATGGCCTTGTAGGTCAGTATTAGTAATTTGAACTGGATATGCTGAGGGAATGGGAGCCAGTGAAGAGATTTTCAGAGGGGAGAAGAGTAGGAGAGAGATGAATTAGTCGGGCAGCAGATGGACTTGAGAGGTGCGAGGGTGTTAGCAGGGAGGCCACAGAAAAGGTTGTTGCAGCAGTCGAGGCGGGAGATGATGAGGGCATGCACAAGCATTTTAGTAGATTGAGGGTTGAGGAAAGGATGGATTCTGGAAGTATTTTTGAGCTGGAGGCGACAGGAGGTGGAAAGAGCTTGGATGTGTGGTTTGAAGGACAGGTCAGAGTTAAGGATTACTCCGAGGCAGTGGACTTTCGGTACAGGTGAAAGCGTGATATAGTTAATTGTGATAGATAGGTCAGGTAAGAAAGATCTGTGAGGTGGAGGAAAGATGATGAGTTCAGATTTGTCCACATTGAGTTTGGGAAATGGTTGAGGAGGAATGAGTGGTTGGGACCCTAGGAGGTAGCGACCATGCTATTTTAGAATTTTGGATAACTAGAGGAGGAAGACCTGTGAAGACTCAGACTTCAAGATTAGACTTCAGAAAGTCAGATTTTAAGGGGTTCAGAAAGAGAATCGGAGGGATCCAATGGCTGGATATCCTTAAGGATAAAAAATGTCCAGGAAGGATGGGAAATCTTGAAAAATTAGATTCTCAAAGCACAATCATTAACAGGGAAGAATAGGAAGCATGTAAGGCAGTGTTCCCCAACTCCAGTCCTCAAGGCCCACCAACATGTTATGTTTTCAGGATTTCCTTTGTATTGCACAGATGATGCACTTATCACCTGGGCAATACTAAGGAAATCCTGAAAACATGACCTGTTGGTGGGCCTTGAGGACTGGAGTTGGGGAACCCTGATTTAAGGAAACCAGGATGGATGAACACAGAACTTAAACACATGCTAAAAAGGAAGAAAGAAATGTTTATCAAATGGAAAGAGGGAGGCATATCTAAAGAAGAATATAATGCTGTCTGCAGAACCTGCAGGGCACGAATCAGATTATCTAATGCTGACAATGAATTAAGGCTTGCAAGAGACATCAACAGCAGTAAAAAAGGATTTTGGGGATATGTCAAAAGTCAAAGATGCTATAGAATTTTTACAGGATGAAAATTATGAAATGTGTTGTGAATGCACTGGATTCTGAGTTGGGGCTCCCTCTGGTGGCTGTTGATATTAATGAAGCGGCCTTGACTGACAGAGGCCCTTCAGCTGAGGATTCAGCTGCGGACGATTGGCAATGATGACTGGGAGATTTAAGGGAGTAACTTTCCCATGATCCTCGCCGGTGATTAGTTGTCTCTTTCTGGTCCAGTTTGGAAGTCGTCTTGCTGCGATCTCCTGCAACTTTCAGATAAGCTATTTTCTGCTTGTTTCTGTGGTTTTGTTTTCTTTTGTTTTTCTGCCTTCTGAGTGAGGTCAGCCGGGTCCCCCTTCTGGGGCCTGCGCTGGTCTCTGTTTCTCAGTTATCTCTGTTCATTTGTTCAGTCCCTGTTATTTCAGTGACTGCTGGGTAGCTACCTGTTCACACCAGACTTCTGATATAGAGGGGAGAGATCATGCGGTCTCATTATTTTTTTGGAATCAGAAGTGTTGAAATTTGTCCTAGGGTTTTGCTGGATTGCAGAAAGTATTCTTTTCTGTCCTGTCCTATCTAGACAGTTTTTTGGGCCCCAACTTTTGCTTACTCTATTTTCTGCCTGCGTTTGTATTTCATCTTGTCTCACCGCCAATATATGTGTGGGGGCTACCTATTCCTTTGAGGCACTACTCCGGGGCAGTTAGCTTTCCCCTTTCTATCTTTAGGCTTAGCTAACTCTCCGGCTGTGTCAAGGCGTCTAGGTCATCGTAGGTATGTCCTACGGCTGCTTCTAGTTGTGCGGTTAGTTTAAGTCTCTGCAATCCATTAGTTACCAACCTCTCTGGTTGACTGGCTGACCTGGCTATTTTTGTTACTTTCCTCCTCGGCTACCATATAACAGAAATGGTAAGAAAGGATGTGGAGAAGGCCAAACTTTTAAATTCCTATTTTGCATCTGTTTTCTCTCAGAAAGGAAATGTAACATCAACTGATCTTCACTGTCCTATTAAAGGAATAGAAGAATCTGGGATATCTATAAACCGAAAGATAGTGAGGGAATACTTAGTTAACATAAATGAATTCAAGCCTCAAGGTCCAGATGAATTACACCCCAGAGTACTGAAGGAGATAGCAGAAGAAATTTTTGAACCACTGTCCATAATCTTTGAAAATTCTTGGAGAACAGGTTAAGTCCCAGAAGACTGGAGAAGAGCAAATGTTGTTCCTATCTTCAAAGGAAGGTGGACCCAGGGAACTATAGGCCGGTGGGTCTGACTTCTATACCAGGAAAGATCTTTGAACAAAATTGTTAAACAACATGTATGTATGTACCTGGATAAGAATGAAGTGATTAACCAGAGTCAGCATGGGTTTGTAACTAATAAGTCATGTCAGACTAACTTAATTTCCTTCTATGACAGAATCACTGACTGGGTGGATCAGGAAAATGCTGTAGAAATAGTATATCTTGACTTCAGGAAAACATTTGACCAAGTATTTCACACCATCCTTATTGAAAAAATGACTAAGTATTGAATGGACAAGCAACTGTTAGGTGGATTCATAACTGGCTTAGTGATCAGACCCAAAGAGTGGTCGTAAATGGCTGCACATCCAGTTAGAAGAATGTCTCAAGTGGGGTACCACAGGGCTCTGTTCTGGACCCTGTATTGTTCAACATCTTTATCAGTGACTTAGATGAAGGAATTTAGGGTAAACTGATTAAATTTGCTGATGACACAAAGCTAGGAGGGATAGCTAATACTAGAGAAGAGAGAGAGAGGATTCAAAATGATATAAATAAACTGGAACAGTGGGCAGCAACTAACAGACTGGTTTTTAATGGAAAAATACAGTACTATATCTGGGCAATAAAAATGAAAAAAAAAAATATACAGAATGGGAGGAATAGGGCTAAGCAACAGCACATGTGAAAAATACTTGGCTATACTAATCGATCACAGACTGAACATGAGTCAACAGTGTGATGCAGCAGCAAAAAAGGCAAATACAATTCTGGGATGTATTAACAGAAGCATACAGTCTAGATCACGTGAGGTCATTATTGCCCTCTACTCCTTTGTGGTCAGACCTCATCTGGAATACTGTGGCCAGTTTTGGGCACCACATGTTAAAAAAAGACATCAACAAACTGGAGCAAGTTCAGAGAAGTGCAACCAGAATGGTGACTGGTCTGCAAACCAAGTCCTATGAGGAAAGGTTACAGGATTTGGGAATGTTTAGCTTGCAAAAAAGAAGCCTGAGAGGAGACTTAATAGCTGTCTACAAATATCTTGTAGAAGGATCATCTTTATTCTCATTTGCACAGTCAGGGTGATCAATGAATGGAACAGGCTGACATGAGAGGTGGTGAGTTCTCCTTCAATGGAAGTCTTCAAACAGAGGCTGGACAGACATATGTCTGGGATGATTTAATGAATCCTGCTTTGAGCAGGGGGTTGGACCAGATGACCCAGGAGGTCCCTTCCAACTATAACATTCTAGGATTCTATGATTCCTAGCCTAAAAATACCCATCCGCAGCTGCCCCAGAATTGGCTCAGCACTTCAGATGCGCCAATTCTGGCGCTTTGCCTGGTTCTTCTAAATCCGGGAGAAATCCAGGAGAATGGAGCCTCAATGCAAAAATGATTCAGTTAATAACTGAGAAATGGGGTCATCCAGACGTAGACCTATTTGCGAGTCGACAGAATACAAAAGTGGATCTCTACTTCTCCATATAGACTCAATCAAATGTAGATGCATTTTCCCCCTCGTAGAAGTTCAAGTTGGCCTATGCATTCCATCCGATTCCCTTGCTACCAAGAATAATGGAAAAGATCAGAACGGAGTGTGTCACGACCATTTTGATTGCTCCCTTATGGCCAAAGAGGAGCTGGTTTGGGGCATTGAACTTTCTTAAATCAGAGGAGTCTCTTATAATTCCACCAGTCCACGACCTGCTACATCAAGGTACAATTTATCATTCGGCATCCCAGAGCTTAGGCTTGGCAACCTGGCTTCTAAAGCCTCAATCCTAAGAGCTAGAGGTCTTTCAGATAATGTCATCAACACTCTACAAAAAAGCAGGAAACAGGTCACTAACGCCATTTACTCTAATATATAGAAGACCTTCTCTGCGTGGTATGAATCTACCCCCATTGATCCGTTTCATCCTGGTGTTGATAGGCCGGCCTGTAAAAAGTCCAACATCCTATCCAAGGGGTTAAGATCTAGTACCCTGAAAGTCCAGGTGTCAGCCTTGAGTTCTCTCCGTTTTATCCGAACACGCTCAGGTGTTATCAGAGTATCTTGGGCTTTCTCGTATATTATGTTCAAGTCTCTGCGGCTACATGATTTGTGGCTATTAGACTGCCTCAACACATGGGGATTGCCTGTTTGTTACGCAATCCCCACATATGTTGAGACTGTCTAAGGGCCCCGTCTCACATAGCGACGCACCAGTGATCCCGACAACGATATGAACTTGTTAGGATCGCTGGTGTGTCGCTATATGATCGCTGCTGAGCTGCCAAACAGGCAGCGATCAGGACAGTGACACTGCAGGTAACGTGCCTAGTTACCTGCAGTGTACGTTAGATACCAGCCCGCTGGTGCAGGGAGCTGGTAACCAAGGTACACATCGGGTTTCCAGGCGCTGCGCGGTGCCTGGAAACCCGATGTGTACCTTGGTTACCAGCTCCCCTGCAGCAGCACGCTGGTATCCAACGTACATATCGGGTTTCCAGGCACAGCCCCGCGCCTGGAAACCTGTTGTGTACCTTGGTTACCAGCTGATCGCTGGTCTCCTGCCTGCCACACGCAGCGATGCGTGCTGGCCAGCGGGAGACCAGCGATCAAAAAAAAGTCCAGGACATTCAGCGACGATCAGCGATACCCAGTAGGGGGGCTGATCGTCGCTGAATGTCACACACAGCGATATCGCTGGGGAGATCGCTGTTGCATCACAAAACTAGTGACTCAGCAGCGATCTCGCTAGCGAGATTGCTTTGTGAGACGGGGGCTTAACAGTTGCAAATCATGCAGCCGCAGAGACTCAGAACATAATATATCAGCACGCTCAGATGCTCGGATAACATCCAAGCATGTTCATCACTAATAAAGGGTTGTATCTTTTCTATTTGCTGTCCCTGACTATCTTTGTATGTGGTCTTTAATCCAGACTATGCCTTAATACATTTTGCAGCTAGCTCGTATGCACTTTATCTTTGGCACTGCAAATAATACTGGTGGATCTTAGAATCCCTTATGCACTATGCAATATCTATTAGTATCATGCACTAAGCACTTTATAAGTAAGCCAGTTAAAGCAGCTATTCATATGTGCAGTTAAACATTAAGTACTTTTTCAGCACCATATATGAATGGGTTACTAACATGTGAATTAATAATTTGCAAATAGAATATTCATTATTGGTCCATTTGAACAATACTAAGTATATGACACAGACCAAGTATAGGAATGGTGAGGATCCCCCAATACATATGCACTGGATCAATATAATACTTGGGTAAATTAATTGAAGGACCTTATCAATAGGGCCAATATTCACCTGTAATAAGCAGTATATTTTGTATTTGTAACTTTATTAATTTCTCCTTAAAAGAATATAATCAGCAAAGATGAATATTTTATTAGTACTTGGCATTTGCTTCCCTTGATTTGTAGGATTATATTGTAGTTAGGAAGTGCCATCAATAGGCTGTTTTTTTTTGTTTGTTTGGTTTTCACTAATAAAGGGGTTTATGACAGCAGCCTCTAGAATACGTCTAAGGAAATCCAACGTAATTCCATCATGGGACCTGAATATAGTGCTGAAAGGTCTGATTATCCTGCCCTTTGAACCTATGGCTCAAACTCAAATGGGCAAATTATCCTGGAAGGCGGCTTTGCTGGTAGCCGTTACTACAGCCAGGACAATGGGCAAGATCCAAGTCCTATGAATTAAGGGAACCTTATCTGAAGATCCTAGATGACAGGGTAGTATTTCGCCTAGACCCTTCTTTTTTGCCAAAAGTATCATCTGAGTTCCATATGTCTCTGGAAATAATCCTCTCTTCATTTTGTCAGAACCCAACAAACATAAGAGAAAGAGTTCCATTCTTTAGATGTTTGGAGAACCATTCTCTGCTACCTGAAGCAGACTGAACCTTGGAGGAAAGATTAGAACCTCTTTGTCCAATACTGTGGACCAAATAAAGGGAAGAAAGCCTCCAAAATTTCACTAGCAAATTGGATCAAGAGAGCAATCATAGTACTGATTTTATATGACTCCATCTCCTCCTGAATCACTAAAAGCTCATTCCACCAGAGCCAAGTCTGTCTCCTTGGCCAAAACGGCTAGCGCTTCCATGGAGCAGATCTGCTACCTGATCCTCTATCCATACCTTCACTAAACACTATAGATTAGATCTAATGTCTATAAAAGATTTAGCCTTTGGCAGGAAGATCTTTCAAGCTATTGTCTCTTCCAAGGGTTAAGGCTGGGTCTCACATAACGATACACCAGCGATCCCGACAACGATATGCACTTGTCAGGATCGCTGGTGTATCGCTACATGATCGCTGCTGAGCTGCCAAACAGGCAGCTCAGGCAGCGATCTGGGACAGCGACACTGCGGGTAACATCGCTTAGTTACCCGCAGTGTACCTTGGATACCAGCGCCCTGATGCAGGGAGCTGGTAACCAAGGTACACAGCGGGTTTCCAAGCGCTGCGCGGTGCCTGGAAACCCGCTGTGTATCTTGGATACCAGCTCCCTGCATCAAGGTGCTGGTATACAAGGTACACAGCGGGTTTCTAGGCACAGCCCCGCGCCTGGAAACCCGCTGTGTACCTTGGTTACCAGCGGATCGCTGGTCTCCCGCCTGTCACACGCAGCGATGCGTGCCTGTCAGCGGGAAACCAGCGATCAAAAAAAGGTCCTGACATTTCAGCGACGATCAGCGATACCCGGCAGGGGGGCTGATCGTCGCTGAATGTCACACACAGCGATATCGCTGGTGAGCTCGCTGCTGCGTCACAAAACTAGTGACTCAGAGATCGCTGTGTGAGACGGGCCCTTTATTCTTTGGTATGTCTCCTGTGGTGCTGTCATGGAGGAGATTAGAACAAATAGGATTACATTTAATGGTAATTCAGTTTCTAAAGCCCCCGTCTCAAACAGCGATGTCGCTAGCGAGATCGCTGCTGAGTCACTAGTTTTGTGACGCAGCAGCGATGTCCCCAGCGATATCGCTGTGTGTGACATTCAGTGACGATCAGCCCCCCTGCTGGGTATCGCTGAATGTCCTGGACATTTTTTTGATCGCTGGTCTCCCGCTGACAGGCACGCATCGCTGCGTGTGACAGGCGGGAGAACAGCGGGTTTCCAGGCACCGCGCAGCGCCTGGAAACCCGATGTGTACCTTGGTTACCAGCTCCCTGCATCAGGGTGCTGGTATCCAAGGTACACTGCGGGTAACTAAGCGATGTTACCTGCAGTGTCGCTGTGCTGATCGCTGCCTGTTTGGCAGCTCATCAGCGATCATGTAGCGATACACCAGTGATCCTGACAAGTGTATATCGTTGTCGGGATCGCTGGTGTATCGCTATGTGAGACCCAGGCTTAAGACCCTCCGCGAAAGCACTGCTATCCCTCCCACCCAATAAAAATGTTATGTTCACGTGATTCCTCGGTGTTAATAAATAGTTTAAACATTCATACTGTGTGGCCCTTGGAAAAACACCGAGGTTGGAGGGATGGGAAGGGCTATTTAAACCTCTTGTGTTTCCTGTCCCTAATTAGGATGCAGAGGCAACCTCCTGTGGTGCTCTCGTGGAGGGTCTTAGAAATTGAATTACTGGTAAATATAATTCTACTTTTTCCTTCAATTCCATTGCCCCCAGGGCTTTACATCCTGCTGCATCTTATGACCGCTGGCCACGCTCTATGCCATTTGCCTTTATTAACAAAATGCGATCCTGTAGTAGGGGCCACTGAGGTAACATGCCCATCCGTGACATTTGTTCCCTCCATCAGCTGAGTGATATTATGAAGTGGACACCAAAAGTTCATGCCATCTCAGGTATGATGATCTGCAAAAAAAAAGGTGTTTCTGGGAGCTTTGTGCCATCAGATTCTGTGGCTGAGCAGCACATAAAAGTCTTACAATCCAAACATGGCGTCAGATGGAGAAGTGTAGATCAGTTGGCACTGGACTCTGGAGGAGACGTGTTCTGTGCAGTGACGGATCACACTTCTCTATCTGCGTCTAATGGAGGAGTCGGGGTTCAGTGATTCCAGGAGGACGTTCCCACTGACTGTACAGATGGTGGAGGGGGATATGTGCTGTTATCGGGGGCGGCCTCGGACCCTCAGCTCCAGTGATGGGAAATATTAATCTTTAGCACAAAACATTGTGGACAATTGTAGCTTCAGCTCTGTGGGAAGAATTTGTGAAAATGTCTTCTCTATTCCCCTTTGACTGTGCCCAGTTCACAAGGTCCATGCAGACATGGTTAGGGGAGTTTGGTGGAAGAATATGCACAGAGCCTGGACTTAAACCCTATTCATCACCACGGGAATAAACTATAACAGAGATTATAATCCAGGCCTCCCCCACCTCAGAAATGAAGGGACAAAAATTCCCAGCGACAACTCCAAAATATATATATATATTTTACTTTTTTTTATTTTACTTGTAAAATAATCTTGAGCGTCCATTTTTTTTCTCTGAGCTTTTGTTTAAAATAAAATATTTCTCTCGCATATAGATTTTGTAAATTCATCCAATGTAACATCTGAAAAAGGGAGAGTACCCTCCATGGTCAACATACGTGGTCATCTATAGTCGAAACATAGGTAATGGAGAAATCTGAATGAATCTTTTCATGTACAAAGCAGTTGATCAATGAAACAGGACATCTGCACCGTGGTCCGTGGTGGAGGCCCCCTGCGTCAGTCTAAACTGAAACTGAGCTTACCCTAATGCAACGGCTGAAATTGAGCTTACCTTTTTGGTGTTATGATTGTTGACACCAAAGTAATTTTGACCATTGTTCTGATGATCATTCTCCATTGTAATCCTAATCAACAGTCCTTCGTAGCAGATTGAGGGAGGTATGGCGGCAGCAGAATTCTGCTGGTATCAAAGTACTTGCCACACTAATGTGTTACTCTTACTTACAGTACAGACCAAAATTTGGACACACCTCATTTAAAGATTTTTCTATATTTTCACGACTATGAAAATTGTACATTCACACTGAAGGCATCAAAACTATGAATTAACACATGTGGAATTATACATTACACTTTACAAAAAAGTGTGAAACAACTGAAAATATGTCTTATATTCTAGGTTCTTCAAAGTAGCCACCTTTTGCATTGATTACTGCTTTGCACACTCTTGGCATGCTCTTGATGAGCTTCAAGAGGTAGTCACTGGAAATGGTCTTCCAACAGTCTTGAAGGAGTTCCCAGAGATGCTTAGCACTTGTTGGCCATTTTGCCTTCACTCTGCGGTCACCCCAAACCATCTCGATTGGATTCAGGTCAGGTGACTGTGGAGGCTAGGTCATCTGGCGTAGCACCCCATCACTCTCCTTCTTGGTCAAATAGCCCTTACACAGCCTGGAGGTGTATTTGGGGTCATTGTCCTGTTGAAAAATAAATGATGGTCCAACTAAACGCAAACCGGATGGAATAGCATGCTGCTGCAAGATGCTGTGGTAGCCATGCTGGTTCAGTATGCCTTCAATTTTGAATAAATCCCCAACAGTGTCACCAGCAAAGCACCCCCACACCATCACACCTCCTCCTCCGTGCTTCACGGTGGGAACCATCCGTTCACCTTTTCTGCGTCGCACAAAGACACGGTGGTTGGAACCAAAGATCTCAAATTTGGACTCATCAGACCAAAGCACAGATTTCCACTGGTCTAATGTCCATTCCTTGTGTTCTTTAGCCCAAACAAGTCTCTTCTGCTTGTTGCCTGTCCTTAGCAGTGGTTTCCTAGCAGCTATTTTACCATGAAGGCTGCTGCACAAAGTCTCCTCTTAACAGTTGTTGTAGAGATGTGTCTGCTGCTAGAACTCTGTGTGGCATTGACCTGGTCTCTAATCTGAGCTGCTGTAAACCTGCGATTTCTGAGGCTGGTGACTCGGATAAACTTATCCTCAGAAGCAGAGGTGACTCTTGGTCTTCCTTTCCTGGGGCGGTCCTCATGTGAGCCAGTTCTTTGTAGCACTTGATGGTTTTTGCAACTGCACTTGGGGACACTTTGAAAGTTTTCCCAATTTTTCGGACTGACTGACCTTAATTTCTTAAAGTAATGATGGCCACTCGTTTTTCTTTACCATAATACACATTCTAACAGTCTATTCAGTAGGACTATCAGCTGTGTATCCACCAGACTTCTGCACAACACAACTGATGGTCCCAACCCCATTCATAAGGAAAGAAATCCCACTTATTAAACCTGACAGGGCACACCTGTGAAGTGAAAACCATTTCCGGTGACTACCTCTTGAAGCTCATCAAGAGAATGCCAAGAGTGTGCAAAGCAGTCATCAAAGCAAAAGGTGAAGAACCTAGAATATAAGACATATTTTCATTTGTTTCACACTTTTTTGTAAAGTGTAATGTATAATTCCACATGTGATAATTCATAGTTTTGATGCCTTCAGCGTGAATGTACAATTTTCATAGTCATGAAAATACTGAAAAATTTTTGAATGAGAAGGTGTGTCCAAACTTCTGGTCTGTACTGAATGTACATGGTGGTTCTGGTACATGGAGCCAACTAAGAACTATTGTGCTAGTGATGTGAGGATCAAACAGGTAATGTGTGCGCTGGAATCCGCTTTTTTCTACTATGGTAGATGGAACTTGTCTTCCTTGAGCAAAATAGAATCAGCCAACTTGTATATTTAAAAGGAGCATCACTCCTTTGATTGAGTTTTTAGATGAAGCTTAAGTGTTTCACACATGTAACATACACGGTCTCAGTACGGACTGCAATGTCTGGATGTGCCGCAGGCCTCCTGACCACCAGCTTCAAAGTTCTATAGGAGGCTATTAAGTTAGCTAAAGAGATCTGCAGCCTCACCGGACATGACAGTCCACACTTGTACTGTGAATGCCACATGAGTGAAACTGGCCTTATGATCTGTAAATTGAAGGAACATTGAATGCTCTGCTGCTTACATCATTTTCCTGAGTATAATGATTCAGATTTACATTGCAAGAAGTGGCAGTCCAGACCCAGGAGATCATCATTGGCATAGGGTCTTACGCGCAAGCTATAAGATTCCCAAGCAAATAATTATGTGCATTGCACAATAATGACGGCTTTTGGGACCCTGCCATACTGTATTTTTCAGATCAGGAATAAATGACTATGGTGAGCATAGCTGCTATGTGTTTTCTGTTGTCTAGATCCCAAGGATCCACATCCATTGAAACAACACTTTACTGCTTGAATCCTCAGATACTCAGAACCGCTTGTCCTAATATTGTGCTTTGCTGAAGCAATGATTGAAGTTATAGAACCCTCGTCATTTTCTTTTTGTCCCATGCTTAGCAAGTACAAGCACGTTAAGCAGTTTTAATTTAGATAATACCCACAAATAGATAGACCATCATTTTTAATCTTTAAAGATTCCATAATAACGGGGTCTGTACCACAGGACTGGCGTATAGCAAATGTGGGGCCAATATTCAAAAAGGGGGCAAAAACTGAACCTGGAAATTATAGGCCAGTGAGCTTAACATCTACTGTGGGTAAAATCCTGGAGGGTTTTTTAAGGGATACTATATTGGAGTATCTGAAGCTGAATAACCTCATGACACAGTATCAGCATGGGTTTACGAGGGACCGTTCTTGTCAGACTAATCTGATAAGCTTTTATGAAGGGGTAAGTTCCGGACTGGACCAAGGAAATGCAGTGGACGTGGTGTTCATGGACTTCTCAAAAGCTTTTGATACAGTGCCACACAAAAGGTTGATACATAAAATGAGAACAATGGGGATAGGGGAAAATATGTGTAAGTGGGTTAAGAACTGGCTCATGGATAGGAAACAAAGGGTGGTTATTAATGGAGCACACTCGGACTGGGTCACGGTTAGCAGTGGGGTACCACAGGGGTCAGTATTGGGGCCGCTTCTCTTTAACATATTTATTAATGACCTTGTAGGGGCATACAGAGTAGTATTTCAATATTTGCAGATGACACTAAACTCTGCAGGGTAATAAATACAGAGGAGGACAATTTTATATTACAGGAGGATTTATGTAAACTAGAAGCTTGGGCTGATAAATGGCAAATGAGCTTTAATGGGGATAAATGTAAGGTCACGCACTTGGGTAGAACAAACAAGATGTATAATTATGTGCTTAATTGTAAAACACTGGGCAAAACTGTCACTGAAAAAGACCTGGGTGTATGGGTGGACGACAAACTCACATTTAGTGGCCAATGTCAGGCAGCTGCTGCCAAGGCAAATAAAATAATGGGATGCATTAAAAGAGGCATAGATGCTCATGAGGAGAACATAATTTTACCTCTATACAAGTCACTGGTGTGACCACACTTAGAATACTGTGTACAGTTCTGGTCTCCGGTGTATAAGAAAGACATAGCTGAACTGGAGCGGGTGCAGAGAAGAGCGACCAAGGTTATTAGAGCACTGGGGGGTCTACAATACCAGGACAGGTTATTACACTTGGGGGTATTTAGTTTGGAGAAACGAAGGCTTAGGGGTGATCTTATTACAATGTTTAAATATATGAGGGGACAGTACAAAGACCTTTCTAATGATCTTTTTACTCTTAGACCTGTGACGGGGACAAGGGGGCATCCTCTACGTCTGGAGGAAAGAAGGTTTATCATAATCACAGACGCAGATTCTTTACTGTAAGAGCAGTGAGACTATGGAACTCTCTGCCGTATGATGTTGTAATGAGTGATTCACTACTAACATGTAAGAAGGGACTGGATGAAAAGTATAATATTACAGGCTATATTCACTAGTTTCCTAGATACTGCGTTGATCCAGGGAGCTAGTCTGATTGCCGGATGTGGAGTCGGGAAGAATTTTTTTCCCCAATGTGAAGCTTACTGTTTGCCACTTGGGTTTTTTTGCCTTCCTCTGGATCAGCATGTTAGGGCAGGTTAGGATAGGATATGGGCTGAACTAGATGGACTTAAAGTCTTCCTTCAACCTTAATAATTATGTTACTATGTTAAATTTCTAGCAGTTGCCTCTTAGTATTGTAATACACAGGGTGATAGTTGCTGTTCCCATCTCTTGTCCAATTGACCAATGCTGCTCCTATATCTTACACCTTAAATTATTGTGAACTAGGGGAACTTCAGTTTTTTATTTTTCATTTTTTCTGTATTTCAGTAGAAAACATACCCATTATTCATATCAAGCAGGAAGGTTACCTCCCTGACCTTCAAACACCAAGTAGGGCTGTGGACTCTGCTGAGAATCTGTGTGGACAGCAGACAGTTAAACAAGAAGACGCTCCTGGACTTGATAACCGGACTTTCCACATGGCCCATGGTAGCATCAATACTAAACATAATATAAGGATTGAGAACTTCAGTGAACAGGTGAAGATCCTGCTCAGCAAATCTGTGAAGAAACGTCCAACACATAAGCGATTCCAATGTGTGAGATGTGAGAAAAGCTTCCATTGCCGATCCCACCTCATTATGCATCAGCGAGTGCATACTCGAGAGAGACCTTATGTGTGTGAGTGTGGAAAGACCTTTACTCAGAGTTCTAGCCTGTTTAGACATCAGAGAGCCCATCGAGGTGAGAGGCCTTATGTTTGTACTGACTGTGGGAAAACATTCACTCAGAGTTCTTACCTTCTTATTCACCAAAGAACCCATACAGGAGAAAGACCCTACGCCTGTGGATATTGTGGCAAGTGTTTTCGTGTGAACTCAACACTTGTCAGACATCAGAGGGTTCACATGGGGGAAAAGCCATTTGTATGTAGCAAATGTGGTAAGAGTTTTAGCCAGAGCTCATATCTGTACATCCACCAGAAGACGCACACTGAAGAAAGGCCTTACACTTGTAATCGGTGTGGAAAAAGCTTCAAAGTCAACTCCTCTTTACTCAGACATCGTAGACTTCATGTAGGAGAAGCCAGTGAGTGCCCACACAGCTGAAAAGTGTGAAGCCCTCTACTAATGACCACCACGACTTTAATATTAGCCCAGTAAATAATGTACTGCTGACATTGATTAAAACATGAAATCATATATAAAATGTGAATGTCATTTAAATGAAAATAGAAATCATTGCAGCTAGGAAATATTTTCTGTGTTTTGTTTTAACATTTTGAAAACATGATGACTTCTCTGTATTTTGTTAGAAAAATATTTAGACTTGAGAGTCCTCAGTGGTTGATACCTTTTAATGGCTAACTGAAAAGATGGTAACAAATTGCAAGCTTTCGAGACTACTCCGGTCTCTTCATCAGGCAAAGACTAACGAAGATACACATCTTTCCTGTATTTTGTTATCAGTTTTGTATGTTACATGGTTTTCCTCAAATCTGTTCTGCATTATCCTGAAGTGGGGGGGTGAAGGATTCTGTTTTTTGGTTGTACCTGATGGACACAGTTCTTTGATATTTTTGTTCTGGAAGCTAGAAACATCCTCTGTTAGCAGATGTCTGCATGAACTTCCAACTAAATGAGCACAAAGTGTTATCAGAATTTTGGTGTTCTTTGATATTCTTGCACAGGCCCAATTATTGTTTTATCCTATATGCATAGCCTGTGCTACCTTTTTAGCGTAGGCTTCGTATCTCATGTTTACATATTCAAGTAACCTACCGCATAGCCCAAATGTATGAGTGCACAAAACAGAAATTCTTCTCAAGCTCAAGAGAAGGATCTGGAAAGTTCAAACTAAAGAAAATTCCCTGAACTTCGCTCCAAATGTGGAGAATAAACATTTTCTAAACTGTGATCCTTTGCTTTGAATTTTGTTTGTCCTATTAATACTAAGCCCACCATGCCGCATTTCTGCTTCAGACACTTTGTGGCACCACCATGTTTGAGTGCTGACGTGCTTTACCTAGTCCTTGAGATCCTTAGGACTTCAACTAAATAACAATGTGAATAAATCTAATGTATCCCTGTGGGAATTTGTGCAAAATACTGTACGTTTTAATTGTCTCATGATTCTATGCGTTTCAGTGGAAACAATTCCCTTTTATTCAGATCAAGCAGGAATGATTTCTCTAACTACTGAGTGGTTCTGTGGAAATTGATGCCACAACTGATAATCCTTGAGGTGGGAGGTGGGAGGCCTTCTGTTTATACTGACTGTGGGAGAACTTTCACCCAAAGTTCTTGGCTTCTTGTTCACCAAAACACTCATGCAGGAGAAAGACCCTGCTCCTCTGGGTATTATGGCAAGCGTATCTGTGAACTCCACAGTTGTCAGATAAGTTCACATAAAAAGACCAAATCTATATATAACAAGTGGGATAGTTAGTCAGAGCTCATATATATGCATCCAACAACAAATTCAAACCAAATAACTGCTTTTAGGCTTCGTTTCCAGAATGAGGATTTTGTGTTTTTATTGTTGCAGATTTTCTGCATCTATTAGGTAAATGTTAAAGTCTCTTGCGCTTTCTAACATACGTTTTTGACTATGTCCCTTTTTGCTCATGTTTTTAAATAAAGTTGCTTTGTTTTTGATCCCTGGTGTTTGGTTTTGACAAAACATTATTAATACAGTTATGTTCTAATTACAGTGGAAATGCACTAAAATGCGTGTGCATTTTTTACCCGTTTATTTTCCACATCTAATGCAATTCTAGGGAAAATTTGCACATAAAACTCAGCGTCGTTATAAGAAAAATTTACATTGCGGATTTGAAACTTGCACCACAAGTCAGTTTAATCTGCATAAAAATAAAGCACAGTGAAGATGAGATTTCTATAAATACCATCTAGATTGCTGAAACTAAGATGCTGCATCAAAAACTCAATGTGGAAACTTTATATTGTCATTGAATTAGAAAGAGCTTCCATGTGAACTCCTCTTTACTCATAAACCTCATGTTGGAGATAAATCATGCACTCTCTATTGCGGAGAGTTTGCAAAATTGTCAAGGCTTGAGTAAGAACCCAAAAATCTACACAAATTGGAAGCCAATGTTCTGTCTAGAAGTGTTAAAAGTTATGAATCATAGAATGGTAGAGTTGGAAGGGACCTCCTGGGTCATCTGGTCCAACCCCCTGCTCAAAGCAGGATTCACTGAATCATCCCAGACAGATGTCTGTCCAGCCTCTGTTTGAAGACTTCCATTGAAGGAGAACTCACCACCTCTCGTGGCAGCCTGTTCCACTCATTGATCACCCTGTCAAAAAGTTTTTTCTAATATGTAATCTGTCTCCCATTCAGTTTCATCCCATTGCTTCTAGTCTTTCCTTGTGCAAATGACAATAAAAATGATCACTCTACAATGTGACAGCCCTTGAGATATTTGTAGACAGCTATTAAGTCTCCTCTCAGTCTTCTTTTTTACAGCTAAACATTCCCAAATCCTGTAACCGTTCCTTATAGGACATGGTTTGTAGACCGGTCACCATTCTGGTCACTCTTCTCTGAACTTGCTCCAGTTTTTTTATGTCTTTTTTTAAATGTGTCCAAAACTGGACACAGTATTCCAGATGAGGTCTGACCAAAGAGGAGTAGAGGGCAATAATGACTTCACATGATCTAGACTGTATGCTTCTGTTGATACATCCCAGAATTGTATTTGCCTTGTTTGCTGCTGCATCACACTGTTGACTCATGTTCAGTCTGTGATCTATTAGTATACCCAAGTCTTTTTCACATGTGCTGTTACTTAGCCCTAGTCCTCCCATTCTGTATATGCTTTTTTCATTTTTATTGCCCAGATATAGTACTTTGCATTTTTCCCTGTTAAAAAACATTCTGTTAGTTTATTTATATATTTTTGAATCCTCTCTCTCTTCTCTAGCATTAGCTATTCCTCCTAGCTTTGTGTCATCAGCAAATTTAATTAGTTTACCCTCAATTCCTTCATCTAAATCATCGATAAAGATGTTAAACAATACAGGGCCCAGGACAGCCCTGTGGTACCCCACTTGAGTCATTCTTCCAACTGGATGTGCAGCCATTTACGACCACTCTTTGGGTCCAATCACTAAGCCAGTTATGAATCCACCTAACAGTTGCCTTGTCCATTCCATACTTGGTCATTTTTTCAATAAGGATTGTGTGAGTTACTTTGTGAAATGCTTTGCTGAAGTCAAGATATACTATATTTACAGCATTTCCCTGATCCACCCAGTCAATGATTCTGTCATAGAAGGAAATTAAGTTAGTCTGACTTGACTTATTAGTTACAAACCCATGCTGACTCTGGTTAAGCACTTCATTCTTGTCCAGGTACTTACATACATGTTGTTTAATAATTTGTTCAAAGATCTTTCCTGGTATAGATGTCAGACTCACCGGCCTATAGTTCCCTGGGTCCACCTTCTTCCCCTTTTTGAAGATAGGAACAACATTTGCTCTTCTCCAGTCTTCTGGGACTTCTCCTGTTCTCCAAGAATTTTCAAAGATTATGGAGAGTGGTTCAAAAATTTCTTCTGCTATCTCCTTCAGTACTCTGGGGTGTAATTCATCTGGACCTGGAGACTTGAATTCATTTATGTTAGATAAGTGATTCCTCACTATTTTTCTGTTTATAGATATCCTGGATTCTTCTATTCCCTTAATAGGACAGTGAAGATCAGTTGATGTTACATTTCCTTTCTGAGAGAAAACAGATGCAAAATAGGAATTTAAAAGTTCAGCCTTCTCAACATCCTTTCTTACCATTTCATAATTTTCATTGTGTAAAAATCATATAGCATCTTTGACTTTTCTTTTACTTTTGACATATCCCCAAAATCCTTTTTTATTGCTTTTGACATCTCTTGCAAGCTTTAGCTGATCTGATTCTTGCCCTGCAGGTTCTGCAGACATCATTATATTCTTTTTTAGATATGCCTCCCTCTTTCCATTTGATAAACATTTTCTTCTTCCTTTTTAGCATGTGTTTAAGTTCTGTGTTCATCCATCCTGGTTTCCTTAAATGCTTCCTATTCTTCCCTCTTTTTGGAATTGTTAATGATTGTGCTTTGAGAATCTCATTTTTCAAGATTTCCCATCCTTCCTGGACATTTTTGTCCTTAAGAATATCCAGCCATTGGATCCCTCCGATTCTCTTTCTGA
The DNA here is from genome assembly GCA_033576555.1 of Oophaga sylvatica. Lineage (NCBI taxonomy): Eukaryota > Metazoa > Chordata > Amphibia > Anura > Dendrobatidae > Oophaga > Oophaga sylvatica. The sequence goes on along the minus strand of JARQOD010000002.1, from coordinate 644,595,073 downwards.
GTCCGTTAAAATCTGCCTTTCTGAAATTAACCTTGAAGTCTGAGTTTTCACAGGTCTTCCTCCTCTAGTTATCCAAAATTCTAAAATAGCATGGTCACTACCTCCTAGGGTCCCAGCCACTCTTACCTCCTCCACCATTTCCTCCCTGTTTATAATGATTAGATCCAAGGTAGCAGATCCCCTTGTTTTCTCCCCAACCTTTTGGAAGATAAAGTTGTCAGGAAGAGAGGATAAGAATTTCCTGGACCTGTTAGTTTTGCCTGAGAGAGATTCCCAACAAATGTCTGGATAGTTGAAATCTCCCGTGACCACTATGTCATATTTTTTGGAGAACTTGGCCATTTGATGCATAGAGAGTTACGAGCTAATTGACCGTATTTTTTTTTACGCCAAACAAAAATATTGCTAATGTTGTTCTGAGATTAAATAAACTGGGAAGATGGGATTATGATAATGTGTTTGTGAATTTCTCCATATTGTGCAGTTTGTCCATTGTATTGTTCTAATATCACAAGGGGTCTTCATGGTTTAACCTCTGCACATGAAAGGGAAATATGTTTTTTCCCTCATAAAGCCAGTCCGTGTCCTATGTTGTGTTTGATATTCAGTTTAATGTGACAAAGCTGCAATATCGGGACCAAGCTACGGACAGAAGGTGCTCTGTTTCTTATAGAGCAAGACGGCATTCAGCCTGTCACACAAAAGACTTTAGACTTTTGTAACTGTAGATATTTATTAACCTCTTTTTAGTTTGAAATATATTGATTAACCCCTTGAGGTTTCGTCATCTGGACAAAGCAAGTGATAAACCATGTAGAACCGACATCATTTTTTTTTTTTTCATGAAAACGTGGGACATGACAGTAGTTATTATCATTATTTGGTCTCTTGTTTCTCATGCTTCTGAAGTTAAGGAAAGTTGATACAAAAGTAGTGAAGGCCAAGTATTTCAATCCTGACCTTTAGCTTTAAACATTGAATCTACATATTGTTTTGTTTTAAAGTAGTAAGTAAAATGTCACTTTTTTATTTTTATGATTTTCTCTGTTTCAGTACAAAACATATCCATTATTCAGATCAAGCAGGAACCGTCTCCCACTATCGTGCAACCACAAAGCAATCCTGAGAATATGGATGCCATTTCCAAGCCTTCCTGCGGGAAGCAAGTACTCCAGGTCATGTGCAGAAAACATGGAAAGTCTCCAAGGTCATCAAATGGAATGGGAACACACAAAATCAGAAAGCAATGTGATGTGACAAAGGACCATGTCTACATGTCTACCCAAGCCTCTGCAAACAGTGATCAGAATTTAAAAAGCCCACACGCTTTGATGATCTCCAAATCATACTGGGGCACATATGAAACTAGCACTTCACCAAAGAAGCCATTTCAGTGTCTGCGATGTGAGAAGAGCTTTAACTGTAGATCCCACCTGATAATGCACCATAGAGTCCATACTCGTGAGAGGCCCTACGTGTGTGAGTGTGGGAAGGATTTCACGCAGAGCTCTAATCTCTTCAGACATCAGAGAGGCCATCGGCTTCATAGACTTCAGCCTCATGAGCAGAAATATTTGTGCCCTCAGTGTCAGAGCGAGTTTCCTGACCTGTCCAGACTTGTCATCCATCAAAAACTACACTGCAAAAGAAAAGATTGAAAGTGTCCTAGAGACTTGTGGTTCCTAGATAAGATGAGAGAAAGGAATTTGATAGTCACCAGTGTCATGGACGGGCTTCTGAAGAAGACTAATATTCTGTAATAAATGCTGTGGTCACATCAGTTTGTGCTGATTGGAATGCTAATTTCTAAATCTAGTTGAAGGGCACATCTACACACATTAGGACACGTTTAGTATTTGGTCAGTATTTACATCAGTGTTTGTAAGCCAAAATCAGGAGTGGAACAATCAGAGGAAAGTATAATAGAACCACATCACCATGTCTGCATTTATCACCCACTCCTAGTTTTAGCTTACAAATACTGAACATTGCCTAATGTGTATAGAAGTGCCCTTGTAAGATAATAGTCAGGAGTATGATCATTTTCATTAGTAGGTTCAAACACAGTCATTAGGTGGAACAGAAATCGTTGTGTAGGTGTAAATCCACTACAAAGGTGAGGTTGTGAAAGACCGTTTCATACCACTTCATAGCTAGACTGAGCACAGCAACATGACAAGTTAGTTTAAGGCCACATGCACGCATGAGTTTTTTACATAAGTATTTGTAGGCCAAAACCAGGAGCTGGGACAGTTGGAGGAAAAGTATAATGGAAACCCATCACCACTTCTGCATTTTTCAACCACTTCTGGTTTTAGCTTACAAATACTAGAGTAAATACTGACCAAAATGCTCAACATGTGCACCTAGCCTTGCTTCTACAAAACTCACCAAATGCTCAGCGTGTGCCCGAGGCCTTGCTTCTACAAAACTCACCAAATGCTCAACGTGTGCCCGAGGCCTTGCTTCTACAAAACTCACCAAATGCTCAACGTGTGCCCGTGGCTTTGCTTCTAAAAAACTCACCAAATGCTCAACATGTGCCCGTGGCGTTCCTGTTACAGCAAGGTCTCTATCAAAGATTTCAAAGCAGAACGAAGTTTCAAGATGTGCTGTTCAAACTATTTTAAAGAAGAAATGGGCAACATTGAAGACCGCAGCTGTAGTGGTCAGCCAAAGAAGCTCGGTGCTGCAGATGAAAGTAACCAAATTTGTCAGGGACTAACATTACCAATCCCAAATTTGCCACCAATTTGTCAGGGACAGCAATCCTCTTGCCACCAATATATCAGGACAATCACACTATGTATGGACAAGGCAATGGCTACTATTGCTACTAGGCAGATTATTGGGCGCTTTCACAGTGAACATGCAATATATACACATCCAATTCCACCCGTAATCAGCAAGCGTCCATAGAGAATCCAACACATGCGTGTATATATATATACTTCAGTACTGTCACCGCCAAGCTCCGCAATAACCAAAGGTAAAAAAAAAACTAGTTGCCACCAAGAATTGTTTATTACTGGTAACGTGGGGTCTCATGAGGCTACAGGGATGCAGTTTATAGAGCATGAAGATTGAAAGCACCACTCCAGCATTTTATTTTATCCAGCGCTGGAGTGGCTCTTTAAATGTATGCCCTCGGTCATATACTCACCCTCCAGTGTCTTCACCATTTTGGCTCTGCTCTGGTCCCTTGACACCATCTTGTGACTGTAACTTTTGACTCCATGAAACACTGGAGCTGCAGGCTGGTCACTTTTGGCAAAAACAGTTGAAAACGTCGGAAGGTGAGTATCAGACAGAGGACTTGCATTTAAAGGGAAGGTGCCATCAAAAAACTTTTCAGCAATTGAAAAAATGTAAATTATTGATATTTTAAATCTTTAAAAATATAATTTGTTTTAATGAAGTAAAATATGAAAAACAATTTTAACAGGTTTGGTATTTCCACATTTAAACACTAGAGGGAGCAGCTGCTAAAATTTGCCATGAAAACCTAGTGTACAACTAGCTCACATCACGACTGCTGCAAAGGTGGGCGTGGCCTGATCATGTGTGTGATGTCACCTCTTCCCGCCCTTTCTGGGTGTTTACAACAGGATAACAAAGGATGAAGTTTAGGATCACAGTGCGGAGACATCACTGGTGACTGCCAGTCATACTGACAAGTAGACCGAGTCACCGAAGACGTACGACAGCACCTCTTCTGCTACTTTATCATTGGGTAGGGTTAGATACATGGAGTGTATCTCATGCGTGATTAGATACACTTAGAGTAACACACGCTGGGGTTAGATACAGGACTAAGTATAGTGTATCACATGATGGGATTAGATATTGAGCTCAGCGGAGTGCATCACACAGGATGGGATTAGATAGGCAGTATCTAAAATGTTAGACGTGACACCGCTCCGTCCACTGCTATGGAGAGAAATGGTGTAATGTGTGACCTCACTCCGTCCACTTCTAACCAAGCAAGGAGTAATGGGTGACCTCACTCCGTCCATTTCTATGGGAGAAATGGTGTAATGTGTGACCCCGCTCCATCCACTGCTAAGGGAGAAATGGTGTAATGTGTGACCCCGCTCCATCCACTTCTAACAAAAGCGATGGTGTAATGTGTGACCCCGCTCCGTCCACTTCTAACAAAAGCAATGGTGTAATGTGTGACCCCGCTCCATTCCACTTCTAACAAAAGCGATGGTGTAATGTGTGACCCCGCTCTGTCCACTTCTAACAAAAGCAATGGTGTAATGTGTGACCCCGCTCCGTCCACTTCTAACCAAGCAATGGTGTAATGTGTGACCCCGCTCCGTCCACTTCTAACCAAGAATGGTGTAATGTGTGACCCCGCTCCACCACTTCTAACCAAGCAATGGAGTAATGTGTGACCCGCTCCGTCCACTTCTAACCAAGCAATGGGTAATGTGTGCCCCTGCTGCCGCCACTTCTAACCAAGCAATGGGTAATGTGTGACCCCGCTCCGTCCACTTCTAACCAAGCAATGGTGTAATGTGTGACCCCGCTCCTCCACTTGCTAACCAAGCAATGGAGTAATGTGTGACCCCGCTCCATCCACTTCTAACCAAGCAATGGGTAATGTGTGACCCTGCTCCGCCCACTTCTAACCAACAATGGAGTAATGTGTGACCTGCTCGCCACTTCTAACCAAGCAATGGAGTAATGTGTGACCCCGCTCCGTCCACTTCTAACAAAAGCAATGGTGTAATGTGTGACCCCGCTCCGCCACTTCTAACAAAAGCAATGGTGTAATGTGTGACCCCGCTCCGTCCACTTCTAACCAAGCAATGGAGTAATGTGTGACCCCGCTCGTCCACTTCTAACAAAAGCAATGGTGTAATGTGTGACCCGCTCCGTCCACTTCTAAGCAAGCAATGGGTAATGTGTGACCCGCTCGTCCACTTCTAACCAAGCAATGGTGTAATGTGTGACCCGCTCTCCACTTCTAACCAAAGCAATGGAGTAATGTGTGACCCGCTCTCCACTTCTAACAAGCAATGGAGTAATGGTGACCCGCTCTCCACTTCTAACCAACAATGGGTAATGTGTGACCCGCTCCGTCCACTTCTAACCAAGCATGGAGTAATGGTGACCCGCTCCGTCCACTTTAACCAAGCAATGGTGTAAGTGTGACCCCGCTCCGCCACTTCTACCAAGAATGGTGTAATGTGTGACCCCGCTCCGCCCATTCTAACAACAATGGAGTAATGTGTGACCGTGCTCTGTCCATTCTAACCAAGCAATGGTGTAATGTGTGACCGCGCTCTGTCCTCTAACAAGCAATGGTGTAATGTGACCCGCTCCGTCCACTTCTAACCAAGCAATGGTTATGCGTGACCGCTCGTCCTCTTCTAACAAGCAATGGTGTAATGGTGCCCCGCCATTCCCTTCTAACAAAGCGATGGGTAATGTGTGACCGCTCCGCCACTTCTAGCAGCAATGGAGTAATGTTGACCGTGCTCTGTCCACTTCTAACCAAGCAATGGGTAATGTGTGACCGCGCTCTGTCCACTTCTAACCAAGCAATGGTGTAATGCGTGACCCCGCTCCGTCCACTTCTAACCAAGCAATGGAGTAATGCGTGACCCGCTCGCCACTTCTAACCAAAGCAAGGGTAATGTGTGACCCGCTCCGCCACTTCTAACCAAGCAATGGTGTAATGGTGACCCGCTCCGTCCACTTCTAACCAAGCAATGGAGTAATGGTGACCCGCTCCGTCCACTTCTAACAAAGCAAGGGTGTAATGTGTGACCCCGCTCGTCCATTCTAACAAGCAATGGAGTAATGTGTGACCGTGCTCTGTCCACTTCTAACCAAGCAATGGTGTAATGTGTGACCGCGCTCTGTCCACTTCTAACCAAGCAATGGTGTAATGGTGACCCCGCTCCGTCACTTCTAACCAAGCAATGGAGTAATGCGTGACCCCGCTCCGTCCACTTCTAACAAAAGCAAGGTGTAATGTGTGACCCGCTCGTCCACTTTAACCAAGCAATGGTGTAATGGTGACCCCGCTCCGTCCACTTCTAACCAAGCAATGGAGTAATGCGTGACCCCGTCCGTCCACTTCTAACAACAATGGGTAATGTGTGACCCCGCTCCTCCATTCTAACAAGCAATGGTGTAATGTGTGACCCCGCTCCGTCCACTTCTAACAAAGCAATGGTGTAATGGTGACCCGCTCGCCACTTCTACAAGCAAGGTGTAATGTGTGATCCCGCTCGTCCACTTCTAACCAAGCAAGGTGTAATGCGTGACCCGCTCCGTCACTTCTAACCAAGCAATGGTGTAATGTGTGACCCCGCTCGTCCACTTCTAACCAAGCAATGGTGTAATGTGTGACCCACTCCGTCCACTTCTAACCAAGCAAGGAGTAATGCGTGACCCCGCTCTCGTCCACTTCTAACCAAGCAATGGTGTAATGTGTGACCCCGCTCCGTCCACTTCTAACCAAGCATGGGTGTAATGCGTGACCCCGCTCGTCCATTTAACCAAGCAATGGTGTAATGTGTGACCCCGCTCCGTCCACTTCTAACCAGCAATGGGTAATGTGTGACCCGCTCGTCCCTTCTAACCAAGCAATGGTGTAATGTGTGACCCGCTCCGTCCACTTCTAACCAAGAATGGAGTAATGTGTGACCCGCTCCGTCCACTTCTAACCAAGCAATGGTGTAATGTGTGACCCCGCTCGTCCACTTCTAACCAAGCAATGGTGTAATGTGTGACCCCGCTCCGTCCACTTCTAACCAAGCAATGGTGTAATGTGTGACCCGCTCGTCCACTTCTAACCAAGCAATGGTGTAATGTGTGACCCGCTCGTCCACTTCTAACCAAGCAATGGTGTAATGCGTGACCCCGCTCCGTCCACTTCTAACCAAGCAATGGTGTATGTGTGACCCCGCTCCGTCCACTTCAAAACCAAGCAATGGAGTAATGTGTGACCCCGCTCCGTCCACTTCTAACCAAGCAATGGGTAATGGTGACCCCGCTCCGTCCACTTCTAACAAGCAATGGTGTAATGTGTGACCCCGTCCGCCACTTTACCAAGCAATGGGTAATGTGGACCCGCTCCGTCCACTTCTAAACCAAGCAATGGTGTAATGTGTGACCCGCTCCGTCCCTTCTAACCAAGCAATGGTGTAATGGTGACCCCGTCCGTCCACTTCTAACCAAGCAATGGAGTAATGTGTGACCCCGCTCCGTCCACTTCTAACCAAGCAATGGAGTAATGTGTGACCCCGCTCCGTCCACTTCTAACCAAGCAATGGAGTAATGTGTGACCCGCTCCGTCCACTTCTAACCAAGCAATGGTGTAATGTGTGACCCCGTCCTCCACTTCTAACACAAGCAATGGTGTAATGTGTGACCCGCTCCGTCCACTTCTAACCAAGCAATGGTGTAATGTGTGACCCCGCTCCGTCCACTTTAAACCAAGCAATGGTGTAATGTGTGACCCCGCTCCGTCCACTTCTAACAAAGCAATGGTGTAATGGTGACCCCGCTCCGTCCACTTCTAACCAAGCAATGGTGTAATGTGTGACCCCGCTCCGTCCACTTCTAACAAAAGCAATGGTGTAATGTG
>JARQOD010000002.1:644531381-644587364 GCA_033576555.1 Oophaga sylvatica | reverse complement strand
GAAGAAGGGAGACACAAAAGGTGGATGGTAACAATTGCTTTCATTGTTCGGACCAGCCATAGTGTAAGAATCGGGTGTTCATGTAATTCTGCATGAACCAGTTATCAGCCGAAGTATGTAACAGTACAGACACAGAGGCTATTAAATTCATAAAGCGGGTGAGATCATAATATGAGGTACCTGAATATGGTAAAAAATTTTTTGAATGGGCCAACAGGGATAGTTAGGTTAATGCGTTGAGGCGGTATGCCAGTCTGAACAAATGAGTTTTTAGGGCACACTTAAAACTGTGGGGATTGGGGATTAATCGTATTAACCTGGGTGCATTCCAAAGAATTGGCGCAGCATGTGAGAAGTCTTGGAGACGGGAGTGGGAGGTTCTGATTATTGAGGAAGCTAACCTTCGATCATTAGCAGAACGGAGGGCACGGGTAGGATGGTAGGCTGAGACAAGGGAGGAGATGTAGGGTGGTGCTGAGCCATGGAGTGTTTTGTGGGTGAGGGTAATAAGTTTGTACTGGATTCTGGAGTGGATGGGTAACCAGTGTAATGACTGGCACAAGGTAGAGGCATTGGTGTAACGATTGGTGAGGAATATGATCCTGGCTGCAGCATTCAGGACAGATTGGAGAGGGGAGATTTTGGTAAGAGGGAGACTGAATAGTAGAGAGTTACAATAGTCCAGACGAGAATGAATAAGAGAAACAGTAAGGGTTTTTGCAGAGTCGAAAGTAAGAAAAGGTCAAATTCTAGAGATGTTTTTGTGGTGGAGATAACAAGAGCGAGCCAGTGATCGGATGTGGGGGGTGAATGAAAGCTCAGAATCAAGTATGACCCCAAGACAGCGGGCATGTTGCTGGGGAGTAATGGTGGAACCGCACACGGAGATGGCAATGTCGGGCAAGGGTAGGTTAGTAGAGGGAGGAAACACGAGGAGTTTGAGACAGTTCACCGTTTACTTTGGTTTTAGCTGTGTAGGAGTATAGCAACGGCACCCATGATATAAACGTTGGTCCGAACCCTATTTTCTTCAACACCTCCCAGAGAAAGCTCCACTTTATGCTGTCGAAAGCCTTTGCTGCTTCCAACGACAGCACCACTCTATGCCCAATGTTATCCGCTGGGAGCTGCATATTCAAAAAGAGGCCGCACAAATCAATTGCTGTGGATTTGTTGGCTATAAAGTCAGTTTGGTCTGGATGTATCACTTTAGACATAATTCCTGACAACCTATTAGCTAACATTTTAGCTAATATTTTGATATCTACCATCAATAAAGGTCTATATGACTCTGGAAGCTGAGGATCTTTGCCTTTTTAGGGATAATAGTAATAATTGCCTCTCTCATGGATGGTGGTAATGAACTTGCAGCCAGAGTGGTTGAATAGAGGTAACAAATTTGGGAGTAATACCTAGTTAAAATGTTTATACACCTCCACAGGGATGCCATCTACACCTGGAGCGTTACCATCCGGTATAGAAGATAGAGCATTTTCTAGTTCCTCCAGTGACAGGGGACCATCCAGAGCACTCCTCTCATCTTCAATGTGGGCAACCTGGCCATTTCTAAGAAGTTGGAAATTTCTCCTTTTGGAGGTCTAACCTTTGAAGAGTATAGTGTCTCATAAAATGAAAGCAGACCGTCCAGAATCTCTCTTGTAGACTCTGCTCAAACCCCATTTTGAGAGCGAAGCTTATAAATATGGGACAAATCCCTTTGTGCTGCAGCAATAAGAGATTGTAAGAGCCCTACTCTTTTCACCTTCGATTCCTGAAAGGCTTTTTCTCTCTGCTTTTTGCAATAACGTCCGTGTAGCCAGGGACTGGGCTGTTTTAAGCCTACTTTGAGCTTCAGTTGGAGGATCATCTATCACGTTAACTTCAGCCTGCCTGACTTCTTGAAATACCGCCTGATCCGCTTTATTAGTTTTCATTTTGCTCCTAGCTATTGCTCTAATAAATATCCCTCTCAGGTAGACCTTCATAGACTCTCAGACCGTAGGTATAGATGCTGTTCCATTATTAATTTGGAAAAACTGTGCGGTCTATATCTGAGGTTTATGAGTTGTAGCCAGAACTGATTTAATTTCCAGAGCCTAGGGGAATTTGTGCCCAATTTGAGTGAAACCCGAAGAGGACTGTGATCTGAGACAACGCTGGGCAAGTGTTGAATATCTCCCACCAGGCGATCCATAGCCATATTCCCCAGCACCAACTCTATATGTGACAAGGAATAATGTGTTGATGAATAACACGAGTATTAATAGGTTTCTGGAAATCTATTTCTCCATTAATCTACCAGCGCAACCTCTTTAATGAAGGACCCAAAAGGTGTTATGTTCCCTTCTTTCCTAATGGAGTCATGTTTCCCTTTATCCCAATGGGAGTCCATACTGTTGTTAACGTCCCCAATAATCAAGAGCAGAGTCCACTGATTAGACGCATATAAAGCTAATAGTTTTTACATAACCTTACCAGAATATGGAGGTGGGACGTAGATGGAAACAATGGATATTACTGTATCAAATATCTTACGGTTAAATGTACAAATTGTCCTTCTGCATCTAGATCTACTTTAATTAGGTTAAACGGTAAAGAAGTGTGAACCATTATGGAGACTCCGCTATGAAGAGAAGATGGAGTGGTGACTCTCCTGCATCCTTCTCCCCCTCATGGTACAAAGCCTCTTTTGTGAGGGGTGTTTCTTGCAGAGATACTAGAGAGGGATTTTGTGATTGAATATATTGAAGGATCGCTGCTTGTTTTGTCCCATCTGAGAGACCCCGGACATTCCAGCTTATAATCTCAATTGTTCCAGACATTATTGCTAGGATCATATATTGTACTTAGGATCTTGTTGTGAATGCCATTACATTGTGCCTTTACTATATGCCAGCACTTCAAGGACTCATCCTGTGATGGCCCCCAATACACAAGTAACCTTCACCCCCAAACAGGGGAGTCCGGTGTTCCTCTCTCGCCCAGAGAGCAGGACAGCAGACATTCACACAGAACTCAGGTAAACGTCCGGCCATTACAGCCATCTCTGGGTTCAGTATATGGTACCACACCACCCGAAGTCAAGGAGGGAAAAGAAAAACCATTAGAACTTCAAGTCGGATAGCTACCCCATTTTTGCCAGTATTGGTCTAAGAGGGTGACCCGGTGGTAGGGGGTCTGGAAGGGATCCGGTGGGCTCTCTCCATTGCAAACAGTGCAGACAGGACTTCTTTGCCAAATTTGTTTTTAACCCCTTTCCGACATCAGGCGTAATAGTACACCAATGTCAGTCACCCTCCCTTTGATGTGGGCACCGGCGGTGAGCCCACATTTTTAGGCACATGTCAGCGTTTCAGGCAAGTGCACTGGAAAGCCGCCCATCCGTGACCCCCGTCACCTGAACGCGGGTCACCGATGGGTTGGCATGACAACCAGAGGTCTCCAGCAGACCTATATGGTTGTCACTGCCAGATTGCTATGAGCGCCGCCCGGTGGTTGGCGCTCATAGCAAGTCAGCAATACAACTGTATGAGGCAGAGGCGATTGGGTTATGGCAGCTTGTAGTCTCCCATGGAGACTATTGAACCATGCCAAAAGTAAAAAAAAAGTGTTTTTAAAAATATAAAAAAATAAATACAAAAAGTCCAATTCACCCCCCTTTTTGCCCTATTCAAATTAAAACAATAAAAAAACAAACACACATATATTTGGTATTACCACATTCAGAATCGCCTGATTTATCAACATGAAAAAATAAATAACCCGATCGCTAAACAGCGTAACTAGAAAAAAGTCAAAACGGCAGAATTATGTTTTTTTTGGTCGCCACAACATTGCATTAAAATGCAATAAAGGGCGATCAAAAGATCGTATCTGCACCAAAATGGTATCATTAAAATCATCAGCTCGGCACTCAGAAAATAAGCCCTCACTCGACCCCAGATCACGAAAAATGGAAACGCTACGGGTATTGGAAAATGGCGCAATTTTTTTTTTTTAACAAGCTTTGGATTTTTTTTTCACTACTTAGATAATAAAGAACAGACAAGTTTGATGTCTATGAACCCGTAATGACCTGGAGAATGGTAATGGCAGCTCAGTTTTAGCATTTAGTGAACCTAGCAAAACAAAAAACAATTGTGGAATTTCCCTTTTTTTTGCAATTTCACCGCACTTGGAATTTTTTTCCCGCTTTCTAGTACATGATGTAGTAGTCTCGAAAGCTTGCAATTTGTTACCATCTTTTCAGTTAGCCATTAAAAGGTATCAACCACTGAGGACTCTCAACTCTAAATATTTTTCCCATCTTCTAGCGAAGCCATCCTCTTCTCTGCGTCCCGTCGCAGCTCCTGCGCAGGCGCACTGATCTGCCCTGGTGACGCAGAGAAGAGGATGGCGCCGAATCGGACCGCGACGCCCATCGGACCGCCCCTGGGTGAGTATAATATAACTCGTTTTTCTTATCTTTCAGGTAACATCGGGGCTTATCTACAGCATTACAGAATGTAAGATAAGCCCCTGATGGCGGTGGCCGCATCTCATACTCCAAAAATGGGGTGACAGATTCCCTTTAATTGAGTGCTTACCGTAGCCCCAGGATCCTTCTGCCTTTTTCGAGTCATGCTGCCTGCCAGCTCACTCATATGATTGATCCTTTGCCTCCAGGAACTCTCCCCCTTCGTCCTGGTGTATTAGGCGTTTCAGGGCAGAGATCAGGATAAAAGCTATAAATCTCAGAAGGAGTTCTCTGGGCTGCTTCCTACTTCATGCCGTGCTAAGCCATGCCCCCCCACTGGACGCTTTTTCAATCGATGTGCTCTCCTTCACTAAGCGGAATCATCTCTGTGATCAGCGTAGTAAGTTTATTGGTTAATCCTGTTTATTTTATGTAATTGTATATGCTGCATTGTTTTCTCCCCTTTATAAAAAATATAGAAAAGAGTTTACAAACATTACCTATGGTTCTGCATTAAATATAAAATGTAATCGTTCTGTTCCTTTTGTTCTGTAAACCGCAACCCGAAGCCATACTCTACCAGAATCAGGCGTCCAGATGGTTTGTAAATAAAAAAAAAAATTGACCAGTGGTGGCAGCGACTAGTTCTTGGGTTATGCAGACTAGCAGGGTATACATGTTGCTTTGGCAACTTCAAACAGGTGGAGGTGACTTAAATAATAAGTGTTATCCAACCATTAGCTGGGGACACTTTAAAATGCAATGCGCTGTCTCTTTAAGAGACCGGGAGCGTGCATGCACTCTAAGCACAGTTCCCGGAGATCTTCTAGTTGTGGCCGGGGAGAATGGGAAGAATGCAGGGATGAAGCTACACTTTTCTGCCATCTTGTCCTCAGCATTCAGCACCCCGCTCTGTAACGTTACAGGGTCTCCACTTCGTGGCCGAGTTGTTTTGGTTCCTTCCACTTTTCAATAAAAAACACTCAGAGGCGATGGGGAAAGAAAGATTCAGGAGGAGCCAGATGTTACACAACAGGAGGCCATCGTACAACAGAGAATGAGGTGGCCGCAATGTTATACATTGTGTAGGCATCCTATTACAGGACCGTGCTGGAATCCGTGAGCGGTGCACCACCAGCCATTCTGTCACATGCTCATAGGGTCCAGAGGCAATACAGGGCAGCCAGGGGCTGAAAGAAGATGTCCACCCAAAACTTCATATAGAGTATATACCTGTCTCAATCTACAGTATACTCCTAACCCTACCACTATCATCATAACCAACTCCATTACAAAGATTTATTCATCCATAAAACGGGAATTAGTCAGGACGATCCACCCTTCCATGGGTATATATGGTCATGTCCGCCTCTGAAGGAATGGATGACATTAGATCTCACTGATGCCAGCAGTCCCTCTCAGACTAAATAAATAAAAAAGTGGTTTTAATTCATGTGCAGATGCGGCTTAAGTGCTCTGGTGTTTCAAAGCACTTCCCAAGTCTCTACCCCCTCACCTCTATTCCCCATCAAATATTTGTGCTGTCGCGTGTAGAACTAAATCTTATTAAAACAACTAACCCTAACCCCAAACCAGAGCAGCTGTGAATATAAAAGTCTCAATGTGAACTAAGGCGTTCTCCACGCTGCACCAGGACCTTCATCAGGTTCTCCCACAAGGGCAGAAGTGCAACTTCCAAGCTTTAAGAGGAATTTGTGGCTCAAAAGACATCAGACAGAAAGATTGGTATAAAACCAACTTCTGTAGAAAAGGACGATGGAAAATCCACAATCGACTTATCCTCTTATATCGACTCAAGGGACAGAAGAAACGTCATTCCCTACCATCCCGTGAAGTTAGGGGTGGCCTCTGCGTAGGGCGACAGATTCCCCCTGATTTAGAGGTTATGTCATGGTGGTTTATTCTACCTCTTCACTATCAAAAATGTGTCTAGGAACATAGCAAAGACCCAGGGGCGAGCAAATTGTAGCCGGGGGGTAAACGAGCAGCGCTGGCCCACGAGTTGTGGCGGCACAACCTGCTCACCTGCCAATACGCATTTTCACAGAGGACAGTAAAGGGCCTTAACCCTCATAGCCACTTTTTCAGAGAGCTGAAGATTAAGTGTATAGCGCCTTCCAACGGGCAAAAATCACATGGGTGATAGCTGTATATGACAGCTGACACCCTGCAGCATCGGCCCTGACCAGTTTTGGAACCAATCAGAACAGATTAAGCCACCCCTTAAGTGCAGCTGTACCAACTGACAGCAGCACTTAAGGGGTTAAAAGATGCCCTTTAACACTATTAGCTTCCCATGATCATAATCGTGGGTGCCTATAGTTGCCATTGCACCTTGACGTCATCTGATGACCCTAGGGTATGTTGGCCTGTGACCCAGCTATAAGCAGAGTCTAAAGAGACACAGTCAGCGAGTCACTGACCGTCCACAGATTGCAGCTTGCGAGCAGCAGCACTCTCACACCTCCTGGGACTGGTGATCTGTTACTCAGTGAGGTCTTCATTGTCAGGACAAGTCCCCTCTGTAATGTAAAGGGAGTGTAAATAAAAATTCTTATTAGGACTCAGGCCCTGAAGGAAATGAGTATCACACTGCATGAGGCCAACGTGCAAAGTAAAAAGGTTGGACTAAGTGACAAAGTAAAAAACTTAAAATATGTGAAAAAGGCGAAAAAACAATGTCTCGCCACTAAAAACGCAGTTTGTATTAAAAAAAAAAAAAAAAGTACACGATTTGTATTGCTGCGTAAGGAACAACCTGATCCCCAGTCTATAAAACAGTCACATTATATAGTCTGTAGGGTGAACACCATAAAGAAAAATAATAAAAAGTCAAAAATGTCGCTTTTTCATCAGACTGTGCCAAAAAAATTGAAGAAAAAGCGATCAAAAAGTCATATGTAAAAATGAAAAAAAAAAAAATGGAAAATGAAAACGCCAAATTGTCCCGCATAACACAAGCCCTATTTCGGTTCATTCAGAAAATAAAAGTTACAGCTCTCCGAATATGGCGATGCAAAAACAAATTCATTCAAAAGCAGCAAAGCAAAAAGGAAACTATATAAATCTGGTGCGGCAGTGATCGTCCTGACCCGAACAATAAAGTCGGCTTATCAATTTTACTTCACGAGGAACAGCGCAAAAATAAAAATATAGAAAAACAATAACTGACTTTCTGGTTTTTACTCATTCTGTGTCTGAAAAATCAGAATAGAAAGATAAAAAAAATGTGCCCCAAAATGGTCCCAAAAAAATCCCCAACTAGTAGTGCAAAAATAAGTCCTCATACAGCTCTGCTCGTCAAAAAATAAAGTTACAGCTTCAGAAAATGGCGACAAAACTATTTTAATATAAAAAGCATTTTTACTGTGTAATATCGCAGTTATAACTAGTGATGAGCGAGCTTCCTCGTCGCTACTCGCTGGAGCATCAGTGCGCTCGCCCCGCATGTTTGGTGCCTGCTAGACAGCCAATGAACATGTGGCGATTGCCTGCCAGTCACTGTAATGCCGTCGTCATTTTGGTTGTGTCATCACTGTGATTGGCTGGCCACATAGCGTCTTCAGGTCTATACAAGACCCATGACGCCATGATCGGCACACTGTACAGGACACAGGCAGTGTAGGGAGAGGTGCTGGTGAGAGAGGGACAGAATTGTAGCTGCATAGTACAACAGCAATCCTTCTTAGGGATAATGGGGTTCCAGTCCCTTGGAAGTGCACTGAGCTGTAGCCTGTAGTTTGTGGATTTCTGCTAAAGGGAAAAAAAAACAAAACTTTATATCTTCTTCCTTAGCGACTGTGAGCGAGCTGAGTGTGACCAGAACATAAGTGTGAACGATGGCAAGTGTGACTTGTGATTCAGGGACTTTGGATTCAGAGAGTTTACAAGAGAGGAATTACAGAATTGCTGTTTGTATTTTTTAAATACTTAATATTTCTTTTTACTTATCTTTCCTGTCTGGTGAAATCCCCATTAGGAATGTGCTCCATAATTGACAATGCCGTCCAGTGCACATCACATGTATGCAGTCCTTTAACAGCCGGTCGAAGGTGCATAATGCTGTGCGAGATGTGAGCATGTTGTGCATTTGGAAGCCCAGCTACTGGATCTAAATGTGCAGCTGGCAACACTGAGATCCACAGACAATATGGAAAGGAGTCTTCTGCTCACTGAGCAAACGCTCACTAGGATAGATGAGGAGGGGATGCTAGGATGGAGCTGCAGGACAGTGAGGCAGCTAGCTGGGTGTGACGATAGCCTGGAATGGAGCTCCATTCCCTATTACTTTTCCTGAACTACAACCCCCAGTGTGTTTGGCCAGTACATAGCTGGAATGAAAGATCATGCCTTAACCTTTGTGCTGACAGCCCACAGCCTGCAACCCCCCTCTCTCCCCCTGCAAACTTCTCTTACTTGCTCCTTCCTCTCGCCCTCACCTCAGGAATTTCTTTGTCTTCAAACCCTGCAGGATGGTCCTATAGCTTATCATGGGAATTCATTCTTTTGGTCATAACTCGCGGGGAGCTTATGTTAGAGACACGAAAGCTACTGTTCTGAATCATGCGTCCATCAGGCGTCGTTACTGTGGTACTGGTGAATTCGTAACTCCAACAGAACCCGAGAAATGGAATTCTCTGGTGCACCGTGGACTATCTCACCCGAGTTTGGGCTCATTAGAACACTAATTTCAGAAAAAGATCACTGATAGGTCTGCCATTATTCTGTTAAGTTCTCAAGCCAAGTTATGGTCAGTAGAAGATCCAGAGCTTAAAAACTGTAACTTCGAGCTATGGGAGGTGGCCAGAAAACCATCCTCTTTTGTGAGGTCACACGCCCATAGGTAGAAGGCTGCACCTAGCCCCCCTCCTGGTCAATCTAGCTGGAGATGACTTGACTGAAAGATCTCCAAATGAACTATGACGTGTGGCTCCTCCCCCAGCCTGACCTGCCTGCCATGATCTAAGTACATGTGAGTTTTTTCACCTTTAACACTGTTTTTATTTTAATTGCATTGTGCATAATTGTATTGTCTCAGCTTGTTACATCTCTTTTTATACTGTATAAACACTGCCTGCATTTTAGGAATAAACATATAAAATTATTAATTTGGTTCTGCTGCTCTATAAACGAATTAGCACGTGCCTGAAGTAACTACGCTACTAATTTGGGTTTGTTACGGACCCTCTTAATTAATTCTTGATTAAGAGAATCATAGCTGGTGGCAGTATAGAGTTTGTGTGTAAAGTGTTGAACTTTTGGGTGGCGTTGGCAGTGATGGAGGTGGCTTTATAAGTGTATTGCCTGGCCGCCGCCAGAAGTAATTATAATTCCCTCACTGCAGCGTGCCCAATAGCCAGCACACATCCAAGCGGCCCGTCAGGCGACTAATTATCCCAGGTGCAGTTCCCTGACTGACCTGAGGCTAAAAAGGGGCGCCAGAGAGCTGCAAGTTCCTAAGTGGAACTGGAAGTGGGATAATTATAAATCCCTGCAGATTATTCCTGACACATTGGGTCGGATGGCAGCAGCCGTCGTGTTGTTTATCGTCACGTTGGTGGCAGCGGTGGGATCACAAGCCGTGACCCCCGGGCCTCTGTGTGCCGTTCATCACATTGGTGGCAGCGGTGGGATCATAAGCCGTGATACCCCGGGCTACCGTGTGGCGGTCCGTGTGCCGTTCATCACATTGGTGGCAGCGGTGGGACTATAGAGCATTAGTGATCTGGTCTGAGCAATCATTCCTCTCAGTAAAAAACTTGCACGGTTCTTCCAGGGACCCTGCAGCCAAAGTTTTGGAGAACAAACTCAGTGTTTACTAGTCCTGAGACAATTTAAGTGTGTACTTGCGGTTACCCCCCACTCCTCTTTGTTTTCTATCCTATCTTTTATTTGACAATCATGGCTGCAAGAGGAGAGAGTTGGTACACACAGCAGAAAAGGGAAACTCTTGCTAGAATATGCAAGTACCGAGGCCTTGACCCCACGAGCCAAACCAAAGCTCAACAGATGTAGGCCCTGATTGCACAGGACCACGCTGAGAGCGAGGAGGGCGCAGGAGCAGAGGCCCAACCCCTGAATGCTTACACCCAGGGCGGGTTGGACCCTTACCTGCAGGCAGCCTTGGATCAACTCCCCACAGACAACCAGGACAGACGTCTGCAGCTGATCCAGCAAGCTCAAGAGAGAGCTGACCAGCGAGAGGCCGACCAGCGAGCCGAGTGCCAAGCCCAGCGAGAGGCTGAGAGAGCTCAGCGGGAGGCCGAGAGAGCCGAACGAGAAGCTCAGAGAGCCCATGAACTGGAGCTGCTCTGACAAGGGGCGATGCCCCCCACAGCCCGGAGCAGTGCACCCAGCAGCGCTCAGAGTCCGAAGCCGCGGCCAGAGCACTTTCCCGTGATGGAAAAGGACGGAGACTTGGACACTTTTCTGCGGGCCTTTGAGAAAGCCTGCAGACAGTACCAGCTGCCTGAGAACCAATGGGCCAGATACTTGACCCCCGGGCTAAAAGGCAAAGCTTTGGAGGCATTTGCTTCACTCCTGCCAGGCCAAGATGGTGACTATGAGGCCATCAAGCAGGCCCTGATCGCCAAGTACCAACTAACCCCTGAGGTATACCGAAAGAAGTTCCGGAACTTCCAACGTGGCCCACACGACAGTTATAGCGATGTGGTGCAAGGACTCAGGACCCACTTTGACCAGTGGATCCATGGACTGTCCGTCGACACCTTTGAGCAGCTGAAGGACATGATGATCAAAGACCAGTTCCTGCATCTGCGCCCAGCTGAGGTCCGCCAGTTCACCCTGGACTGAGAACCAGAGGATGCGGTCAAAACAGCGCGGATCGACGACAGCTATGAGGCCAACCGGAAACCCGAGGTGCGGAAGCCAGTCACCGCCAGCTGGAGAGGGGTAAGCCTGCAACCAACCCCAGTGCCCCTGCCAGCCGTCCCTCTGGAGGCACTATCCCCTTTGCCAGCGCCAGGCCTACATCAGACCCTCGCCAGTGATTCTCCTGTAAACGGACTGGACACATCAGCGCCACCTGTCCGGAGAGGCAAAAGAACCCCCCAGCCAAGGCCTCCGGGCCCAATGCCTCTGTTCTTTTGGTGGGTGGTGTGGTTGGGAAGATCGATGACAACGTGCAGCCCGTCCGCATGGGGGCCCGTCTTGCTACAGGCCTCAAGGACACCGGGGCTGAACGAACCCTCATCCGACCCGAACTGGTGGCCCCTGAAGAGTTGATTCCGGGGAAAACCCTAACTGTCACCGGGATTGGGGGCGTCCGCTGTCCCTTGCCGATGGCCCGGGTTTTCATTGACTGGGGTGCCGGGAGCGGGGTGAAGTAAGTGTGGGTGTCCGAAAACCTGCCAACTGATGTTTTATTGGGGACTGATTTGGGGAGGATGGTCGCATACTACGTCCTTGACACCCCTCCCCAACCTGGTAATAAGGTTAACGTTAACCGTGATGATGTTGATGATGATGGGAAACTGAATGTGTTACCTGCCAATGCTTTGATAAGTGATGATGCAACTGATAACCATTCTTTCCCTAGGAATGATGGAATGATGCTGATGATGATGTATCTGTGCCATCTGAACCTGTTAACCCTTTCTCTGAAGTGGTAGATGTGTCCACAGGTACAGGAGTGCTCAGCCACGTCGCTCTGCGGAGTGAGATGGCTGAGGAACCCCTAGCAGGAGCAAGCGACAGTGCTCAAGGAAGTTGGGAGGTGCATGGGAACCGTGAGGAAGGTGACGCCATGCCACTGACCAGTGCCACCGAGGAAGGTAACTGGACCATAAGTAGCACTGCTCCTGAAGTGTTGGGGGTGGATGGGGGAGCAACGCCCATAGCAGCGCAGGCTGATGGGTCCGTAGAAATCCCCGGGGAGACTGCATATGTAGTTGCTGTCACCCGCAGTCAGAGTGCCCTGATCGCAGGTAGCGCCCTGCCATCTGGACCCTCCTCCGCTACAGGAGAGACTGAACCAGAGGTGGACCCAGAGCCGGTCCCAGAGGGTCCCAGTGAGGAAGGAACCCTGACGTCACTTCTGGCTGCCTCCAGCCAGGAGTTCCAGGCCGCTCTGCACTCAGATGCGACCTTGGAGAACTTGAGGCACCTCGCCGAGACGCTCACCTCCGTGACTGATAAGGAGAGGGTGTTCTGGGAACAAGGAAGGTTGTACCGGGAGACAGTACCCGGAGATTCCCAAAAGGAGTGGTTGAGGGAAAAACAGCTGGTCGTCCCGCACCAGTTCCGAGGTGAGTTGTTGCGGATTGCCCATGAGATTCCACTCGCTGGACACTTGGGGATCAGCAAAACTAAGGCACGGCTGTCTCAACACTTCTATTGGCCCAAGATGGGGACAGATGTGACAAGTTAAGGTCAGTAGAAGTTCCAGAGCTTAAAAACTGTAACTTTGAGCTATGGGAGGTGGCCAGAAAACCATCCTCTTTTGTGAGGTCACACGCCCATAGGTATAAGGCTGCAGCTAGCCCCCCCCCCGGTCAATCTAGCTGGAGATGACTTGACTGAAAGATCTCCAAATGAGCTATGACGTGTGGCTCCTCCCCCAGCCTGACTTGCCTGCCATGATCTAAGTACATGTGAGTTTTTTCAACATTAACACTGTTTTTATTTTAATTGCATTGTGCATAATTGTATTGTCTCAGCTTGTTACATCTCTTTTTATATAGTATAAACACTGCCTGCATTTTAGGAATAAACATATAAAATTATTAGTTTGGTTCTCCTGCTCTATAAACGAATTAGCGCGTGCCTGAAGTAACTACGCTACTAATTTGGGTTTGCTACGGACCCTCTTAATTAATTCTTGATTAAGAGAATCATAGCTGGTGGCAGTATAGAGTGTGTGTGTAAAGTGTTGAACTTTTGGGTGGCGTTGGCAGTGATGGAGCGGGCTTTATAAGTGTATTGCCTGGCCGCCGCCAGAAGTAACTATAATTCCCTCACTGCAGCGTCCCAATAGCCAGCACACATCCAAGTGACCCGTCTGGCGACCAATTATCCCAGATGCAGCTCCCTGACTGACTTAAGGCTAAAAGGGGGCGCCAGAGAGCTGCAAGTTCCTAAGTGGAACTGGAAGTGGGATAATCCCTGCAGATTATTCCCGACACATTGGGTCGGACGGCAGCAGCCATTGTGTTGTTTACCGTCACATTGGTGGCAGCGGTGGGATCACAAGCCATGACCCCCGGGCCTCTGTGTGCCGTTCACCACATTGGTGGCAGCAGTGGGATCATAAACCGTGATACCCCGGGCTACCGTGTGGCGGTCCGTGTGCCGTTCATCACACTGGGTGACAGAAGGCGGGGTAGAGGGAAGAGCGCCAGGGAGGCTAGTCCTGATCTGGCACACCCCAATAAGTTTGCTAAGTTGGCAGATGAGGGGGGTGTCATTACAGGGGTAGCACTGCTGCCGCAAGGCATGTCCTCTGAAAGCCGTAGGAGTGTCTGCTCCAGTAAGGCGGGAAATACGAGAGCAGGGCAGGCCAGACAGGTGCTGGTAGTGGGGGACTCAACTATTAGGGGAACAGATAGGGCAATCTGTCACAAAGACAAGGATCGTCGAACAGTGTGCTGCCTACCTGGCGCTCGAGTCTGACACATCGCTGATCGGGGTGACAGATTACTGGGAGGGGCTGGTGAGAACCCAGCGGTCATGGTGCAGAGAGATACATAAAGTGCATGTATACTAATGGCAAAAGCCTCACAACAAAATGGAGGAATTAGAATTAGCTTTGTTGGAACATAATTATGACATGGTGGGGATATCTGAGACACGGTGGGGATATCTGAGACTTGGCTGGACGAGAGCCATGACTGGGCTGTTAACTTACAGGGCTATAGTCTTTCAGAAATGACCGTACAAATAAGCGAGGGGGGTGTGTGTTTTTAGGTAAAATCATCCATAACCCCTTAACAACCGCCGATACGCCTTTTAACGGCGGTAGTTAAGGGTACTTAAACCACAGCTATAGGCTGTGGAAAAAGCCTGAAGCGCCCCCCAGAGTCGGATTTTCTCCAGGGTCTCTTCTGCCGGGGGTAGCCGAGACCCCAGAGAATATGATTCGGGTCGGTTTTTACCAACCCCGCTTTTGCGTTCGCTGTTATTAACCGTATAACAGCGACCGCAAAAAAAAAAAGCAGCGATTTTGCATTTACTTTCTCTCTCCTCTGATGTGATCGTACATCAGAGGAGAGAGAAATAGGGTCCCTGATCCCCCCCCGGTACCTCCCGGTGGTCCTCGTGCCCTCCTGCATGCTCCGATGGGCGCCACATTCTTCTTCCGGGAATAAAAAGGGGGGTGCATGTGCACTGCGCCCGCCAGATTCCATTCATTCATTCATTGAACGTACATTTTGATCACTGTGAAAAACCCTATCACAGTGATCAAAATAAAAAAAAAAGTAAATACCACCCCCCCCCCCGATTTATCACCTACTTAGTTAGGGAAATATAATGAAATGAAGAAAATATAGTTATGTTAATTTTTCCATTAGGGTTAGGATTAGAGTTAGGTTGGAATTAGGGTTTGGGTTGGGATTAGGGTTATAGGTGTATTGGGGTTAGGGTTGGAGCTAGAATTGACGTGTTTCCACTATTTAGGCACATCAGGGGGTCACCAAACGCGACATGGCGCCTCCATTGATTCCAGGCAATTTTGCGTTCAAAGTCAAATGATGCTCCCTCCCTTCCGAGCACAGATGTGCACCCAAACAGTGGTTTACCCCAACATATGGCGCATCTGCGTACTCAGGACAAATTGCACACCAACTTTGGGGTCTAATTTCTCCTGTTACCCTTGGGAAAATAAAAAAATTGGGGGCTAAAAAATCACTTGTGGAAAAAAAAGGATTTTTTTATTTTCACGGCTCTGCGTTATAAACTTCTGTGAAGCAATTGGGGGTTCAAAGTGCTCACCACACATCTAGATAAGATCCTTTGGAGGGTCTAGTTTCCAAAATAGGGCCACTTGTGGGGGTTTCCACTGTTTAGGCACATCAGGGGCTCTCCAAACGTAACATGACGCCCGCAGAACATGCCAAAGTCTGCATTCCAAAATAGCGCTCCTTCCCTTCCGAGCTCTCCCATGTGCCCAAACAGTGGTTCCCCCCCACATATGGAGTATCAGTGTACTCAGGACAAATTGCACAACAACTTTTGTGGTCCAATTTCTCCTGTTTGCCTTGTGAAAATAAAAAATAGCGGGCTAAAATAATCATTTTTAATGAAAAAAAAAAAAAAAGATTTTATTTTCACTGCTCTGCAGTATAAACTTCTGTGAAGCACTTGGGGGTTCAAAGTGCTCACCACACATCTAGATAAGTTCCTTTAGGGGTCTAGTTTCCAAAATGGTGTCACTTGTGGTTTTTTTTCACTGTTTAGGCACATCAGGGGCTCTCCAAACACAACATGGCGTCCAATCTTAATTCCAGGGAATTCTGCATTGAAAAATAAAAATTTTGGGGCGAAAAGATCATTTTTGTGGAAAAAAAATGATTTTTTATTTTCACAGCTCTACGTTAATAAACTTCTGTGAAGCACTTGGAGGTTCAAAGTGCTCACCACACATCTAGATAAGTTCCTTAAGGGGTCTAGTTTCCAAAATGGTGTCACTTGTTGGGGGTTTCCACTGTTTAGGCACATCAGGGGCTCTCCAAACGCAACATGGTGTCCCATCTCAATTCCAGCCAATTTTGCATTGAAAAAGTCAAACGGCGCTCCTTCCGCTCCAAGCCCTGCCGTGCGCCCAAACAGTGGTTTATCACCACATATGGGGTATCGGTGTAGTCAGGAGAAATTGCATAACAAATTTTGTGATTAATTTTCTCTTTTTATACTTGTGAAAATAGAAAAAATGGTTCTGAAGTAAAATGTTTGTAAAAAAAAGTTAAATGTTAATTTTTTCCTCCTGTGAAGCACGTAAAGGGTTAATAAACTTCTTGAATGTGGTTTTTAGCACCTTGAGTGGTGCAGTTTTTAGAATGGTGTCACTTTTGGGTATTTTCTGTCAGATTAACCTCTCAAAGTGACTTCAAATGTGAGGTGGTCCCTAAAAAAATGGTTTTGTAAATTTTGTTGTAAAAATGAGAAATCGCTGGTCAACTTTTAACCCTTATAACTTCCTAACAAAAAAATTTTTGGTTACAAAATTGTGCTGATGTAAAGTAGACATGTGGGAAATGTTATTTATTAAGTATTTTGTGTGACATATCTCTCTGATTTAAGGGTATAAAAATTAAAAGTTTGAAAATTGCAAAATTTAAAAAATTTTCCCCATATTTCCATTTTTTCTTAAATAAATGCAAGTCATATCAAACAAATTTTGTACCACTAACATGAAGTACAATATATCACGAGAAAACACTCTCAGAATCAGCAGGATCCGTTAAAGCGTTCCAGAGTTATAACCTCATAAAGTGACAGTGGTCAGAATTGTAAAAATTGGCCCGGTCATTAAGCTGCAAATTGGCGCCGTCACTAAGGGGTTAAAACCCATCCTGCGTGATATCATCTGTGAATCTAATGAAGATGTAGAGTCTCTGTGGGTGGAGATTAGGGGAGGAGGTAAAAATAGTAAATTACTGATAGGGGTTTGTTATAAGTCTCCAAAAATAATGGAAGCAACAGAGAATATCCTCGTAAAGCAAATAGATGAAGCAGCGACTCAAGAAGTCATTATATATGGGGGACTTCAACTACCCTGAAATACATTGGGGAACAGAAACCTGCAGTTCCAGCAAAGGTAACAGGTTTCTGACAACTATGAGAGACAATTACCTTTCACAACTAGTTCAGGTCCCAACAAGAGGGGGGGCACTGCTAGACCTAATATTACCCAACAGGCCAGACCGCAGATCAAATATAAGGGTTGGGGGGCACTGCTAGACCTAATATTACCCAACAGACCAGACCGCAGATCAAATATAAGGGTTGGGGGGCACTGCTAGACCTAATATTACCCAACAGACCGCAGATCAAATATAAGGGTTGGGGGGCACTGCTAGACCTAATATTACCCAACAGACCAGACCGCAGATCAAATATAAGGGTTGGGGGGCACTGCTAGACCTAATATTATCCAACAGACCGCAGATCAAATATAAGGGTTGGGGGGCACTGCTAGACCTAATATTATCCAACAGACCAGACCGCATATCAAATATAAGGGTTGGGGGCACTGCTAGACCTAATATTACCCAACAGACCAGACCGCAGATCAGATATAAGGGATGGGGGGCACTGCTAGACCTAATATTACCCAACAGGCCAGACCGCAGATCAGATATAACGGATGGGGGGCACTGCTAGACCTAATATTACCCAACAGGCCAGACCGCAGATCAAATATAAGGGATGGGGGGCACTGCTAGACCTAATATTATCCAACAGACCAGACCGAATATCAAATATAAGGGTTGGGGGGCACTGCTAGACCTAATATTACCCAACAGACCAGACCGCAGATCAGATATAAGGGATGGGGGGCACTGCTAGACCTAATATTACCCAACAGGCCAGACCGCAGATCAAATATAAGGGTTGGGGGGCACTACTAGACCTAATATTATCCAACAGACCAGACCGCATATCAAATATAAGGGTTGGGGGGCACTGCTAGACCTAATATTACCCAACAGGCCAGACCGTAGATCAGATATAAGGGTTGGGGGGCACTGCTAGACCTAATATTACCCAACAGGCCAGACCGCAGATCAAATATAAGGGTTGGGGGGCACTGCTAGACCTAATATTATCCAACAGCCAGACCGCAGACCAAAATAAGGTGGGGCACTGCTAGACCTAATATTATCCACAACCAGACCGCAGATCAATATAAGGGTGGGGGCACTGCTAGACCTAATATTATCCAACAGACCAGACCGCATATCAAATATAAGGGTTGGGGGGCACTGCTAGACCTAATATTACCCAACAGACCAGACCGCAGATCAGATATAAGGGATGGGGGGCACTGCTAGACCTAATATTACCCAACAGGCCAGACCGCAGATCAAATATAAGGGTTGGGGGCACTACTAGACCTAATATTATCCAACAGACCAGACCGCATATCAAATAAAGGGTTGGGGGGCACTGCTAGACCTAATATTACCCAACAGACCAGACCGCAGATCAGATATAAGGGATGGGGGGCACTGCTAGACCTAATATTACCCAACAGGCCAGACCGTAGATCAGATATAAGGGTTGGGGGCACTGCTAGACCTAATATTACCCAACAGGCCAGACCGCAGATCAAATATAAGGGTTGGGGGGCACTGCTAGACCTAATATTACCCAACAGGCCAGACCGCAGATCAGATATAAGGGATGGGGGGCACTGCTAGACCTAATATTACCCAACAGGCCAGACCGTAGATCAGATATAAGGGATGGGGGGCACTGCTAGACCTAATATTACCCAACAGGCCAGACCGCAGATCAGATATAAGGGTTGGGGGGCACTGCTAGACCTAATATTACCCAACAGACCAGACCGCATATCAAATATAAGGGTTGGGGGGCACTGCTAGACCTAATATTACCCAACAGACCAGACCGCATATCAAATATAATGGTTGGGGGCACTGCTAGACCTAATATTACCCAACAGGCCAGACCGTAGATCAGATATAAGGGTTGGGGGGCACTGCTAGACCTAATATTACCCAACAGGCCAGACCGCAGATCAAATATAAGGGTTGGGGGGCACTGCTAGACCTAATATTACCCAACAGCCAGACCGTAGATCAGATATAAGGGTTGGGGGGCACTGCTAGACCTAATATTACCCAACAGGCCAGACCGCAGATCAAATATAAGGGTTGGGGGCACTGCTAGACCTAATATTACCCAACAGGCCAGACCGCAGATCAAATATAAGGGTCGGGGGGCACTGCTAGACCTAATATTAACCAACATGCCAGACCGCAGACCAAATATAAGGGTCGGGGGCACTGCTAGACCTAATATTAACCAACAGGCCATATCGCAGACCAAATATAAGGTCGGGGGTCACTGCTAGACCTAATATTAACCAACAGGCCAGACCGCAGACCAAATATAAGGGTCGGGGGGCACTGCTAGACCTAATATTAACCAACAGGCCAGACAACAGATCAAATATAAGGGTTGGGGGGCACTGCTAGACTTAATATTAACCAACAGACCGCAGACCAAATATATGGGTTGGGGGGCACTGCTAGACCTAATATTAACCAACAGACCGCAGACCAAATATAAGGGTTAGGGGGCACTGCTAGACCTAATATTAACCAACAGGCCAGACCGCAGTCCAAATATAAGGGATGGGGGCACTGGGTAATAGTGATCACAGAATTATAAGATTTCATGTGTCCTTTAATAAGATGTGTAGTAGAGGGGCTACAAGGACACTAAACTTCAGGAAGGCAAATTTCCAATGGATGAGAGATGATCTTGGTGCAATAAACTGGGACGATATCCTGAGACATAAAAATACACAGAGAAAATTGGAGACGTTTATTAGCCTCCTGAATAGACCTGTGCACAGTATATACCCTATGGGAATAAACCTGCTAGAATTAGGAGGAAACCACTATGGCTAAATAGAGCTGTAAGGGGCGCAATAAGGGACAAAAAGAAAGCGTTTAGGGAATTAAAGCAAGTAGGTAGTGATGAGGCATTAAATAAATACAGAAGACTGAATAAATTCTGTAAAAAGCAAATCAAGACAGCAAAGATTGAGGCAGAGAGACTCATTGCCAGAGAAAGTAAAAATAATCCCAAAATATTCTATAACTACATAAATAGCAAGAAACTAAAAAATGATAGTGTTGGCCCCTTACAAAAAGTCTGGGTTAAATGGTGGATGAGGATGAGGAAAAAGCCAATATGCTAAATGACTCAACAGTATTTACACAGGAAAATCTCATGACAGATAACATGATCAGTGATAACAAAAATTCTCCATTAAATGTCACCTGCTTAACCCAGCAGGAAGTACGGCGGCGTCTAAAAATCACTAAAGTAGAGAAATCCCCGGCCCGGATGGGATCCACCCCCGAGTACTGCCGGAATTAACGACAGTCATAGATAGACCATTATTCTTAATCTTTTACCCCTTTACTCCCGAGGGTTGTTTGCACGTTAATGCCCGGGCCAATTTTTACAATTCTGACCACTGTCTCTTTATGAGGTTATAACTCTGGAACGCTTCAAAGGATCTTCGGGATTTTGACATTGTTTTCTCGTGACATATTGTACTTCATGTTAGTGTAAAATTTCTTCGATATAACTTGCGTTTATATATGAAAACAATGGAAATATGGCGAAAATTTAAAAAATTTTGCAATTTTCAAACTTTGAATTTTTATTCCCTTAAAACCGAGAAATATGTCACAAAAAATAGTTACTAAATAACATTTCCCACATGTCTACTTTACATCAGCACAATTTTGGAACCAACGTTTTTTTGTTAGGAAGTTATAAGGGTTAAAATTGACCAGCGATTTCTCATTTCTCAGAAACCAAGCTAAGAAATCCTAAAACTGTATTTGTTACATAGAGAGCTTTTATAAAAGTAGGTGACGCAGCTGTAATTAGGACGACGTCATTGGAGCTGATTGGCATTATTTGATTGGTCGCCCTAAAACGATGGAAGACTGAAGGCTCAATAGACTAAATAGAGGATGTAATAGACGAGCTACTAACAATGCAACAATGAGGAGGAAATAATAAAGACGCAATTATTCTATAAGCAGCATGAAAGGCGTCATCAGTAATTACACCTCCTCTGAAAATTACATCCAGTCAGAAAATTTAGGCTATAGAACAAAGAATTATTAGTCGGGATGGGATCTCTCCTATGATTGGCTTCCTTGTAACCGTAACAACGCGCCACAAGTCCTGCGAACCTGAGCAGGCGCCGGCTTCTCTATAGAAACGGTCATTAATATGGTGTTTCTATGCCAATTGTAAGACATGCGCACAAGGAAAAAGACAATGAGGCGGGAGGGCACCACTATATAATTAGAATTCAAAGGGGTTCACCAGAGGCAAAAAAAACCTGAGAAACCGTAGAGAAAAGTATGCCACAAAAATGGGAACACCCATAAAAATTCTGATATTTTATTTTTATTATTATTAACAGGTACCAAACATCAATGAAAAAGACACTAGTACATTTAAAAACATTAAAACAGATAAACTGGATATGTCATGAAATAATGACAATATCTCCCCACAACTAACCAAAATACAGCATAGAAAATGGCATCATGAAATTGTTATACAAACAGAAACAACATGAGCTGTCTGAGACAAAGATTCAAAATAAATGATCATGGACTAACCCCCTAGTAATTCACAGCACCATATGAGTGACACCAAAAATAACATATCAGATTGAATGGGGTCCTCCCTCTCCCACCCTACTTTTTCCTCTATTGTTACAGCTCACACCGGTCAACAGGCTGCCCGAGTCTGAGGATTTTGGCTTTCTTCTCTGACCCAGTATCAGCATCTGTCAGGTTTTGGTATACCTTTTCTTGCACTGCAGAGGGTTCATTTCTCCCAGCATTCATTGACATTCAATCTGATATGTTATTTTTGGTGTCACTCATATGGTGCTGTGAATTACTAGGGGATTAGTCCATGATCATTTATTTTGAATCTTTGTCTCAGACAGCTCATGTTGTTTCTGTTTGTATAACAATTTCATGATGCCATTTTCTATGCTGTATTTTGGTTAGTTGTGGGGAGATATGGTCATTATTTCATGACATATCCAGTTTATCCGTTTTAATGTTTTTAAATGTACTAGTGTCTTTTTCATTGATGTTTGGTACCTGTTAATAATAATAAAAATAAAATATCAGAATTTTTATGGGTGTTCCCATTTTTGTGGCATACTTTTCTGTACGGTTTCTCACAGCGCACAAGGAACATACAGTTCTCAGCGTCCTGATGCCGCAGTACCCCGCACTGGACAGTGTCAGGATTTAAAAAAAAAATGTCTAGCATCCGATGCTAGGAGTATCCGTCATCTCCAGTGATACTGTCCCATGTCAAATAAATGGCGACTAGAAACAAGTGAACGTTTCGACCCTCCTGGGTCTTTTTCAACAGAGTCGCTTAATAACGGTGCAAAGGTATGTAGAAAAGCTTTTCAGAACAGTATAAGTATGCTGAAGGTGTATAGAATAGATAACTTGAATAGCGCCGCTCCCGCGCCCTGCTTGGCATGGCTCGGCAGCGCCGCTATTCTTACTACTGAAACAAGGTCCTATTATGCCTATATGGTCTTCCTTTCAAGTTATCTATTCTATACACCTTCAGCATACTTATATTGTTCTGAAAAGCTTTTCTACATACCTTTGCACCGTTATTAAGCGACTCTGTTGAAAAAGACCCAGGAGGGTCGAAACGTTCACTTGTTTCTAGTCGCCATTTATTTGACCTTATTATTGGCTCCCTTGTATATAATAAATATTTCCTTATTTGCATATATTCATGAGAGTGTGCGGTGTACTATTTCTCTATTGTACTTAGGACTTTTGTCCTCTAAACCAGCACCTCGTCCATATTGTCTGTGTGCGCACCAATTTACCCAATACTGTCCTATGT
Source organism: Oophaga sylvatica (assembly GCA_033576555.1). NCBI lineage: Eukaryota > Metazoa > Chordata > Amphibia > Anura > Dendrobatidae > Oophaga > Oophaga sylvatica. Next base: position 644,564,248 of record JARQOD010000002.1, on the reverse strand, counting down.
GGCGCTGAATCACGGTAATGCCAACATTGGTAACAATATTTGCAGAAAGTATATCACTTGTTTCGCATGGGGAGAGGCTACATTAACTCTTCGTGCCCTTAGTATACATAAGCTTAGTCTTTTGGAAGTTTGTCAGCACTATTAGCTTGGTAAATGGGGGTTTTGTCTCCTTGAAATGCGTTGCTGTCAGGAGTTAATTATTCCACTTTACCAGTCATTCATTCTTCCCCCAATGACCAATATTATTTTTAATATTTACAGTTGTCTACTTTTTATGCCGTCAATCTATTTTTCTACCATGGGCAGAAGCACCTGTGTTCCCTAATATTTCCGAGGAATGTGAGGTTGGAGTAGTCTTTCTCAGCTCAGATCTCATTCCCACGTCTCATACCTGTGTGTGGAATACGAGGTTCTACCCGGGATTTATTTCTTCCCTCTTTTGCTGCTCGCTTTTCCCTCTCCATAGACCTTAACAGGCAGCAGTAATCTGATTCATCCAATGATTTATACAGTCACGGGTCTGAGCAGACGTAAACCTCATCACGAACCACCCAAGGCCCTATTATAAACATCACATGATTAACGCCCTAATGGACACCCATGTGAAGTCCTCCACCAATTGAGCAGACTATATTTGCCAGATAAAATGAGCGATGGAGAATAAACAGAAAAGTAGCAGATGGCTCAACATAGTGCTCCCTCATTGGAAAGCCTCATTCCTCCACATTCACTGCAGGCTCAACCAATGTCCCCTCTGTGAATAAGTGCATCGACAAGAAGAGCAATCTGAGACACCCCTGCCTTAGAGATAGCACGGAGAAAGAGATTTCCATCTCCCAGACGGACAATGTCATTACAAAGTGATAACAAGGTTCTTCTTTGCACATACCTTCACCTGACCATCTGCAGGGTCGTCCTCTTCAGGCTCATCTAGAGGATCTGTCCCCTCGAAGTAGCGGAGAATGAGAGTCTTCAGTTGTGCACTGCGCTCATGGTTCACCTTCTCAGCACATGCGCCACTGCTTCTGTATGCCACACTGATACATTAAGGAAACAAGGAAACATTTCATGCGAGAAAGCCTACAAATCAGGCTCTGCTCACATCTATGTGCTGCCTTGCCATCCATCCAGAAGAGGTAGGACAAAGTAGGGGCGAGATGAAAGAAAGACAATGAGGACGTACGTGAGGAAGACGGGGTAAGCAGGAGACAGTCAAGATAGAAAACACAAGACATATGGGGTACATACTGTGAAGGAGATAAGATCAGAGCGTGCGAAGAAGAGGGGATGAAAGGCAGGGTAAGCAAGGGACAAATGCGGGAAGATGAGGCGGGATTAAGGAAAGGTGGGGCAAACAAGAGAGTCAAGGAGGAAAGACGCAACAAATGACACAGGCAAGACGTATAAGAGACAGTCAAGGATGGAAGATGAGATGCACAGGAGACAATCAAGATGGGAAAGAGAACACAAGATGAACAAGTCAGATGACAGGAGGTGGAACATGAGAAAAATTAGACAAATGGGGACAGATGGAATGAAGCAGGATGTGGGCAAGAGTTGAACAGAAGACAGTCATGGGGAGAAACGAGAGACTAGAGAGAGGGGAACATTTCTGCAGCTATCAGAGACCCAGTTACCTTTTGCCCCCATAAGCTCTATGTGCATGTTTATGTGGAGGGAGAAGTGATGATGGCATCTTACGTATGTCTGGCTGTGAGGGACGCACCTATGAAACACTCTGTAGCAGGACTTTAGCTGCCTCGACGCAGTTGCTTCTCGGGATGTCACTTTCTGGTGAAGGAAATCACAAACTTCTTCCAGCTCCTCGTTTGTGAGATCACCGTAAGAACGAAAGTGGAAGGAAAGTTTACTGAACTCCACTAGCACTCCACTCCTACCAGTACCACGAAATCCTGAGACAAAATGACATCGTATTACATACAATGTATGGGATGCTAGGATCTATGCAGCACGTCTTAACAGTCCAATCGTACAGCCTTGCAGCAAGTGAGAAACTGATCTAATCTGCAAAACCAAGAAGATAGGCCACTCTAGATCAGGAACAGTCGTTAATAGAGTGACGGAGATCACCAGGAGGATGGTGCCAGACATCACCTTGAGAATGGCACCTAGTGCAGGAAGTCACCAGGAGGGTGGTACCAGTCATCACCAGGATAATGGCACCTAATGCTGGAGGTCACCAAGAAAGTGGTGCCAGTCATCACCAGGAAAATGGCACCTAGTGCTAGAGGTCAGCAGGAGGATTGTTTAATTCCTGTCTTATCAAGACTTATTTGTAGCTCATTATTGGATTATGAACTGTTTGTTACAGGAATACTACTTACCAACCTGGGCTGTGGAGTCGTAGTCGTGGAGTCGGAGCCCATTTTGGTGGAGTCTGAGTCGGTATAAAATGGACCGACTCAGACTCCTAAAATATATAATAAATTGGGTACAGTAGTTAAATACAGTTTGTGGGGAATATTTTTTTAACAAGAATTTGGGAAAGTTATGAAATGTCCTATAAATGTCTGTCCTATTCCTGATCTAAGGTGTAGACCTTTAGCTGAGATGAATCTGTGCTGCAGTTTATGTTCATGATAAGTAGTGAAGCTCTTCCTCTACAGATAAGGGGTAAAAATAAATACACAGGGAGGGAATGCCTACATTCATCTCAGAACTTCTGGAGTGAACAGGAAAGCAGGATTAAAGAAGGTAAGTACTTCTTAAAGAATATCTAAACTGTCTATATACTGTGCATAAATTAATAGTCCAGTATATGTTGTCTCTGTATGTTTGATGTTTTAGTTTGTTTTTCCTCTTAGCTCATGTTTGGAGAAATTAGCTGCTCTGATGACTTATATACACTATACATAGAATATAAGGGGAAAAAATGTTTTCTAACATCTCAAATTGGAAATGCAGTAACAGGATCGATGAGGACATATATATTCGTGTGTGTGTGTTCTGGAATGTGATTCAGCACAAACATGCTCCCTACCTTCTCCCCTCTTCATAGACTGTGAAGAAATATGATGTGAAGCATTTAGTGATCTGTACCCTACTGAGACAAGCTTGACATTGAAAGTTCAGAGTAAAACTATCTAAAACATATTTTGCAAACTTTACACTTACCTGTCACGGGGCAGAAGTGGGAAAACAGGGGACGAGGAACCTGGGCCCCTGAACTGCCCCTCAGGCTAAAGGGGTGCCCTGTCTTTTTTTTTTGTTAACTTGGGGGTAACCTTGAAGGTAGGGAGGCCCAAGTCACCGACTAGTCCCTATCTCCTACTTAGCCCTGAGCTAAACCCCTCAACCCCCTCCCCAGAGGTGAGACAGGGAATAAAGTGAACTGCACCAATATAACAAAAAGAAAGAAAAGTCAGACACCTAGGGGACAAGGCAACTAAAAAACAAAACTTAGCTATCTTTGCTGCAATGCACCGCACAGCAGAGTAAGGCACCAGATCAAGGTAATAGCTGAAGTACCACTGCACTCAGCAAGCTCCTGACTCCAGCTTGGTTGGTCTCCAAAGAGGAAGAGTATCACCAACAGTCAGCTGAAGCATCAGGTGACCTTTTAAAGGATGATGGGAGGGGTCACCACCTGCACCAGCAAACTCAGCAGCAATGTAATTACACCAGCAGCCACCGGGGGAAAAGACTGACATTAACCCCTAATGGCCTGAAAGGAAAAAAAAGTTTTAATATGAAAAGCAAAATCTGCCACAGATCCAAAAATGGATTGTGACATTACCTGTCCTATTGATTTATGCAGATTGTTTTATTTCTATCCCAAATTATACAGTACATGATTCCCTATTCTTGCAAGAATTAAAATATACCGTATTTTTCAGATTATAAAGATGCACTTTTTTACCCCAAGACTTTGGGGAAATGGGGGTTCGTCTTATAATGCGGATATACCTTACCGGCCGTGGTGGAGCAGGGTCCCAGGGTCGCTGCAGGCTGGGATGAGGGGGTGTTCGGATGTGCGGCGAGCCGCTGCGGGTGTTCCGTGCTGCGGGACTCTGCCGACATTTTGCGAAAGGCAAGAGCCCCCGCAGTTGCATGGTTTCCTATGCGGTGCACTCCAGGAAAATGGTTAACGGGGGCGGCGCATGCGCAGATGGAGATCTCGGCACCAAGATCTCGGGGGATGAAATTTCAGCACTGAGATCTCATCTCCCGAGATCTCGTTGCCGAGATCTCCATCTGCGCATGCGCCACCCCCCGGCAGCCATTTTCCCGGAGTCCACTGCATAGGAAACCATGCAACTGTAGGGTGTTCTAGCCGTTCACAAAATGTCGGCAGAGCCCCCGAAATACCGGCAGCACTGAACACGCGCAGCACGGAACACCCGCAGCACCGAACAACCACAGCGGCGCGCCGCACATCCGGATGCACCCTCATCCCAGCCTGCAGCATCACCCCACTCCTACCTCCTCCAGCAGCGACTCTGGGACCCTGCTTCACCAAAGCCACCACCCCGGTAAGAAATAAGACGCATGGATAAGCACCACCATTTTATTAAAAAAGTTTTTTTCCTATTTTTCTCCTCAAAACTTGGGGTGTGTCTTATAATCTGGAGCGTCTTATAATCCGCAAAATACGGTACCTTTTTTTTACAGGACAAAATAATTTTGAGAGCGAATTTACATAATTATAAAATTTCTAAGAAGCATCTTATGAAGTCAGCTGTATTTGAGCATTTCACAGTGAATCAAGATAATAAACATTTTGTGTGTCAGTGTATAAGTGACCCAGATGAAAACAAATGCTGTGATGCCAAAATCAGTGCATACTCAGTAGTAGTAAAACTGCTCCTTCAAGAGCTTCCAATCTAAAAGACATTTACAACGCTGCCACCCAGAAGTTTACAAAGCTGTGAATGAAAAAGATCACAGCAGCACTAAGAAATCAGAGCTCAGCACTTCCCGCCAGGCAAAGGAGGGAGAAAAGAGCGTCTCAAACATCCATTCCAAGATATCTTGTAAGTGACAAAGTTACTGTAACAAGGACAGCATGTTTTTAAAAGACAGCTCATCGAGCTTGTTGTGGAGGACAGTGTACCATTATTATTATTTGCAGGACCAGCTTTTACAGCTCGGAGGCCGGCGTCACACTGGCGAGTTTGATGCGAGTAAGTCGCACGACTTTCTCGCATCAACACCCGGCACGACTGCCCGCTCTCTGACCCGAGTGCGCGGCTGCATAGAAATACATACAGCCGCACACTCGGGTCCGAGAGCGGGCGGCCGTGTCGGGTGTTGATGCGAGAAAGTCATGCGACTTACTCGCATCAAACTCGCAAGTGTGACGCTGGCCTTAATGGAGAAATGGCTCGCAAACTTGGTGTTTCTCTAGAAAGAAAAAGTATTAGAAAATTAGTGATTGAAGAAGCCCTTAACCAAAAGGAAGAACTTAAAAAGACTCTCAAGAGACGCTTTTTATTTCTTAAAATGGATGCCTGCACATGTTACAGAGTGAACTATTTTGCTATCAACGTTCGATATGTTTGTGACAACAAAAAATTGTTACTAAGACACTGGCAGTAAAAGATACTAAAGCTCATCACAGCAGCCAGTTTCTCCAGACCTTAGTGGAAAAAGTTAAGATTATGAACTCAAAAAAGAACAGGTTCTTGCTATTGTTACTGAAAATGCTTCAAACATGATAAGTACAATTAAACTAATGAATGAGAAAAATGAAGGTGAACAGCAGCTAGAAGAACATTTCACATTCCGTATGTTGGAGATGTAAGGCCACAGTCCTGTTCCCAAAACGGAGGAAAAAACAGATATTATTACAGAAGAACAGCAAAATGATTCTTTACGATTAGATGATCTTGCTGAAGCTGCTTCACACCTCTTTCCTATTCATCACATGCGCTGTGTTGTTCACAAGCTGCAGCTGGCAGTAAGAGATAGTATGCAAGAAGGACATGCTGGAACTCTGATTAGCCTGCGTCTGGGAATCTTGCGCCTGCGCAGTGAACAACTATAGCTGCGCCTGTCCCCTTCTCCCTCCTCCTCTTTCCTTTTCCTCCCTCAGCAGCGTCTGATGAGCTGAGTTTGCCAGATTGCCAGCCCCGCAGTGTGAATACATCATAACACACTGCGGGGCGGGATCTGGGGCCTCAGAAACACGCAGGCGCGATAGCCTGATGTCAGTTCCCGGGCGGCGCGCCCTGCGCACGCCCGAGAACTGTTGGCACAGCGCAGGCACCCGACGGCATGTAACACCAACAGAAACACAGGAGGAGGCGGCGGCGAGGTGACGCAACAGGGGGATGACGCACGGCTGGCAGGCGGATGATACAGGAGGACACACCATACCTATGGGACTCAATACAAGTATGGGGACCTATTTATAAAAGTCAATATTTCAGCGTTACTGGGGATCAGAAACATAAGAGCCACCTTCACAGAATGCAGCCTTAGTGCTGCTGAAGGTGGCTCTTTTAGTTAAAAACGCCCTGGGGGGGTGACAGGTTCCCTTTAAAACAAACATGAGCCATGTATGAGAGAGTCGGAGTCATGGAAATTGAGGAGTCGGAGGTTTGGCTTACTCCACAGCCCTGTAACTAACGGTGAAATCAACCTTGCTACCCCCAAAATCTCACATCTGTGATGGTAGGTAAGCATATGTGAACACTTGAGTGAATTAAAATATCAATTTTTATTTAAATACAACAAGTTAAACAGAATAAATACAAAAATAACATAAGTGCCTCAAATGTGAGGGACCAACTAACAAACAAGAGCATATAAAGGCAGCCCATAAATATAAGCACATTAATAGCTCAAACATGGGATATGGAAAGAGGTATATATTTTTACGCCTCCTGAAGAAGTGAGTTCGAAATGCGCGTCGGTGTAGAGAGACGTTTGACAATCCTGGCCATTGCCCTGCACTAGCTCATACCACAGGTAAAATCTCTCACCTATACTATCTGGTTTAGCAAGCTATTTCTGTGGATGAACTGACACTATAAGACGAATTTCCTAGTTATTATTATTTATTTATATAGCGCCATTAATTCCACGTGAGAAGGGGTTACATACAAAGTTATACATATCGTTTACAGTAAACAAATTTACAATGACAGACTGGTACAGAGGAAGAGGAAGCACTTGCATCTTACCGTATATAGTTTCTTCCCCAATATGGACATTATAGTGGGGTAGATGCATTTTGTTATTACCCACTTCCCTCTGAAGGCAGACACTTTATATGCCATGTTATTTATTGTGAGAACATGACTGAGAATTGATGGAGAAAATATATACCGCTTTCCATATACCATGTTTGAGCTATTAATGTGCTTATATTTATGGGTTTTGGAGGAGGAAATTATAAAGAAAAAAATGAGGCAAAAAACGTGGTCAATTCTAAACTAATATCCCCTATCCTAGTATATACGTATATCTCCCCAATCCAGGTATACATGGTCCCCTCATCCCTATCCTAGTATGCATGGCCCCATCAGCCCCATCCTGGTATACATGGTGCCCATCCCCATCCTGATATGCATGGCCTCCTCATCCCCATCCTGGTATGTATAGCCTTCCTCATCTCTATCCTGGTATGCATAGGCCCCCTCCTCCTCTTCCTGGTATACATGGCGCCCATCCCCATCCTGGTATATATAGTGGGTTTGGAAAGTATTCAGACCCTTTTAAATTTTTCACTCTTGTTTCATTGCAGCCATTTGCTAAATGCAAAAAAGTTCATTTCATTAATGTACACTCTGCACCCCATCTTTACTGATAAAAAACAGAAATGTAGACATTTTTACAAATTTATTAAAAAAGAAAAACTGAAATATCCCATGGTCATAAGTATTCAGACCCTTTGCTCAGACACTCATATTTACTTCACATGCTGTCCATTTCCTTGTGATCCTCCTTGAGATGGTTCTCCTCCTTCATTGGAGTCCAGCTGTGTGTAATTACACTGATAGGACTTGATTTGTAAAGGCGACACCTGTCTATATAAGACCTCACAGCTCACAGTGCATGTCACACCAAATGAGAATCATGAGGTCAAAGGAACTGGCCAAGGAGCTCAGAGACAGAATTGTAGCAAGGCACAGATCTGGCCAAGGTTACAGAAGAATTTCTTCAGTATTCAAGGTTCCTAAGAGCACAGTGGCCTCCATAATCCTTAACCCCTTTACCTCCGAGGGTGGTTTGCACGTTAATGACCGGGCCAATTTTTACAATTCTGACCACTGTCTCTTTATGAGGTTATAACTCTGGAACGCTTCAATGGATCTTAGCGATTCTGAGATTGTTTTCTCGTAACATATTGTACTTCATGATAGTCGTAAAATTTCTTCGAAATAACTTGCGTTTATTTATGAAAAAAACGGAAATATGGTGAAAATTTTGAAAATTTAGCAATTTTCAAACTTTGAATTTTTATTTCCTTAAAACAGAGAAATATCAACAATATTGGAAAACAGTGGAAAAAATAGTAATAAATAAGATGATCAAAAATCCTTTATTTTATTTTCCTAGTTTGGACTCCTACCATTTATTTATTTACTGATTTTATTTGTCTATTTTGTTTATTTGTCTACTTATTTATTTCCGTTATGCCTTTATTTAATTTCAATTACCCTTGTTTTTTGATAATCTTATTTATTACTATTTTTTCCACTGTTTTCCAATATTGTTGATATTACTCCAATTGAAATCCACATTTATCCTCCATCTCATTGCTGCTATATTGCTCTATCACCATGACAACATAACAATTCCCCCTATTATTTTATTCATCACTATTTTCTCCACTGTTTTCCAATATTGTTGATATTACTCCAACTTAACCCCTTAGTGACAGAGCCATTTTGCAGCTTAATGACCAGGCCAATTTTTACAATTCTGACCACTGTCACTTTATGAGGTTATAACTCTGGAACGCTTTAACGAATCCCGCTGATTCTGAGATTGTTTTTTCGTGACATATTGTACTTCACGTTAGTGGTAAAATTTCTTTGATATGACTTGTGTTTATTTATGAAAAAAACAGAAATATGGCGAAAATTTTGAAAATTTAGCAATTTTCAAATTTTAAATTTTTATGCCCTTAAATCAGAGAGATATGTCACACAAATTTCTTAATAAATAACATTTCCCACATGTCTACTTTACATCAGCACAATTTTGGGAACAAAATTTTCTTTTGTTACGAAGTTATAAGGGTTAAAAGTTGACCAGCGATTTCTCATTTTTACAACACCATTTTTTTTTAGGGACCACATCACATTTGAAGTCACTTTGAGGGGTCTATATGATAGAAAATGCCCAAAAGTGACACCATTCTAAAAACTGCACCCCTCAAGGTGCTCAAAACCACATTCAAGAAGTTTATTAACCCTTCAAGTGCTTCACAGGAACTGAAGCAACGTGGAAGGAAAAAATGGACATTTAACTTTTTTTGCAAAAGCTTTACTTCGGAACCAAGTTTTTTTTATTTGCACAAGTGTTAAAAGAAAAAATTAACCACAAAATTTGTTGTGTAATTTCTTCTGAATACGCCGATACCCCATATGTGGGGGTAAACCACTTTTTGGGCGCATGGCAGAGGTCGCAAGGGAAGGAGCGCCGTTTGACTTTTTCAACGCAGAATTGGCTGAATGCCATGTCGCGTTTAGATAGCCCCTGATGTGCCTAAACAGTGGAAACACCCCACAAGTGACCCCATTTTGGAAACAAGACCCCTTAAGGAACTTATCTAGATGTGTGGTGAGAACTTTGAACCTCCAAGTGCTTCACACAAGATTATAACGTAGAGCCGTGAAAAAAAAATTATTTTTTTTTTCCACAAAAATGATCTTTTCACCCCAATTTTTAATTTCCCAAGGGTAATAAGACCGCAAAAGTTTTTGTGCAATTTGTCCTGAGTATGCTGATACCCCATATGTGGGGGTAAACCACTTTTTGGGCGCACGGCAGAGGTCGCAAGGGAAGGAGCGCTGTTTGACTTTTTCAACGCAGAATTGGCTGGATGCCATGTCGCGTTTAGAGAGCCCCTGATGTGCCTAAACAGTGGAAACCCCCCACAAGTGACCCCATTTTGGAAACTAGACCCCTTAAGGAACTTATCTAGATGTGTGGTGAGCACTTTGAACCTCCAAGTGATTCACACAAGTTTATAACGTAGAGCCGTGAAAATAAAAAATCATATTTTTTCCACAAAAATGATCTTTTCACCCCAATTTTTATTTTCCCAAGGGTAACAAGACCCCAAAAGTTTTTGTGCAATTTGTCCTGAGCATGCCGATACCCCATATGTTGGGGTAAACCACTTTTTGGGCGCACTGCAGAGGTCGCAAGGAAAGGAGCTCCGTTTGACTTTTTCAACGCGGAATTGGCTGGACGCCATGTCGCATTTGTAGAGGCCCTGATGTGTCTAAACAGTGGAAACCCCTCACAAGTGACCCCATTTTGGAAACTAGACCCCCTAAGGAACTTATCTAGATGTGTGGTGAGCACTTTGAAGCCCCAAGTGCTTCACAGAAGTTTATAACGCCCGGGCGTGAAAATAAAAAATCATATTTTTTCCACAAACCTGATCGTTTAGTCCCCAATTTTTTATTTTCCCAAGGGTAACAGGAGAAATTAGACCATAAAAGTTGTTGTCCAATTTGTCCTGAGTACGCTGATACCCCATATATGGGGGGGGACCACTGTTTGGGCGCACGGCAGGGCTTGGAATGGAAGCAGCACCGTTTGACTTTTTCAAACCAAAATTGGCTGGAATTGAGATTGGACACCATGTCGCGTTTGGAGAGCCCCTGATGCGCCTAAACAGTGGAAACCCCCCACAAGTAACACCATTTTGGAAACTAGACCCCCTAAGGAACTTATCTAGATCTGTTGTGAGCACTTTGAACCCCCAAGTGTTTCACAAAAGTTTATAATGCCTGGTGTGAAAAAAAAAACAAAAAACAATTTTCCACAAAAATGATTTTTTAGTCCCAAATTTTTTATTTTTCACAAGGAAATTGGACCCTAAAAGCTGTTGTCCAATTTGTCCTGAGTACGCTGATACCAAATATGTGGGGGGGGAACTGTTTGGGCGCACGGCAGGGCTTGGAAAGGAAGTAATAAAGCTTTGGAATACAGACTTTGATGGGGGTCATGTTCCGTTTGCAGTGCCGCAGATGTGCCTAAACAGTGGAAAACCCCCACAAGTGACCCCATTTTGGAAACTAGACCCCCTAAGTAACTTATCTAGATCTGTGGTGAGCACTGTGAACCCCCAAGTGTTTCACAAAAGTTTATAACGCCTGGGTGTGAAAAAAAAAAATCAATTTTCCACAAAAATGATTTTTTAGTCCCAAATTTTTGATTTTTCACAAGGAAATTGGACCCCAAAAGTTGTTGTCCAATTTGTCCTGAGTACGCTGATACCAAATATGTGGGGGGGGAAACTGTTTTGGCGCACAGCAGGGCTTGGAAAGGAAGTAATAACGTTTTGGAATGCAGACGTGCTTCACAGAAATTTATAAACGCAGGGCCGTGAAAATAAAAAATTTTTTTTTCCTCAAAAATGATTTTTTTAGCCAGCTATTTTTTATTTTCCCAAGGGTAACAAGAGAAATTAGAACCCCAAAATTGGTGGGCAATTTGTCCTGAGTGCGCTGATACCCCATATGTTGGGGTAAACCACTGTTTGAGCGCACGGCAGGGCTCGGAAGGGAGGGAGCGCCATCTGACTTTTTGAACGCCACGTCATGTTTGGAGACCCCCTGATGTGCCTAAATAGTGGAAACCCCTCAATTCTAGCTCCAACCCTAACCCCAACACACCCCTAATCCCAACCCTAACCCTAATCCTAATCCCAACCCTAATTCCAACCCTAATTGTAACCCTAACCCTAATTGTAACCCTAACCCTAATTGTAACCCTAACCCTAATTGTAGCCCTAACCCTAATTGTAACCCTAAACCTAATTGTAACCCTAACCCTAATTATAACCCTAACCCTAAGGCTGGGTTAATTTTGCGTTTTACCAGCCCGTTCAACATATAGCGTTGACGGGCTGGTAACGGTATAGCATAACGCGATCGCGTTATGCTATACCCGCTAGCGCAGAGGAATCAGCAGATGATTCATCTGCGCTAGCGGTGACGGAGCCCAGATGCTGCAGCCCGCGTCCGAGGCTCCGTCACTGAATGATGGCACGTCGCGAACGCATGCCGCTTTACGGCATTCGTCGCGATGCGCCCTCAAATGGGGGTGAATGGCAGCGTTAACGGACTGCGTTACACCACGTTATACCGCGGTGTAACGCAGTCCGTCTAACGGACTGCCATAACGCAGTATGAACCCAGCCTAACCCTAATTATAACCCTAACCCTAATTATAACCCTAACCCTAATTATAACCCTAAGCCTAACCCTAACAGAAAAATGAAAAAAAAAAAATAATTTCGATATTTTATTATATGTCCCTAACTAAGGGGGTGATAAATGGGGGGGTTATGTACTGTTTTTTTTATTTTGATCACTGTGATAGCTTATCACAGTGATCAAAATGCACTTTTGTGAGAATGAATGAAACTTTTTTTGAATCTGCCGCCAAGCAGATCGGCGGGCGCACTGCGCATGCGCCCGCCATTTTTTTTTTGCAGGAAGAAGACGCCGGTTTCCTGGGGCCTGGAGGAGGACGGAGGACACCGGAAAGTATACGGGGGGGCGATCGGGGACCGGGGACCCTCATTTTCTCCCCTCTGATGTGCGATCACATCAGAGGGGAGAGAAATCATTTTTTTTTTCTTTTTGCGGTCGCCATTATACATAGTATAATGGCGATCGCGACACCGGGGTCGGTAACTACGACCCCGATCATGTTCTCTGGGGTCTCGGCTACCCTCGGCAGCCGAGACCCCAGAGAAAATTGCCCACCCCCCCCCCCCGGCGGAACGCGGCGGGCGCACTGAGCATGCGCCCGCCATTCAAGATGGTGGCGCCCACCGGAGGAAGGTGGGCCCGCGGGCCACAACGGAGACACTGGGGGACACAAGGGGGGGATCGGGGACCCTTTTTCTCTGTCCTCTGATGTCCGATGACATCAGAGGACAGAGAAATTAAATGGCACATCAGATTTTTTTTTTTGTTGCGGTCGCCGTTATAGGGTTAATAACGGCGATCGCAACATCGGTGTCGGTAAAAACCGACCCGATTCATGTTCTCTGGGGTCTCGGCTACCCCCGGTAGCCGAGACCCCGGAGAAAATGCGCCTCTGGGGGGCGCTATTCACTTTTTCCACATCGCCGTTAATTAACGGCGATGTGATTTAAGTACCCTTAATGACCGCCGTTAAAAGGCGTATCGGCGGTCGTTAAGGGGTTAAATCCACATCTCATCGTTGCTATATAGCCACTAACAACTCAGCGCTGCCATTATTGCTTTATCACCATGACAACATAACAATTCTGCCACTAAGCAGGACGGAGGTCCGCCCTCCGCACTGCGCATGCGCCGGCGTCTGACGTCACATCCGGTCATGTGACTAACCAGCGCTTTATACAGCGCTTCTTTCTGAGAGCTCATTTTAGCCTCCTCCTGCTAAGGCACGGATGTGCCAGCGTTCCCACTGCACCACCAACGCTCTGGATCGGCTCCCACCACACTACCAACGGATGTGAGCACCTACCTGCATTAAGCTAAGTATCTACCACCATTATATTGTTTTTCATTCTGAAAATCCTCTTCCTACAGCGTTAACCAGCGCTCTAGATAGCGCTACTGTGAGCTCAGTGCAGCTTCCTCCCGCTAAGGCACGGATGTGCCAGCGTTCCCACTGCACCACCAACGCTCTGGATCTGCTCCCACTACATGTGAGCACCTGGCTGCATTAAGTTGAGTACTTACCAACATTATATTGTGTTTTCATTCTGAAAATCCTCTTCTACAGCATATTTGTCCTGACATATCTCTATTATCCAGCGCGATCCTAACAACCATTGGTTCCATTGAGACAACATTGGTAAATACCTACAATAGCTCAGTGTGTCCTATATTAACTACTCATGCTTGTTCTGATCACCATGACTTCATTCCTAACAGCATCATCTTCATTGAATTAGACGAATAACATGGTCTCACAACTTCACTCGTCCTCATCATAAGTCTATATCAACGCTAGTTTCATAGGTTTCTGGTAAATTAATATCATTATATATCCCTTTCACTGGTACCAACAACCTCACACTATCTAATTGGAGACACTCTGCTTTTTTGTCTATGATTTAGCTCACTTGGGTCCTTACTATTTTGTCCATATTTGTAATTGCTTGCATTATGAGATATTACATATTGTCCCAATCTCATCCTATCATTTCTAACAGGAGAATTTTTCTTGACTCCACTCTAAACCTCATATATGATACAGCTTGCGATGCAATCACAATAAGGGTATGTTGCTGTACACTTACTGTCTCAATATGTGATAGATACGTTATCTCTACTCCTTCCTCTCGCTTTCTTCAGGCCTCGTTCTATGCTATATGAACCCGTACCATACTATCTGCCTTTAAAATGCCTTATAATACTGTGACATGAATTTGCTCATTTATGTATGAATGTAAATATGTATATATTTTTTATTTCACTGTTTATAATGTACACTTCTTATCTACTTTTTACAGCGACTTTGTGATCAAGGCCCGGTAGAGGCCGAAACGTCAAATTACTTGTCGCTTATTCTGAATATGACCAATAAAACTTTCACTTGAAGCATAATTCCTCAGCGAGTGCAGTGTTTTTTGAAACATTAGTATTGAGGGACCATTGATCCCATCCACTGGCACCGCCATACCTATAGTCGTGTGCCAACCTTTTTGCTTTTTCTACAAAAGCAAAAGAAAAGTCGAAGATTCTATAGGATTTTACAGGATGAAAAGGGTGAAGTGATCAAAAATGATGTTGAGAAGCCGAACGTTTACAATCCTATTTTGCGTCTGTGTTCTCTAAGAATGCAATTGTAACATCAACTGATCTTCACGGTGCCATCGAAGGAATAAAATAATCCACACTATCCATAAACAGAGAGATGGTGAGGGAACAATTAGCTAATTTACAGGAATTTACATCTCCTGGTCGAGCTGAATTAACATCCTAGGGTACTGAGATTGTTAGCAGAAAAAATGTCAGAACCACTAGCCAGAATCTTTGATAAATACTGGATCTGTTCTATGTTATTGTCTACTGGTTGGTGAATTATTGCCACACTGTTTTACCCTCACCCTGTGTTGTCCGAGTAGCCCATGGGAAAGGGAAGCGGACATTGGGTGGGATGAGCCTTGGTCCACGCGGTCTTACTAAAGACAGCTGAGCCAGCAGACGAGAGCACCCACTAACCCTCATGTCTACACAGTGCCAGGACAGATTAAAAGTGTTACACATAGCTCTCACCCCTGCGGAGGAGGGCGTTTCACTAGACACAGGAGACTACCACGTTGTTAACACTGAATATGTACCAACCCGATGGAGGCCAATATATCTGAAACATGCGAAACTCTGCAAACGACAGATTGGAAAGCTACAAGTAACATTCAGCAATGAGCGTCAGAGAATAAAATCATCAGATTCTGTTGGCTGATAGAAGATCAGAATGAGAAGGGTTAACAGCCCCTGGAGAGGCCGGAATTATTAACCAAAGCGTTGAAAAGCAGATTAACCACTCAATTACCCCAAAGGACCACAAAATATGAGAGCCATCTTAGAGGACTTGTATCACCAGGGGAAAAATCTCAAGATCGCACAAAATAAAAATCGTAGAGATTAGCGCAGCTTCCCTTGTGGGAAGGGAAGCAAAAGGCCAGAAAAATCCATACACCTGACAAATGCTATTAAGAACTCGGCTATTAGAAGTGGAAAGGAAGAACGAAGACAAAAAAATATTGGAGGAAGAGAAACCAATCACAAACTAAAATGTTTCTATACGAATGCACAAAGCATGGGCAACAAACAAGAAGAATTGGAACTACTAGCGCAGGAGAAGAAGTATGATGTCATTGGAATCACTGAGACTTGGTGGGACGATACACATGATTGGAATACAAGGCTAGAAGGATACAACTTATTTGCAAGAAACAGACTTGATAAACGAGGAGGAGGTGTCGCATTGTATGTTAGAAAAGCGTAATCTGCACAGAGATTGAAGCTTCAGAGACTGGGAGTTCTGTGGAAACTGTTTGGGTAAGAATACAAGGACAGAACAATGGAAAGGACACCATTGTAGGCATTTACTACAGGCCACCTATGCAAACTGAAGATATGGATGAACTCTTTATGCATCAAATGGCCAAGTTCTCCAAAAAATATGACATAGTGGTCATGGGAGATTTCAACTATCCAGACATTTGTTGGGAATCTCTCTCAGGCAAAACTAACAGGTCCAGGAAATTCTTATCCTCTCTTGCTGACAACTTTATCTTCCAAAAGGTAGGGGAGAAAACAAGGGGATCTGCTACCTTAGATCTAATCCTTATAAACAGGGAGGAAATGGTGGAGGAGGTAAGAGTGGCTGGGACCCTAGGAGGTAGTGACCATGCTATTTTAGAATTTTGGATAACTAGAGGAGGAAGACCTGTGAAGACTCAGACGTCAAGGTTAGATTTCAGAAAGGCAGATTTTAAGGGACTCAGAAAGAGAATTGGAGGGATCCAATGGCTGGATATCCTTAAGGACAAAAATGTCCAGGAAGGATGGGAAATCTTGAAAAATGAGATTCTCAAAGCACAATCATTAACAATTCCGAAAAGAGGGAAGAATAGGAAGCATTTAAGGAAACCAGGATGGATGAACACAGAACTTAAACACATGCTAAAAAGGAAGAAAGATATGTGTATCAAATGGAAAGAGGGAGGCATATCTAAAGAAGAATATAATGCCGTCTGCAGAACCTGCAGGGCACAAATCAGATTATCTAAAGCTGACAATGAATTAAGGCTTGCAAGAGATGTCAAAATCAATAAAAAAGGATTTTGGGGATATGTCAAAAGTAAAAGAAAAGTCAAAGATGCTATAGGATTTTTACAGGATGAAAATGATAAATGGTAAGAAAGGATGTTGAAAAGGCTGAACTTTTAAATTCCTATTTTGCATCTGTTTTCTCTCAGAAAGGAAATGTAACATCAACTGATCTTCACTGTCCTATTATAGGAATAGAAGAATCCAGGATATCTATAAACAGAAAATAGTGAGGAAACACTTAGCTAACATAAATGAATTCAAGTCTCCAGGTCCAGATGAATTACACCCCAGAGTACTGAAGGAGATAGCAGAAGAAATTTTTGAACCACTCTCCATAATCTTTGAAAACTCTTGGAGAACAGGAGAAGTTCCAGAAGACTAGAGAAGAGCAAATGTTGTTCCTGTCTTCAAAAAGGGGAAGAAGGTGGACCCAGGGAACTATAGGCCAGTGAGTCTGACATCTATACCAGGAAAGATCTTTGAACAAATTATTAAACAACATGTATGTAAGTACTGGACAAGAATGAAGTGATTAACCAGAGTCAGCATGGGTTTGTAACTAATAAGTCATGTCAGACTAATTTAATTTCCTTCTATGACAGAATCACTGACTGGGTGGATCAGGGAAATGCTGTAGATATATTATATCTTGACTTCAGCAAAGCATTTGACAAAGAATCTCACACAATCCTTATTGAAAAAATGACTAAGTATGGAATGGACAAGGCAACTGTTAGGTGGATTCATAACTGGCTTAGTGATAGGACCCAAAGAGTGGTAGTAAATGGCTGCACATCGAGTTGGAAGAATGTATCAAGTGGGGTACCACAGGGCTCTGTCTTGGGCCCTGTATTGTTCAACATCTTTATCAATGATTTAGATGAAGGAATTGAGGGTAAACTGATTAAATTTGCTGATGACACAAAGCTAGGAGGGATAGCTAATACTAGAGAAGAGAGAGAGAGGATTCAAAAAGATATAAATAAACTGGAGCAGTGGGCAGCAACTAACAGAATGGTTTTTAACAGGGAAAAATGCAAAGTACTAAATCTGGGAAATAAAAATGAAAAAAGCGTATACAGAATGGGAGGAATAAGGCTAAGCAACAGCACATGTGAAAAAGACTTGGGTATACTAATAGATCACAGACTGAACATGAGTCAACAGTGTGATGCAGCAGCAAAAAAGGCAAATACAATTCTGGGATGTATTAACAGAAGCATAAAGTCTAGATCACGTGAAGTCATTATTGCCCTCTATTCCTCTTTGGTCAGACCTCATCTGGAATACTGTGTCCAGTTTTGGGCACCACATTTTAAAAAAGACATCAACAAACTGGAGCAAGTTCAGAGAAGAGCGACCAGAATGGTGACCGGTCTGCAAACCATGTCCTATGAGGAACGGTTACAGGATTTGGGAATGTTTAGCTTGCAAAAAAGAAGACTGAGAGGTGACTTAATAGCTGTATACAAATATCTCAAGGGCTGTCACATTGTAGAAGGATCATCTTTATTCTCATTTGCACATGGAAAGACTAGAAGCAATGGGATGAAACTGAATGGGAGGAGACACAGATTAAATATTAGAAAAAACTTTTTGACAGTTAGAGTGATCAATGAGTGGAACAGGCTGCCACAAGAGGTGGTGAGTTCTCCTCAATGGAAGTCTTCAAACAGAGGCTGGACAGACATCTGTCTGGGATGATTTAGTGAATCCTGCTTTGAGCAGGGGGTTGGACCAGATGACCAGGAGGTCCCTTCCAACTCTACCATTCTATGATTCTATGATTCTACTTACCGGTCTGTAAAATAAGAGTAAAGTCTATTTCTGCCCCACAGTCTTCTGGTGCGGCCGCAGTCAGACGACCGTATAACATGGACGATAATCGCACCACAGTGCTCGGACTGGCTGGCGACTCTACTGACAGCATGTATATCTATACAGCGGTCACGAGCACTGGAGGCAATCGGCGTCCATGTTATACAGTAGTCTGAATGTGCCCTTAGGAAAGAGGGACACCGCAGGACTGACTAGATGATACAGATCTCTTGATGTGCAAAACAAAATATTTTATGCTTTTTTGCAAAATTCTTCTTTTTCTTCCAGGGAACCAGTTCTACACTGATGCTGCAGGCACCAAAGAACCTTCTCTAGGTGATACAGGAGCATCTGTTTCTTTGGTTAACAACAACCATCCATCCAAAAAAGCAGAAACATGGAAATTGTAGGGGTAACAGGGAAGCGAAGGTTCCTTCTGTTTCAGATGCTGCAATGGAGACTATAGGTCCCATTACCTCAGAGCAGTCTTTCCCATTGTCAGCAGATCCCCGATAAGCCTTCTAGGACAGGACCTGCTGTCCACACTGAACCATCTATCGTACTGCTGATGGTGGATACTTACAGGTACCAAGATACGGAGGATGGGAAATTTGTTGTATGAGCCCAGATAACAAACCTTTAACAAACATATCAATCTTAAAGTAGAATCCATGTTAAAAACAGTCCCTGAAAAACTGTGGAGTGCAGATTCTACTGAGGTTGGGCAAACTGAAGTAAATCCACACCGTGTTCTCCCTCGTAATCCTCATTACGTAAGGCCGAAGATACTAATTGACATCGTTCTCTCCACTGAGTCACTGCTCAAACAAGGGGCGTTCCAAAAAAATCAATAGTCCCTGTAAGGCTACTTTCACACTTGCGTTTTTTTGCACAGCGCATCGTGCGCTATCGGACGCATGCGCAATGTTCCCCTATCTTTAACATGGTGGGCGCAGGGTCTAGCGCTTGCACGCGTTCATGTGCGTTTGTCGTGCGCTGCGCATTTTCCCGGTGTGCGTCCATACGTGCTAGACGCTACATGTTGCTTTTTTTTTCCGCCCAACTGCTTTAAAAAAACGAGTGCGCACGTGTGCGCGTGCTATGCGCAAAAAATAACTTTGCAGTCTATGGGGGCGCTGGCGTGCACATGGCTTTGCGCTCGTCAGCGCTTTTGCACGCACGCGATTTTTCAGTAACTAATGTCTAAACACTTGTTTAAACCATGATAGAGCCAGAGATGATAGAGCCAAGATGATGACAGATGATAGAGCCAGAGATGATAGAGCCAGAGATGATAGAGCAGAGATGATAGAGCCAAGATGATAGAGCCAGAGATGATAGAGCCAAAGATGATAGAGCCAGAGATGATAGAGCCAGAGATGACAGAGCCAGAGATGATAGAGCCAAAGATGATAGAGCCAAGATGATAGAGCCAGAGATGATAGAGCCAAGATGATAGAGCCAGAGATGATAGAGCCAGAGATGATAGAGCCAAAGATGATAGAGCCAGAGATGATAGAGCCAAAGATGATAGAGCCAAAGATGATAGAGCCAAGATGACAGAGCCAGAGATGATAGAGCCAGAGATGATAGAGCCAAAGATGATAGAGCCAAAGATGATAGAGCCAGAGATGATAGAGCCAAAGATGATAGAGCCAGAGATGATAGAGCCAAAGATGATAGAGCCAGAGATGATAGAGCCAGAGATGATAGAGCCAGAGATGATAGAGACAGAAATGATAGAGCCAAAGATGATAGAGCCAGAGATGATAGAGCCAGATGACAGATGATAGAGACAGAGATGATAGAGCCAAAGATGATAGAGCCAGAGATGATAGAGCCAGAGATGATAGAGCCAGAGATGATAGAGCCAAGTGATAGAGCCAAAGATGATAGAGACAGATGATAGATGATAGAGACAGAGATGATAGAAATGTGACACATAGACAACCCATGCGCCAAAAAAACGCAAACGCATGCAAAAACGCATGAAATCGCAGACAAACGCTGCGTTTTTTTGTCGTAATGTGCATGCTGATGCGACTAAATATCGCAGGGTTTACAAGCGTTTTTTTAATGCGCTTCATGTGCGCTCGAAACGCAGCGCAAAAAAACGCAAGTGTGAAAGTAGCCTAACAGCCCTATTTACCCATTAGGAAATCAGGTGGTAAGGGGGGCTTGGAGGCTGGTACAGGAGCGAAGGACTGTTAATGAGGTCGTAGCCCCCCTACACCTCGGAGGTCCTCATCCAGCACAATGTTGCTGCACACCCCAGCAGACAGTAGCCATTTTTCAGTAGCTGACTTGTGCTTTGCAGTTTTCTTCATCCTTTCCACCCAGACTCACAGTAGCATTTGGCTCTCAGTGACAGGGGACAGGGGGACAGCAATAGACTTGGACATGAATGCCACAAGGGTCTCTCAACTCTCCCACTATCTTCAGTCAAGCATTCAGGGACAATTTGGCAGATCTACAGCTCCCATCTGGGTCCACATTGGTCCCGTATGTGGAGAACGCATTGCTGTGCTCAGTTTCCAAAAATGTGACTCTGAAAGCTACAGAAGCCCTATCTGGCCGAGAACGCACAAAAGGCAGCAGAAGCCAAATTGCAACTGTCAGACTAAGGTACCGTACATCGAACAATGCCTAACACTAGGACAAAGACATCTTATGAAGGACAGGGTGACTGCCATACAACGCCTTACCATACCTCTAAAGCCAAGGCACACCAGACCGTCTTTGCGGATGGTGGGGTACTGTACACAGTGGATCCCGTTTTCCTCTGTATGCGCTCACCCTTTGGAGCATACTGAAGAGACCATGACTGCCTTCATGGAACTGAAGCATGCCCTTTTGACAGCCCCTACACTTGCTGTACTGAATCAAGCCCTTCCTTTCCACCTTTTTTGCCATGAAGTACAGGAGAATGCACAAGCTGCGTTAGCGCAGAAATATAATGACGCAAGCCGCCCAATTGATTTCTACGGCTCTAAACTGGGCCCCGTTGCATGCGGGATGAATGCTGGTCTTACGTCCGTAGCAGGAGAAGCATATGCCGTGGAGACGTCAGCAGATCTGGTGCTCATGCATGCTCTGACTGGGTTCCCCATCCGTCTATGCTCTGCTCATCAGCCAGAGGACTAAACATCTGACTCAAGCGAGACTTTCACGGTGGCAAGTGGCACTTTCACAACCAAGTCACATCACCCTACACAGGTGTTCATAAATGAATCCCGCTACGTGACTTCCTTATGAGACAAGACTGTCTCAGAGAGAGGAAGATTTTGGAAAATCTGGGTCCAGTGGAGAACATGACCCGGACACGGATGGTGTCATGGACAGTGTGACGTATCAGGACACACACGACTGTATACTACACATACTTACAGGAAGAACCATTCCAAAATCCAGACTGACTACTACCATCGATGTAGAAGACCAACAGATACAGGAGAACTACATTCTGGGTTCATGCAGAAGCCTTAGGTACTCCGCACAAGAGAGCAGAGCCAGTGAGACTCACCAAAGCATGTCGGTCAGACAAAGGAAAACTGGTTACAGTGACACAGTCAGACTCACGGTACGCTGTTGGAGTAAAATGACTTTGGCACCTTCTGGAAGATGAGGAACTTTCTCACAGCAAATCTCCCATAAGTTATACAGAGGAAAGTGCACATTTACTTGTAATCAAGTGTCAGGTTCATACTGCTGGACAAGATCGGTGATGAGCCTTATACCAGAGTGGAAGAAATTCACAACAACGCAAAATATTTGTTCTCCACAGGAAAAGGCCCGATGGAAGGATAAAGGGTGCACCCAGGATTACAATGGCCTCTGGAAAGACAGTAAAGGGAAACCAATGGCCCATGTTCCTGCTCACATCACTAGCAGATGCTGCTCATGGTTTTATCTATGGAGGTAATAATGCAATGTGAAATTTAGCTTACACACACTGGTGTACACCAAGTTTCACAGCAGTTGCAAAAAGGAACTTGTCTCCAGCAAAATGCCGGAGGAGATGTGAAAGCCCAGCACCAGAGGCCAGAGCCCAGAGCCGGCCAGAGCCCAGAGCCGGCCAGAGGCGACTAGAGCCCAGCACCAGAGGCGGCCGGAGCCCAGCACCAGAGGCGGCCGGAGCCCAGCACCAGAGGCGGCCGGAGCCCAGCGCCAGAGGCGGCCTGAGCCCAGCGCCAGAGGCGACCAGAGCCTAGCGCCAGAGGCAACCAGATCCAGAGCCCGCGGCCAGAGGCTGAGCCCAGCGTCAGAGGCGGCCGGAGCCCAGCGTCAGAGGCAACCGGAGCCCAGCGTCAGAGGCAACCGGAGCCCAGCGTCAGAGGCAACCGGAGCCCAGCGTCAGAGGCAACCGGAGCCCAGCGTCAGAGGCAACCGGAGCCCAGCGTCAGAGGCAACCGGAGCCCAGCGTCAGAGGCAACCGGAGCCCAGCGTCAGAGGCAACCGGAGCCCAGCGTCAGAGGCAACCGGAGCCCAGCGTCAGAGGCAACCGGAGCCCAGCGTCAGAGGCAACCGGAGCCCAGCGTCAGAGGCAACCGGAGCCCAGCGTCAGAGGCAACCGGAGACCAGCGCAAGAGACGGCCGGAGCCCAGCGCAAGAGACGGCCGGAGCCCGGCGCCAGAGGCCAGCGTCAAAGCCCGGCGTCAGAGGCAACCGGGGCCCAGCGCCAGAGGCGACCGGAGCCCAGCGCCAGAGGCGACCGGAGCCCAGCGCCAGAGGCGACCGGAACCCAGAGCCAGAGACGGATGGAGCTTCTGTACTCCATCTTGTACATGGACAGAGTAGAGTAAAGCAGCCCACAAACGCTATGCAGATGGCACAGTCACTGCTAACAAAGTGAAACAAGGGTGACCTCCATGGTTACATCTTGATGACTTCATATCTGCAGCAGCGGTCAGATATTGCAGCATGTCCATGAGCCCACATGAGTGCTCCTGATGGCGTACCCTAATGTACAACAGATTACTCAGACATGGATGCGCGTCACACAGCATGTTCTTACAGATCGGAGATCACTATATGCCTGAGAACAGAGCCCTCTCAAGTCTCCATGGTAAGGAAATCCAGCAGATGGGGCAAGCTCCGCATCAACAGCCATGGTGACGTCATGCAGACACCGTCCAGGAATGATGGGCCGCCTAGTAAAACCCATCATGAGCGCTAGGACCACCACTCTGCTGGGCATAAGACACCTACCTCCTGTAGATGAAGACTTCCACTGCAGATCTCGTAACGCTCTCTTCACAGGGATGATTTCCCAGCCCATGGAATCGGCGAGATCAACCACATTAAACTCCACGGAGCTTACGTGTGTGAGATCAACTCCAGACAGACGCTCACGAGCAAGAGCGACAGCCACAGGAGGGCAGCTGTGAGGGAGGAAAAATGTAGTAAGGAACAGGCAGAGCAGCCAACACTACACCATAAGGAGCGCCCCCAGCTGGTCACACATGAAAATAGCAGACTTCATTACCTGTGGGCCAAGCCTCGGAGCTGCTGGGGGCCACTGTAACATGTAACTCGGCACGTAGACAGAGTGGGATGCAGGAGCTCCAGCCAGCGACAGTCATGAAGCTCCAAGTAACACAGAAGAGTCTCAATACCTAAAAGGGTAAAAGGTATCACAGATTCACATATGGAGAAAAAGGAAACAATCTAATAAACGTGGAACACTGACTAGATAAAATAAGGAGCAGACCCCAGAGGCCACAGGAGACACCAGGGGAGGAACAGACCCCAGAGGTCACATGAGACACCAGAGGAGGAGCACACCCCAGAGTAAGGAGCAGACCCCAGAGGTCACAGGAGACACCAGAGTAAGGAGCAGACCCCAGAGTAAGGAGCAGACCCCAGAGTAAGGAGCAGACCCCAGAGGTCACATGAGACACCAAGGGAGGAGCAGACCCAGAAGTCACATGAGACACCAGAGGAGGAGCACACCACAGAGTAAGGAGCAGACCCCAGAGTAAGGAGCAGACCCCAGAGGTCACAGGAGACACCAGGGGAGGAACAGACCCCAGAGATCAAATGAGACACCAGGGGAGGAACAGACCCCAGAGATCACATGAGACACCAGAGGAGGAGCACACCCCAGAGTAAGGAGAAGACCCCAGAGGTCACAGGAGACACCAAGGGAGGAGCAGACCCCAGAGGTCACAGGAGACACCAAGGGAGGAGCAGACCCCAGAGCAAGGAGCAGACCCCAGAGCAAGGAGCAGACCCCAGAGGTCACAGGAGACACCAGAGGAGGAGCACACCACAGAGTAAGGAGCAGACCCCAGAGTAAGGAGCAGACCCCAGAGTAAGGAGCAGACCCCAGAGTAAGGAGCAGACTCCAGAGTAAGGAGCAGACCCCAGAGATCACAGGAGACACCAGGGGAGGAACAGACCCCAGAGTAAGGAGCAGACCCCAGAGCAAGGAGCAGACCCCAGAGGTCACAGGAGACACCAGGGGAGGAACAGACCCCAGAGGTCACAGGAGACACCAGGGGAGGAACAGACCCCAGAGGTCACAGGAGACACCAGGAGAGGAGCAGACCCCAGAGTAAGGAGCAGACCCCAGAGCAAGGAGCAGACCCCAGAGGTCACAGGAGACACCAGGGGAGGAACAGACCCCAGAGGTCACAGGAGACACCAGGGGAGGAACAGACCCCAGAGGTCACAGGAGACACCAGGGGAGGAACAGACCCCAGAGCAAGGAGCAGACCCCAGAGCAAGGAGCAGACCCCAGAGGTCACAGGAGACACCAGAGGAGGAGCACACCACAGAGTAAGGAGCAGACCCCAGAGTAAAGAGCAGACCCCAGAGTAAGGAGCAGACTCCAGAGTAAGTAGCAGACCCCAGAGGTCACAGGAGACACCAAGGAGGAGCAGACCCCAGAGCAAGGAGCAGACCGAAGAGTAAGGACCACCCCAGAGGTCACAGGAGACACCAGGGAAGGAACAGACCCCAGAGTAAGGAGCAGACCCCAGAGCAAGGAGCAGACCCCAGAGTAAAGAGCAGACCCCAGAGCAAGGAGCAGACCCCAGAGTAAGGAGCAGACCCCAGAGCAAGGAGCAGACCCCAGAGTAAGGAGCAGACCCCAGAGCAAGGAGCAGACCCCAGAGTAAGGAGCAGACCCCAGAGTAAGGAGCAGACCCCAGAGGTCACAGGAGACACCAAGGGAGGAGAAGACGCCAAAGGTCACAGGAGACACCACAAAGAGGCTCAGACACCAGAGGTCACAGGAGACACAAGAATGAAATACTTCACTGGAATCAAATATTACACTTCAGTGCATCAATACAAGGAGGAGAGAAACAGTAATAATAAGAGTAACAGAAATATTGGGCAGTTCATAGATGAGGAGCGTGAACGTTTTATCGTCCTCGGAGCATGCAGTCACCTACAATCCAAAACTGGAGGTGCTAAGGGGAGCGGCACAAACCATAACCTTCACTACAAAAAATGCTGGATTAAAAACCATATTTCCAGAGCCCTCCCCCACTTCTGTTTAGGAAGCCCCCAAAACTAAGACGCATCATTGTCAGAAGGTCCCCGTCCTTTCCAACAGGAACTTTTCCTTATAAACAAGAAAAATGTAAAACCTTTGAATATGACAACGGACAAGATAAAGATTCCCTGCTCACATTAGGACTACAAGATGCCACATGCACCACATCTAATGGGGTGTACTTAATTATAAGCACCAAACGTCCAGCTAGGGGTCTGTATGTAGATGAAACGGCACAGAAACTTAGAACAAAGACGAACTGTCATCACCACTCAAAAGAAAAAAGTACACATCTATCTGTGGCCAAACATTTCAGCTGCACTGATCACAGCGTCATGGACATGAAATTACTAGTATTAAAGGGAAACTTCACATCTCAGAGAGACAGAAGAGTCTGGGATACAATCGAATGACGACTGGTGGCCCTCTGAGCAGGAATGAAGGCGTCACATTCATGTCTTTCTACATCAACTAAGGACTGTGCTCCTAAGACCTTGTGGTGTCATCACAACCCGCCCAGACCTCCTTCAGGGGACAATAAAATCTTCACCATGTGAAGCAGGCAGCATGCGTCATTTTGATGCTCCGCCGAACGCAACATGTTTCATTTTATTGCGGTCGGCGCAGCGTCAAAACAACGCATGCGCAGGCATCCGCATGGCCTGCGTACCCAATGTTAACGATAGGGTGTGCAGGATGCATGCAGAGGTAGGCGGAGCTTAAGGAAGAGGTGCGGCTGTGGGTGGGGCATCACTGAGGAACTACGCAGCCCTCCGCATCCCTGCCGAACGCTAGTGTGAAACCAGCCTTACCCTGGAGGTGTCTCTAAGTGACTAACTGGTCTTCACTAGAGCCTCTGATGGGACAGGTTTAAGGCCACAGGTAGTCAGTAGCCACTCCAGGGCAGTCCAAGGACCAGCAGCAGCCTACCCACAGGTCAAGGTAGGAATGTGGAGCAAAGGAGGGCAAAGAAAGAAGAATAGTCAGGCGGTCCAAGGTCAGGGCAGGCAGCACAGGTTCAGGATACAAAACAGTAAAGGAGCGAAGTGATCAGACCGAACTGGAAGACAAGCGGGTGGGTAACCGGATAATCGGAGCAAACAGACACTTTGCCAGAGCACAAGTTGCTACCTGCAACACAAGCTAAGCTCCGGCAAGGCGTGGAGGAAGAAGCTGCCTAATCTACCACCTGCTGGCAAGAGATAGGCAGGGAAGCTAATACAGTCAGGGCCAGAAATATTTGGACAGTGACACAATTTTCGCGAGTTGGGCTCTGCATGCCACCACATTGGATTTGAAATGAAACCTCTACAACAGAATTCAAGTGCAGATTGTAACGTTTAATTTGAAGGGTTGAACAAAAATATGTGTTAGAAAATGTAGGAATTGTACACATTTCTTTACAAACACTCCACATTTTAGGAGGTCAAAAGTAATTGGACAAATAAACATAACCCAAACAAAATATTTTTATTTTCAATATTTTGTGGCGAATCCTTTGGAGGCAATCACTGCCTTAAGTCTGGAACCCATGGACATCACCAAACGCTGGGTTTCCTCCTTCTTAATGCTTTGCCAGGCCTTTACAGCCGCAGCCTTCAGGTCTTGCTTGTTTGTGGGTCTTTCCCTCTTAAGTCTGGATTTCAGCAAGTGAAATGCATGCTCAATTGGGTTAAGATCTGGTGATTGACTTGGCCATTGAAGAATGTTCCACTTTTTTGCACTCATGAACTCCTGTGTAGCTTTGGCTGTATGCTTGGGGTCATTATCCATCTGTACTATGAAGCGCCGTCCAATCAAGTTTGCAGCATTTGGCTGAATCTGGGCTGAAAGTATATCCCGGTACACTTCAGAATTCATCCGGCTACTCTTGTCTGCTGTTATGTCATCAATAAACACAAGTGACCCAGTGCCATTGAAAGCCATGCATGGCCATGCCATCACGTTGCCTCCACCATGTTTTACAGAGGATGTGGTGTGCCTTGGATCATGTGCCGTTCCCTTTTTTCTCCAAACTTTTGGCTTCCCATCATTCTGGTACAGGTTGATCTTTGTCTCATCTGTCCATAGAATACTTTTCCAGAACTGAGCTGGCTTCTGGAGGTGTTTTTCAGCAAATTTAACTCTGGCCTGTCTATTTTTGGAATTGATGAATGGTTTCATCTAGATGTGAACCCTTTGTATTTACTTTCATGGAGTCTTCTCTTTACTGTTGACTTAGAGACAGATACACCTCGTTCACTGAGAGTGTTCTGGACTTCAGTTGATGTTGTGAACGGGTTCTTCTTCACCAAAGAAAGTATGCGGCGATCATCCACCACTGTTGTCTTCCGTGGGCTCCCAGGTCTTTTTGGATTGATGAGTTCACCAGTGCTTTCTTTCTTTCTCAGGATGTACCAAATTGTAGATTTTGCCACTTCTAATGTTGTAGCAATTTCTTGGATGTTTTTTTTTCTGTTCTTGCAGCTTAAGGATGGCTTGTTTCACCTGCATGGAGAGCTCCTGTGACCGCATGTTTCCTTCACAGCAAAACCTTCCAAATGCAAACACCACACCTCAAATCAACTCCGGCCCTTTCATCTGCTTAATTGAGAATGACATAACAAAGGGATTGCCCACACCTGTCCATGAAATAGCCTTGGAGTCATTTGTCCAATTACTTTTGGTCCCTTTAAAAACAGGGTGGCACATGTTAAGGAGCTGAAACTCCTAAACCCTTCATCCAATTTTAATGTGGATACCCTCAAATGAAAGCTGAAAGTCTGAACTTCAACTGCATCTGATTTGTTTTGTTTCAAATTCATTGTGGTAATGTCTAGAACCAAAATTAGATAAATGTTGTCTCAGTCCAAATATTTATGGACCTAACTGTAGCTGCAGGACCCAGTGGCTGCACTTCCCGATAGCAGGGTGGAGGTTCTCCAGCAGCAGGAGATATAATAGAGCTGGAGACGTTACACGAAGCAGCTCAGACACTGGGAGGAGTAAAGCGGTGCACAGGGCGGTGCTCACCACCCGCGTGAGTCTCCAGCGCGACACCCTCCTTGTCTATGAACTTCTCCAATATTGTGTCTCCCCTTCCCGTATTGATCGCTGTGCCTCACATCACTCGGCTCATTACTGCCCTATTCTGTGTCCTGCTGTGGATAAATATGGGATCCTTCAGATTTGGGTTATACTGATGAGGAGAAGCAGGAGACTGCACAGCTGCCATTTGTTACCATCCTTTCCGTTCGTCATGAAAAAGGCATCAGCCCCCTTCTCTTTCCCATAATATTCAGTTATGTTAAAATACTATTATATTTAGCCGATAAATGATTGAGGAGATTTTTGTAACAATGACTGGAGGCTAAATGTTGTTAAATATGACTATTTAAAATTTAATAAAAAGTTTATGGTTAAAAAATTAAAAAGGCATCAGCCACGGAAATATTTTTTTTTACTGTCGGTGCAGTAATATCCTTATATTAAGAACAGGCAAGAGATCAAATGAGGAAGTCGCAGAAATCAGATGTGAAAAATCATAAAAAATAGAAGTGGTAGAAAAGGATAAATCCAAAAATATAAAAGCTAATGGTAGGCGACATTAAGTATTAGTCGGAATTCCACGTGTGGTCTTCAGTGTTGTGATCTTGCATGAAGGCAAAGTAGAAGAACTGCTGTTTAAATCACGTAATTTATCTACTAAGCATGATGGTAAAGTGACCGAACTGGAGCAGACGACTTGCGACAGTCACAGGAGATAAAAACATGAAGGCATCCTATTGGATAATCCTATTGGATATACAAATTACCACCCTGCACCCCGACAGTCTCCCCACAAGGGGTGAAACTTGTCTAGTCCCTGTACCTCATCCCATTCACTGACAAAGACTTTGTGCAGGACACCACTTTTTTCTATGGTAAATCTAGAACACTTTCTGCAGCCCTTTCGCTCATCTCCTGCTCTTTTCTGTAGGTATCTCTTGGAGGAGATGGCTGCTCCCTCCCCTCACCCATCTCCTGGTCTATTTTGCGGGTATCTCTTGGAGGAGACGGCTGCTCCTTCCTTTCGTCTATTCTGTGGGAATCTCTTGGAGAAGACGGCTGCTCCCTCCTTCTCGCTAATCTCCTGGTCTATTCTACAAGTATCTTTTGGAGGAGATGGTTGTTCCCTCCTCTCGCTCATCTCCTGCTCAATTCTGTGGCTATTTCTTGGAGGAGACGGCTGATCCTTCCTCTCGATCATCTATTGGTCTATTCTGCGGGTATCTCTTGGAGGAGACGGCTGTTCCTTCTCACTCATCTCCTGATCTATTCTGCAGGGATCTCTTGGATCAGACAGCTGGTCCTTCCTCTCGATCATCTATTTGTCTATTCTGCGGGTATCTCTTGGAGGAGACGGCTGATCCTTCCTCTCGATCATCTATTGGTCTATTCTGCGGGTATCTCTTGGATCAGACGGCTGATCCTTCCTCTCGATCATCTATTTGTCTATTCTGCGGGTATCTCTTTGAGGAGACGGCTGCCCCTTCCTCTCACTCATCTCCTGATCTATTCTGCGGGTATCTCTTGGATCAGACGGCTGATCCTTCCTCTCGATCATCTATTGGTCTATTCTGCGGGTATCTCTTGGATCAGACGGCTGATCCTTCCTCTCGATCATCTATTGGTCTATTCTGCGGGTATCTCTTGGAGGAGACGGCTGATCCTTCCTCTCGATCATCTATTGGTCTATTCTGCGGGTATCTCTTGGATCAGACGGCTGATCCTTCCTCTCGATCATCTATTGGTCTATTCTGCGGGTATCTCTTGGAGGAGACGGCTGATCCTTCCTCTCGATCATCTATTGGTCTATTCTGCGGGTATCTCTTGGAGGAGACGGCTGCTCCTTCCTCTCACTCATCTCCTGCTCTGATCTTCAGGCATCTCTTAAAGGAGACGGCTGCAGCCTTTAAGGGAATGGAATAAACTGAAGCATGGGTTGTTTGTGGCTACAAGATACGATGGTAGACTGCATGTCTCGTCCAACGGGTCAGTATGTCATTCTTCCACCCAAGAGACAAAGTTCAGTATTTAATGGCCGGTGCCCACGCTCTAGCATGGCACCAGTACACAAGGACAGGGCTGAACCAGAGCGGGTACAGTGAAGAGCGACCAAGGTTATTAGGGGAATTGGTGACAGCAGGAGACGGGTGAGCACATGGGGGGTTACTCAGTTTGGAAGAAGCAATGCTGAGGTGTGGTCTTACTACAGTGTACTCATTTATGAGGGGGCAGTACAGAGATCATCTGTATGATGGTCTGTTTACAACTAAAACTGTGAGGGACAAGGCGGCATCCTCTGTAAGAGCAGTGAGACTATGGAACTATGCCACACAATTTGTACTGGTGGAGTCACAAAATGAAAAAAAGAAAAGCACAAGGAGGGCCCGAGTGATGTTTTTGATAATATAGTATCACAGGTTACGTGTACTGAATCAGTGATGGACGTTGATTCAGGGAACTTGTCTGATTAGCATACGTGGAGTTGGGAATGGATTTTTCCCCTAATATGGGGCTATATTAGCATTAGCGTTCCCTGGCCTCACATATGATGAAAGACGCTTTGTAAACTCACTCTCTTCTCGGACATCCAGTGCTTGCACCGTCTCCTCTATTGGTAGCGCTCGCTCATGGCCGTGGCACAAGCGCTCTACTAGCTCTTTTCCAGCAGGAGTTGACTTCGCCCCCCCATCTCCTCCTTCACATTGCTCCAAGAAATCTATCATCTCAGAGTCGTCCACCTCTGAACCCTGAGAGAAAAAAAATGAGTGAATGGAAGAAGCACTGCTGGTCAAAGTACGAGGTAACCAGGAGCAGAGTGATCACTTCACAATGTGGCTTACCCAAGTGTCTACTCACCAAGTTCAGTGCCACCTGCCCACTCCACAGCTCACCCAAGTGTCAGCTCACCCTACTCAGTGCCCATCGCTCACTCCACAGCGCACCCAAGTGTCAGCTCACCCTGCTCAATGCCACCTGCTTTCTCCACAGCGCACCCAAGTGTCAGCTCACCCTGCTCAGTGCCCCCAGCTTACTTCACAGCGCACCCAAGTGTCACCTCACCCTGCTCAGTGCCCCCGCTTACTCCACAGAACACCCAAGTGTCAGCTCACCCTGCTCAATGCCACCTGCTTTCTCCACAGTGCACCCAAGTGTCAGCTCACCCTACTCAGTGCCCAACGCTCACTCCACAGCGCACCCAAGTGTCAGCTCACCCTACTCAGTGCCCCCAGTTTACTTCACAGCGCACCCAAGTGTCACCTCACCCTGCTCAGTGCCCCCCGCTTACTCCACAGAACACCCAAGTGTCAGCTCACCCTGCTCAGTGCCCCAGCTTACTTCACAGCGCACCCAAGTGTCACCTCACCCTGCTCAGTGCCCCCGCTTACTCCACAGAACACCCAAGTGTCAGCTCACCCTACTCAGTGCCCATCGCTCACTCCACAGCGCACCCAAGTGTCAGCTCACCCTACTCAGTGCCCCCAGCTTACTTCACAGCGCACCCAAGTGTCAGCTCACCCTGC
>JARQOD010000002.1:644503489-644531281 GCA_033576555.1 Oophaga sylvatica | reverse complement strand
TTCCTCACAGTGGAAACTGACAGGTTAAATCTCTGAGACAGCTTTTTGTATCCTTCCCCTGAACAACTATGTGGAATAATCTTTGTTTTCAGATCATGTGACAGTTGTTTTGAGGAGCCCATGATGCCACTCTTCAGAGGAGATTTAAACAGGAGAACAACTTGCAAGTGGCCACTTTAAGTAGCTTTTCTCATGATTGCATACACCTGGCCATGAAGTTCAAAGCTCAATGAGGTTACAAAACCAAAAAAGACGGATTTTGGTAAGAACTTACCTGTAAAATCCTTTTCAGCGAAGAAGGAAGAGAGACACACACTAGTCATTACTAGTGGGTAGGCGGAGCCCAGATGAGATAGACACCTCAGATTAAAAAGAGTGTTCATCGGCCCCTCCAGCTCGGGCTCCTCCTACTCAGCTCTCCAGTCGTACACAAGCTTAAGGAAGAGCAAATATCACCAGCGGAGCAACATAACCCCTTCTGAAGGACTTCAGAGAAGAAACAAGAATACAGGTTATGCATGTCACAGTAAAAAACCACACAGTTCCAGGTACTACTCACTGAACCTGACTACTGCGATGAGCTGGCGATGCTGGAACAGAGCCTTAGCGCGCCGACTCAGCCCAGATAATCGCTATCAGAGGAGGGTCACGCCACATCTGAAACACAACAACACACTTCTGCCATGGGAGGAATGTGTGTGTCTCCCTTCCTTCTTCGCTGAAAAGGATTTTACAGGTAAGTTCTTACCAAAATCCGTCTTTCAGCAGCAGATTAAGGAAGGGAGACACACACTAGTCATTACTAGTGGGACGTCCCAAAGCAGTCCAAAAAATTAAGGGTGGGAAAAAACCAAAAAAGGCAGAACCCAACAACCTAAATTAATGCGCAACCGGCGCTAACAAACAAATTAACGAGAACTTTTAAACTACAGCTGCCTGCAGGACCCTACGTCCTAGGGCTGCATCAGCGGAAGCACTAACGTCCACCTTGTAAAATTTTGTAAAAGTGTGGACAGAGCGTCAGGTCGCAGCCCGGCAGAGCTGAGCTGCCGAGGCCCCTTGGTGAAAAGCCCACGATGAGCCTACAGCTCTCGTGGAGTGAGCTCGAACCTTAATCGGGCAAGGTTCGCCCTTAAGTCGGTAAGCCTCCAAGATAGCCGACCGGATCCAATGAGCTATGGAATCCTTAGAAGCTCGTTGACCACGTCGACGACCTGCTGGAATCACAAAGAGAGAGTCTGACTTCCGAAAACTTTGGGTAACAGACAAATAGAACTTCAAAGCCCGCACCAAATCCAATGTGTGCAAAGCTCGTTCCTTCGCATTCCCCGGCCTCGGACAGAACGAAGGTAATACAATATCCTGATTGACATGGAAACGTGACACCACCTTAGGCAGAAAATCACCCCAAGTGCGAAGTATCACCCGATCCGGGTGAAACTCCAGAAAAGGAGGCGAACAAGAAAGAGCCGCCAACTCAGAAACTCTTCTCAAAGAGGTGACCGCCACCAGGAAGGCAACCTGCCAAGAAAGCAACGAAAGGTCAACGGAATCCATAGGCTCAAAGGGCCCGTGTTGAAGAGCCTCCAAAACAAGATTGAGCCGCCAAGGAGACACAGGCGCCTTCCGCGGCGGAAACTGCGGGTGATTCCGCGAAAAAAGGAACGTACGTCCCTACGCGAGGCGATAACCTTCCTAAACAGCAAGGACAGAGCAGAAACCTGACCCCTCAGGGTGCTTACTGCCAAACCTTTGTCCAGTCCGAATTGCAGAAAAGCCAACAAAGTGGGAATGGAAAAAATCCTCGGGTTCCTTGAAGAACCCGAACACCAAGAAAAGAAAGCTTCCCAAGTCTTGTGATAAATCCTTGTAGTAGCCAGACCTCTGGCAGCCCGTAAAGTGGCAATGACTTCGGCTGAAAAACCTCGACAGGTCAATATTTCGGTCTCAAGAGCCACGCCGTCAAATGCAGAGACTTCAGGTCCGGATGACGAACGGGCCCTTGGGTTAACAGGTCCGAGCGAAGAGGAAGCGGAAGCGGCGTCGTTGCCAGGAGCGACATCAGTGTTGAGAACCACGTCCTCCTTGGCCAATCTGGGGCTATCAATATAGCCGAGATTCTCTCCAGTCTGATTCGACGTAGCACCAGAGGAAGTAAGGAAATTGGCGGAAACACATAGACTAGCTCGAATTGGTCCAACGGAGCCACTAGAGCATCCACCGCCAAAGCTTTCGGATCCTTGTACCTGGACATGAAAGTCGGTACTTTGGCATTGAACCTGGATGCCATCAGATCCACCTGGGGAGTTCCCCAACGGGAGCACAGCAGTGCAAAAATTTCCGGATGAAGACTCCATTCTCCGGGATCTATCTTCTCGCGACTGAGAAAGTCCGCCGTGATATTCTGAACTCCTGGAATGTGGATCGCAGAGATGACTGGTACTCTGGTCTCTGCCCATACCAGGATCCGGGATACTTCCACCATGAGTCTGGAACTCCTTGTCCCGCCTTGATGGTTGATATATGCGACCGCCGTCGCATTGTCTGTCTGCACTCGGACTGGTAGACCGCTTAAAGGGACCGTCCAGTGTTGGAGGCAAAGGAAAATTGCCCTCAATTGCAGGATGTTGATCGGCAAGACAGACTCCTCCGACGACCATACTCCCTGAGTCCAGAGATCGTTCCAGACACCCCCCCAGCCCGTCAGGCTGGCATCTGTGGTTATGACCGACCACTTCGGAGGGAGGAAGGACTTCCCCAGGGATAGCGCCTCCGGACGTAACCACCATTCCAGAGACTCTCGTACCCTGTGGGAGATGATGACACTGCAATCCAGTGAAGTCTGCGCTCGATCCCAACGGTTCAGAATGAACCTCTGGAGGGCCCTGGAATGAAACTGAGCAAATGGAATTGCTTCCATGGACGCCACCATCAGACCCATAAGGCGCATACAGCTTCGAAGGGACATTGCTGTCGAAGACTTCATAACCTGTGCATGTCGAAGAAGACATGCTTGCTTGTCTGGAGGCAGGGATACCACTGCTCGTACCGTGTCGAAATGCATTCCCAAAAACAGGATTGACTGCGACGGTTCCAGAAATGACTTCTCCCAATTGACCAGCCACCCAAAGTCCTCCAGGAGCTGAAGGGATAGATTGCGAGCAGTTACCACTTCCTCCTTGGAAGACGCCACAATCAGAAGGTCGTCCAGGTAGGTAAAAATCGTGACGCCCTGTCTTCGGAGAATCGCCATGAGAGGCGCCAGAATCTTTGTAAAAACTCTGGGCGCTGAGGCCAACCCGAATGGCAGAGCCACAAACTGCTAATGGTCCTGGCCTATGGCAAAACGAAGGAAGCGTTGGTGAGCCCTTCCGATTGGAACGTGTAAATAAGCGTCGCGAATGTCGATTGACACCAAAAAGTCGTTCCGTGACAAGGCTGCTACAACGGAGCGAAGCGACTCCATGCGAAATTTTCGGGTGTGGACATGCCGATTCAATCTTTTGAGATCCAGGATGGGGCGAAATCTGTCCTTCTTTTTGGGGACCACAAAGAGGTTGGAATAAAATCCTCTTCCCCTGTCCTCTGGCGGAACCGGTACTACTACACCCTTCTGCAAAAGGGAGTCGACCTCTCGCAGCAGAGCGGCACAAAACTCGGGTTCCGACGGAATGCGAGACTGGCAAAAACTGTTCGGGGGTCGAGAAGAAAACTCTATGAAATAGCCTGCCGACACGACCCGCGTTACCCAGGTGTCCGGAACGCGGGAAAGCCAAGTCGCTTTGAACTGGAGCAGGCGACCCCCCACTCGAGAGCCCTCGAGTGGGACCCTGGCGTCAGTCCGCCTTGGCGGGCTTCTTGTCAGCTTCCCGCTTGTCTTGACGGAAATTTTGTTTCCAGGGGGTGCGGATTTCTGAGAGGACTTCTTTCCCGAAAAAAGAGGGACGACCCGATCCCCAAGAGGACTGACCAAATCGTCCCCTGGACCGAAAGGACCACCGAGCACTACTGGCACTAGGCCTGCCAGACGCAGAAGCCATAGCCCTTCGCTGCGGTAAAGCCGCTTCTTTTGCCTTCGCCTTGGCAATCAGCTCTGTGAGGTCAGACCCAAATAGCTGACCACCCTTGTAAGCTAAAGACAGCAAACCTTGCTTGGAAACCGCGTCCCCGGTCCACTGTCTAAGCCACAGTGCTCTTCTGACTGTGACCGCCGAGGATTGCGCCCTGGACAACAGAGACGCAGTATCCAGACCTGCATCATAGCTATATTTGGCTGCAATCTCCAACAATTCGAGAAGTCCCTCTATCTCGGATAACGGAGATCTATTTTGCAATGCCGTCCGTATACGGACCAACCAGCTCAGGGAAGCTTTACAAGCACACATGGATCCTAGCACCGCCCTGAATCCATGACCCGCGGCCTCGTAGGTGGATTTCGCCGCCACCTCCGTTTTTCTGTCTAGCGGGTCCTGCAGACTCGCCTTCCCTTTAACAGGGAGCAACGAGGATTTACTAAGCTGTGATAAAGGAACATCCACTTCAGGAGAAGGAATCCAATTATCTATCAACTCCGTAGAACACGGGTATAATGCCTCAAAGAAACGTGTCCCTTGAAAACGTTTATCTGGACACAGGCGTTCCTTCTCCACTGCTTCATTAAGCTCAACCAGAGCCGGCAATGTTGATCGCGACTTACGGTACTCCTGGTACATTCGGGCCGACTTACCAGGACGTCTAGTTACCTCTTCCGGTAACTGTAACGCCTCTCTCATGGCTTCAATGAAAGCCTCTGTTCGGCTCACAAGAGAGGCAGAGTGCCCCTGCCGATCCTCCTTATCCGAATCGGATAACTCCCCATCCGAGTCTGAAGGGGAACCCTGTCCGCATTCCATATCAGAGACCTCTGATTCGCTACGCGGAAAGGATGGAACCGGTCTGTGTCACTTCCTGTCACGAGAGGATCTAGCTGACACCCAATTACCTAACAGGTCAGTCAGGTCATCAATAGAACGAGCGATGGCATCCAATTTGGCATCGCTGTAACCTCCGACCGCTGCACTTGATGCCGTCGAGGTCTGCGTATCGGATACGCGCGACTGATCCTGAAGCGGATCTGAGAGATGGTCTGTACCTTCTGGACTCTGATTCGACATGCCCTCACACAGTATATGGCAGGCTAAAACCTGTCAGTAATTAGAGAAAAGTGTGGTTTCTTAAGTGGACGAAACCAATACACTGAAGGGTTAAAGCTCTTAAAGTAGAGAGCTACCCCAGCTAACTCTAAAATATCAGCAGAATATGTCAGCAGTATGATTAACCCTTTATGTTCTGATCCGTACCGGAATAGAACCTACGGCGGGTATCGCTGGACTCTTGCTGAAAAGGGTTAACCCTTCATAGGGGTTAATGTCGCAGGCTTCCCACAACTCCCTTATTAAAATAACAGGGAGTGTGCGAGTCCCAGGCGAAACAAGGTCTCTATATGAGACCGCAGCTGCAGGATAGCGCTATCTGCCACTTGTCATACAGATAGGTCCTGTGCTGTGGGGGTGACGACTTTCACTCACCCAGCTGGCCGCGGTGATGCATAATATATATCGGGAGAAGCGGTAGTATGAGGAGCCCTGGTAATGGCTGCCGCGCTGAGAGAAGCCGGAAGAGAAGCACATAATTGCGCGCTTCTGCCCCAGAAGACCGGGAAGCGTGAAGCCACGCCCCCTGCCGGCTTCAAAAAAAGAGCGCGAACTCCTCGCTCTCTGCTCTCCTCTGTCCTGCAGGTATCTGCCTGCGGACAAAAATACAGTCACCAACCATGTACATTCACATGTAGCAGCGGCTGCCGCAGCAGCCGCTGAAAGCACTCACATACATTTAGAAAAATGCGGAGTACTCACCAGCTTAGCGCCACAGGGACCCCAGGGGTTTGTGGCGCTGTGCCCATCGCTTCCCCCCCAGGGCGGGGAACGCAGTGACCCCCGATGTGCGGTTTGCGTCCCCGCCAGGGAAGCCATCCTCATCCCCCAGGGCCGGCATGATTCTGCAGGGACCACCATTAGGGTAATACATATCCGCCAAGGGAGAGGTGGGAGTCCAGCAGCGCTGAGACCCTGAGACCTCTAGACCACTTCTGGTGATCCAAGTCTCTTGTCCGATTTAAAATAATAAAATCTTCTGAGGAGCTGCTTCCAGCAGCGACTATCCTCTGAGACCTCAAATTTTAGACTGGAGAGCTGAGTAGGAGGAGCCCGAGCTGGAGGGGCCGGTCAACACTCTTTTTAATCTGAGGTGTCTATCTCATCTGGGCTCTGCCTACCCACTAGTAATGACTAGTGTGTGTCTCCCTTCCTTCATCTGCAGCTGAAAAGAGCTTTAGTAAGTCAGTAAAAGGTAGGTAGGAGTATTTAAAACAAGAAAATGATAAGGGTGCCCATACTTATGCACCTGTCAAATTTTGTTTGGATGCAGATTGCACATGTTCTGTTAGTACAATAAACTCATTTCAAGGCAGAAACATTACTGTGTCCAATAGTTATTAGATATATCAAACTGAAATAGCTGCTGCAAAAACACCAATTTTTATCAAACATTAAGCTTAAGATTAATAGGGGTGCCCAAACTTTTTAATATAACTGTAACTGCACCCCACAACCCTCACCCGCCTCTCTCTGACCTATAACCACACCCCACAACCACCTCCCCCTCACATAGAACCGCACTCCACAACCACCCCCACCCCACCTCCCCCTCACATATAACCACACCCCATAACCACCCCCACCCCACCTCCCCATCACATATAACTGCACCACACAACCCTCACCCCGCCTCTCTCTGACCTATAACCACACCCCACAACCACCTCCCCCTCACATATAACCGCACCCCACAACCACCCACACCCCACCTCCCCCTCACATATAACTGCACCCCACAACCCTCACCTCGCCTCTCTCTGACCTATAACCACACCTCAAAATCACCTCCCCCTCACATATAACCGCACTCCACAACCACCCACACCCCACCTCCCCCTCACATATAACTGCACCCCACAACCCTCACCCCGCCTCTCTCTGACCTATAACCACACCCCACAACCACCTCCCCCTCACATATAACTGCACCCCACAACCCTCACCCCACCTCCCTCTCACATATAACCACACCCCATAACCACCACCACCCCACCTCCCCCTCACATACATCATACACTCCTTAACCTTGAACATCAAGAAAAATAAGTAGTGATGTTCTGGAGATCCCAGGATGCAGACGTCACTGATCAGCAAACACAGACAACATGATCACAACCTCTGGATTCTCCAGTCTGGAGTTTAAGCCTCGAGCAGAAATTCCAGCACCCCCCAGCCTCGGCTGCAGTCACTGAGGTTATTAATGGTCGTCTGAGGAAAGTTATGCCGCCGATTGTACAAATCCTCAGGATCCTCTGCTGGCCGCTCCTGTGTAATCACCGACCAATGACGGTCCCGATGGAGACAAGTCTGAAGACGCTGCTGCCACGGGATCAGGTTTAGGTCAGTCGGCTGCTCACAGTAGTACCAGCAACATGCAGCCAGGAGTTGTGGAGAAATACTGCATTCAGTGACAGATCCCTCCTCAGAGGACCATTAATAACCTCAGTGATAGGAGCAGAGGCCAGAAGTTATGAGATTTTTGCATGAGGCTCAGACTCCAGTTGTGACATTTCCATTTCTCATCATTGCATCCACCCTGTGAGTTCCAGAATTGCAAGACTTTTCCTTCTTTCAAATGTTGAGAGGGTGTAATTTGGGGTCTTACATTTCACCAGCTTACAATTACACTTGATGCAGCAGATTTATCACAGTGCTGACGCCAGGTGACAAATTCGGTGCATCTATACAATACCTCTTGGTCGGCTTACTTAAGAATAGACTTTACACCAAAATTTTGGCAGACTGTGGAGCAGCTTAGACAAATCCTCATTTTAGAGAAGATGTACAAAGAGTCTAAAATAGAAATACAACCAAATGTGGCCCTTGGCACATGCGAAGGAGTTCAGGTCTGTGTGTACAGGGCTCAACATTCACCTCGGTGTCCAGAAACAGGTGACAGTGGGCATCTCTGCCATCTCGACCAGCTCTTCCAATCTCTTGGACATAGCTCTCAAAGTTTTTAGGCATATTGTAGTGAATAATCCCCCGGACATCAGACTTGTCCAAGCCCATCCCGAAGGCCACAGTGGCCACAACAATCCGCAGCTGGCCGCTCATGAAGTTGTTCTGCACCCGGCGACGCTCAGCAGAAGACAAACCAGCGTGGTACGAGTCGGCCATCCACTTCAGGGGCCGCCGAATCTTCTTCTTGGCTGTGCAGAAAATTCACCATCACTGCAGTGCTGCATCATGTGACACCCAACAGTCGGACCCACCTTCCCCCAGAACATCCCCTGAGCCACTTATAGAGGCTCCATATATCTTACCTTGTATCTTCTTCCTGTCCAGGAAGGCATCACCCCGATCATCCTCTGTTCTAGTGACAGTGACTCCCTGCAGACAGGTGCGAAGCATGGCCGCCAATCGCTGGGTCTCCTCCCGCCGTGTACAATAGACAATTATCGACTCCAAACTTCCAAATCGATTTTCCTTCAAGAGATTGACCAGAGCCTGAAAGTGAGTGTGGATGAAGGAGAAGGAGGAATTATAGAATGTTAGAGTTGGAAAGGACCTCTAGAGTCAACTTGTCAACCCCCTGCTCAATGCAGGAGCCACTAAACCATTTTAGACAGATGTCTGCTCAGCCTTTGAAGACTTCCTTTGAAGGAGAACTCACCACCTCTTGTGGCCTCCTGTTCTACTCATCGATCACCCTCACTGTCAAAAAGTTTTTTCTAATATCTAATCTGTACAGTATCTTCTCCATTTAAGTTTCATTCCATTGCTTCTCGTGTTTCAATGTGTAGATGAGAATAATGGATTATCCCTCTACACTGTTAAAGCCCTTCAGATATTGAAGACAGCTATTATTTCTCCTCTTCTTTTTTGCAAGCTAAACATTCGCAGATTCTTTAATCGCTCCTCGTACGACATACTTTGCAGTCCGCTCACCATCCTGGTTGCTCTTCTCTGAACTTGCTCCAGTTTTTCAATTAATTTTTTAAAATGTGCCCAGAACTGGACACAGTATCGAGATGAGGCCTGACCAAGGAGGAGTAGAGGGGGATAATTACTTCACATGATCTAGACTCTGCTTCTCTTAATACATCCTAGAATGGTGTTTGCCTTTTTTGCTGCTGCATCACACTGTTGACTCATGTGCTGTCTGTGATCTATTAGTATACCCAAGTCATATGTTTCTTAGCCATATTCCTCCCATTCTACAA
Organism: Oophaga sylvatica; assembly: GCA_033576555.1. Lineage (NCBI taxonomy): Eukaryota > Metazoa > Chordata > Amphibia > Anura > Dendrobatidae > Oophaga > Oophaga sylvatica. The sequence continues at coordinate 644,521,920 of JARQOD010000002.1, read as the reverse complement.
AAGTAATTTTCATTTTTATTGCCCAGATGTAGAATCTTGCATTTCTCACTGTTAAATACCATTCTATTAGTTGTTGCCCATTGTTCAAGCTTATGTAGATCCTTCTGAACCCTTTCTCTGTCATCATCTGCAAATATGATAAGTTTACTTTCAGTTCCCTTATCTAGATCATTTATAAAGATGTTGAACAACACTGGGGCCAGGACAGACCCTTGTGGTACCCCATTTGAAAAACTTTTTCAATTGGATGTGCAACCATTTATGAGTACTTTTTGAGTCGATCACTGAGCCAATTATGAGTCCACATATCCGTAGCCCATACTTGGTCATTTTTCCAATAAGGATAATATACGATTCTTTATCAAACGCTTTGCTGAAATTGAGATATACTATATCTACCACATTTCCCACCCAGTCAGTGATTCCATCATAGAAAGAAATTAGATTAATCTGGCATGACTAGTTTGCTACAAACCCATGCTGGCTCTGGTTAGTTACTGTTACAGACATAAGTTCCTTACACAATGAGGCAGTGCTGCCGCTCTATATAACACCACAATAGCTGCAGCTCTGGAATTGGTCGCCCCTCTCACACATACCAAAGCTCGCAAAATTAACAGACAGTCCTGGCACACCAACCTGACCAAAGAACTGAAGCGAGCTTCCAGGGCTGCTGAGCAGAGATGGAAAAGATCATACTCCAACGAACACTTCATCGCACTCAAACAGTTCCTCACTACTTTCAAGGCCACACTCGCTGCAGCAAAACAAACCTACTTCTCTTATCTCATATCCTCCCTGTCTCACAACCCTAAACAGCTATTCAACACTTTCAATTCTCTTCTCCGTCCCCCAGCACCTCCTCCCTCTCCACTTATCTCAGCTGAAGACTTTGCCTCATTCTTCAAACAGAAGATTGATAACATCAGAGAAAGCTTTGGCTGACAACCCCCACAACCTCTCTTGCTAACTGTTCAGCCCTCCTCTTCCAAACCCATCTTCTCTACCATCACAGAAGATCGACTCTCCACTCTACTGTCAAGATCACATCTCACCACCTTTGCATTCAACCCGATTCCATCCCACTTCATTCCAAACCTCACCACAGTATTCATCCCAACCCTAACACATCTCTTCAACCTATCACTAACAACTGGTGCTTTCCCCTCAAGCTTTAAACATGCCTCAATCACACCTATCCTCAAAAAGCCCTCTCTTGACCCATCCTCTGTATCTAACTATCGCCCCATATCACTTCTCCCCTATGCCTCAAAACTACTGGAACAACACGTCCATCTTGAACTGTCCTCCACCACTCTTCCTGCTCCTTCTTTGACCGCTTACAATCTGGCTTCTGGCCGCACTACTCCTCTGAAACTGCCCTAACTAAAGTCACCAATGACCTATTAACCGCCAAAGCCAAACAACACTTCTCTGTCCTCCTCCTGGACCTGGCCTCTGCCTTTGACACAATGGACCACTCCCTATTACTACAGACCCTCTCATCTCTTGGCATCACAGACTTGGCCCTATCTGGGAATCTGTCATATCTAACAGACCGGACATTCAGTGTCTCCCACTCGCATACCACCTTCTCATCTTGCCCCCTATCTGTCGGAGTCCCGCATGGTTCAGTCCTAGGACCCCTGCTCTTCTCCATTTACACCTTCGGCCTCGGACAGCTCACAGTCCCACGGCTTTAAGTATCATCTCTATACTGACAACACACAGATCTACATCTCCAGACCAGATATCACCACCCTACTAACCAGAATCCCACAATGTCTGTCCGCATTTCATCTTTCTTCTCCACTAGATTTCTAAAACTTAATATGGACAAAACAGAATTCATCATCTTTCCCCCATCTAACTCGACCCCCCCCCAATGGACCTATCCATTAAAGTAAATGGCTGCTTACTCTCCCCAGTATCACAAGCTCGCTGCCTTGGGGTAATCCTTGACTTTGATCTCTCCTTCAAACTACATATCCAAGACTTTCCACTTCCTGCCGACTTCAACTCAAAAATATTTCCTGGATCCGAACATTCCTCAACCAAGAATCTGCAAAAACCCTAATCATGCCCTCATCATCTCCCGCCTTGATTACTGCAACATCCTGCTCTGTGGCTTCCCCACTAACACTCTTGCACCCCTCCAATCTATTCTAAACTCCGCAGCCCGACTAATCCACCTGTCCTCCCGCTATTCCTGGCCTCTCTCCTCTGTCAATCCCTGCACTGGCTCCCCATTGCCCAAAGACCCCAGTTTTCAAAACCGTAACCATGATATACAAAGCCATCCAAAACCTGTGCCCTCCATACATCTGTGACCTCGTCTCCCTGTATTTACCTGCACGCAATCTCCGATCTCCTCTTCCCACAATCGAATACAATATTTCTCCCGCGCATCCCCCTACTCTGGAACTCTCTACCACAACATATCAGACTCTCGCCTACCGTGGAAACCTTCAAAAGGAACCCAAAGACCTACCTCCTCCGACAAGCCTACAACCTGCAGCAACCACCGATCCACTAAACCGCTGCACGACAAGCTCTACCCTCACCTACTGCATCCTCACCCATCCCTTGTAGATTGTGAGCCCTCGCGAGCAGGGTCCTCTCTCCTCCTGTACCAGTCGTGACCTGTGTTGTTTAAGATTGATGTACTTGTTTTGTTTGTTTTTTTTGTGTTTTTTTTTTATTATGTACACCCCTCCTCACATGTAAAGCGCCATGGAATAAATGGCGCTATAATAATAAATAATAATAAAATAATAATACATGCTGTTTAATAATTTGTTCAAAGATCTTTCCTGGTATAGAAGCAAGGTTCACTGGCCTATAATTTCCTGGCTTTGTCTTCTTTCCTTTTTTGAAGATAGGAACAACATTTCCCTTCTCTAATCTACTGGGACTTCTCCTGTTTTCCAGAATTTTTCAAAGATTCTGACTAGTGGTTCTGCAATTTCCTCTGCTAACACTTTCAGTACCGTAGGATGTGATTCATCTGGACCAGGAGATTTAAATTCCTGTAAATTAGCTAAGTGTTCCCTTACCATCCCTATTTATGGATAGACTGGATTCTTTTATACCTTCAATGGCACTGTGAAGATCAGTTGATGTTACAATTGCATTCTTAGAGAACACAGATGTAAAATAGGAATTTAAAAATTCGGTCTTCTCAACATCATTTTTGACCCCTCCTTTTCATCCTGTAAAAATCCGACAGCATTTCTGACTTTTTTTTTGCTTTTGACATACCCCCAAATACTTTTTTACTGCTTTTGGTCTCCCTTGCAAGCCTTATTTCATTATCGGTTTTAGCACTTCTAACTCTTGCCCTGCATTCCCTGCAGACAGCATTATATACTTCTTTTAGATATGCCCCCCTTTTTCTATTTCATATACCGTATTTTTCGGACTATAAGACGCACCGGACCATAAGACGCACACCAAATTTTCAGAAGGAAAATTGAGAAAAAAAAAAATGTGTCAAATGGGGGTCCGTCTTACAGTCCGAATTTAGCTTACCAGCGAACGGATCAGCACAGGTAGAGGAGTGGTCACTGGGGTCGTTTGGTGCGGTAGTGGTGCTCTGTTGGGTGGCTGTGTTATGTGGGGTGGCTGTGTTCTGTGGGGTGGTTGGGCACTGTGGGGTGGCCATATACTCACAAATCCGGAGGCGGCGGCGGTCCCAATTCATCCTCCCTGTGCGGTGGTGGTGTCGGGGCAGCAGCGGGCCTCTGTGCAGCGTGGGGGGCTCCGCCGGCGTTCCGTCCCAGCCGGAAAGCCCCCCGCAGCTGCGACGCGGTGGCCCCTCCGGTGGAGGTCCCAAATTCATCCTCCCTGTGCGGTGGTGGTGTCGGGGCAGCAAGCGAGCCTCTGTGCAGCGTGGGGGGCTCAGCCGGCGTTTAGTTCCTGCCGGAAAGCCCCCCGCAGCTGCGACGCGGTGCCATAAGAAGTGCTCCGGAAAGATGGCCGCCGCTTGCTGAAGTTCAAATCTCGCCAATGAGCTCTCGGGAGACGAGATCTCGGGAAGAGATCTCGTTGGCGAGATTTGAACTTCAGCAAGCAGTGGCCATCTGTCACGGGTGTGTCGCTGCGAAGATCGTCGCGATTGCACACCCTGACTTCTCACAGCTGAGTTTCTGCTGCTGAGTGTTTTTCGGCAGTGAGAGAGTTAATTCTCCCTCTCTCTGTGCTGGACAAGACCAGCCTCGCTCAGCTGCAATTATTGTTGCGATAATTGGATTCCTTCAAATACCTGCCTGTCTGCTAGGAAAGTGTCGGTGAAAGCATTCATGCAGACCAGCAGTGCGGATCATATTGAGAAGTCTAAAGCTAAGATTACCTGTTGTGGTTTTCTCCTCTCCTCGCTTTATTATTTATCTCCTTACCCGTTGGTGTTCCCTCTGTAGTGGTAGTTTTGTATGCAAGGTGTCTTTTATTTTACCCCTTGTACTGTCTCGTTCGTCTTATACTGTGTGTAGGCAGTTACCTTCCCGTTCCCTGTGGTGGTAATCAGGGTCCTTCTCAGGACTAGATTACAGTGGTCAGGGATTCACAGGAGATAGGGTTACGCTGGCGGCCTGGACCTCTGTACCATCAACAGTACCTCCAGGTAGAGGGATTAGTCAGGACCCCAGCTTAGGGTCAGCATAGACCCCGGTCCTCCTGTATGCAGAGACAGCGTGACATTTTCACCGACCCATTAAAGATTTTCTCCAGTCACCATGGATCCAGTAGTCAGTCTAGCTCGGCAGTTGCAGAGTTTGTCCATGGAGCTGGCGGACGTTAAGTCCAAGGTTTTGTACCCCCCGGAGAAAGGCCGGACCTGAACCTAAAGTAGCTCTCCCTGACAGATTCACTGGGGGCCGGGACAAGTGTTTTGCTTTCCGGGAGGCATGTAAATTGTACTTTCGGTGCGACCTCGGTCATCTGGGAGTGAAGAACAAAGGGTCGGGATTGTCATCTCGCTCCTACAAGAGACCCCCAATCCTGGGCGTTCGCTCTTTCCCCGGGCGCCCCAGCTCTCCAGTCAGTGGATAGGTTTTTTGCAGCTCTGGGTCTTGTATATGATGACCCGGATCGGGTCTCCCTTGCTGAATCTAAGTTACGTAGGATACAGCAGGAGATCGTCCGGCGAGAGGAATTCTGTTCGGAGTTCCTAGGTGGGCCGCGGACACCCAGTGGAATGACCCGGCTCTTAGGAGCCAGTTTTGTCAAGGGGTTTATCTGACAAATTAAAGGATGTGCTGGCACAGTATGACCCTCCCACGTCACTGGAAGCCGCTATGGCCCTTGCTATTCGTATTGACAGACGTCTTCGGGAGAGGTGCGGGGTAACTTCGCCCCCTGTGATGACTCCACCTTCCTCAAGGGTCCCTTATACGGAGGTTCCCCTGGTCAGTCCAGAGGAGCCTATGCAATTTGGAGGGACATCATTCGGGGAGGGGATCGGTGGGGCGCCACAAAACAAGAAGTTGTTTCTTCTGTGGGAAAAAGGGACATTTTATTGGGGGTGTCCATCCCGTCCTTTGCAGAGTAAAGAAGTCGCCGGAAAACTATTGATCCCAGATTGTGTGGTGGACGGCAATCTGGGAGTAAGTATTTCGTCCCTAAATTCGTCTCAGTTTCTCGTACCGGCGGAGGTGGTGGTGGGTGTGAAGAACTGAGAGGATATCTGTTCTTCTGGATAGTGGGGCCGGGGCTAATCTGGTGGATGCTCGCTTTGCCCGGGTTCAAGGTATGCGATTGAGTGTGTTGGCTAAACCCGTCCCCATCTTCTCGATCGACGCCAGACCTCTCGGTCAGGGAAGTTTTTTGCAAGCAGTGCATAACATAGATCTTCAAGTGGGGGCGTACATAAAGAACTGTTGTCTTGTTATGTGTTGGAGGGTCTTCCTACTCCTATAGTGCTGGGCCTTCCTTGGTTAACTAAGCATAACCCGGTTATTAATTGGCAATCCAGAGAGATAAGCCAATGGAGTGAATTTCTGTAATGAAAACTGCATGAAGACGGTCATTGGTGCGGTCGCTCCTAGGGCCTTACCTCCATTTCTGGTGGACTTTGAGGATGTATTCTCAGAGAAAGGGTGTCAAGAACTACCTCCTCATCGCGAATATGACTGTGCTGTTAACTTGCTCCCTGGGGCCAATTACCGAAATCTAGGTTGTATAACCTTTCTGGTCCTGAGAGACAGGCCATGAAGGATTATATTTCAGAGAGTCTGGCTAAGGGGCATATTAGACCTTCATCTTCCCCGGTGGCCGCGGGGTTCTTCTTTGTGAAGAAAAAAGATGGAGGCCTACACCCTTGCCTGGATTTCCGTGAGCTTAATCGGATTACGGTCCGAGATCCGTATCCGCTCCCACTTATTCCCGATCTCTTCAATCAGATCGTGGGTGCCAAATGGTTCTCTAAGTTGGATCTCAGGGAGGCGTACAATCTGATTAGGATGAAGGAGGGGGATGAGTGGAAGACGGCGTTTAACACTCCGGAGGGCATTATGAGAACCTTGTCATGCCATTTGGTCTGAGTATTGCCCCGGCGGTGTTTCAACACTTTGTAAATGACATCTTTCGCCACCTAATGGGACAGTTTGTGGTCATATATCTGGATGATATCTTAATTTACTCGCCGGATCTTGTGTCTCATCAGGAGCATGTTAGGCAGGTGTTACAGATCTTGCGGGATAATAAACTGTACGCCAAATGGGAGAAGTGTGTGTTCGCCGTACAGGAACTTCAGTTTTTAGGGTTCCTGGTGTCAGCATCCGGTTTTCGTATGGACCCTGGGAAAGTGCGGGCAGTTCTTGAGTGGGATCTGCCAGAGGATCTTAAGGCATTACAACGTTTCCTGGGGTTTGCTAACTACTACCGGAAGTTTATTTCGTAATTTTTCTCCATAGTTAAACCTCTCACAGACATGACTAAAAAAGGGACGGATTTTTCAAAGTGGTCTGACAAGGCTTGTCAAGCGTTTTCCTCTTTGAAAAAATGTTTTGCTTCAGCACCCATACTTATTCAACCGGATGCGTCACAGCCGTTCATTGTTGAGGTGGACGCTTCCGAGGTAGGGGTGGGAGCAGTATTGTCACAAGGTTCGTCCCCTGGTAAATGGCATCCGTGCGCCTTCTTCTCTAAAAAATTGTCGTCTGCTGAGAGGAATTATGATGTCGGCAATAGGGAACTCTTGGCCATTAAGTTGGCTTTTGAGGAGTGGCGTCATTTTTTGGAGGGGGCAGTCCACCGGTCACCGTCATTACCGATCACAAAAACCTGCTATATTTAGAGTCCGCTAAACGTCTGAATCCCAGACAAGCTAGGTGGTCGTTGTTTTTTACAGGTTTAATTTTGTCGTCACATATCGTCCTGGCTCAAAAAATGATAAGGCGGATGCCTTATCTCGCTGTTTCCCAGGGGCTGGGAATACGGAGGACCCGGTTCCGGTCCTTCAGGAGGGGGTGGTGGTGTCGGCAGTATGCTCTGAGCTTGAGGAGGAGGTATTGGAGGCTCAGGGGGACGCCCCTGTAGGACCTCCAGGGAGACTGTTTGTTCCAAATCAGTTGCGACAAAGGGTGATCGAGGCACACCATAATTCAGCTTTGGCAGGACACCCAGGGAGTAAAGCAACTGAGGATCTCCTCTCGCGCCGGTTTTGGTGGCCTAACTTACATGGGGAGGTGGTAACTTTTGTCGCGTCCTGCGAGGTTTGTGCGCGCTCTAAGACCCCACATACCCGTCCGTCGGGGACCCTCTTACCTTTGAAGATCCCGGAGCGTCCGTGGACTCATCTGTCTATGGACTTCATTACGGACCTCCCGCCATCTTCGGGTAAAACAGTCATACTCGTTGTAGTGGACAGGTTCAGCAAGATGGCACATTTTATCGCTCTTCCTGCTCTTCCTAATGCTAAAACTCTTGCGCAGGTGTTTATTGGGGAGATTGTAAGGCTTCACGGGGTACCCTCCGATGTGGTGTCGGATCGGGGGTCTCAGTTTGTGTCCAAATTCTGGAGAGCATTTTGTACACGGCGGGGGATGCAGTCGTCATTTTCATCGGCTTTTCACCCGCAGACCAATGGTCAGACAGAGCGTCTGAACCACAGCTTGGAGACATATCTCCGGTGTTTTGTGTCAGAGAACCAGGAGGACTGGGCTTCTTTCTTGCCTCTGGCGGAATTTGCTCTAAATAATAGGCGGAGCGAGTCCACTGGTAAGTCCCCGTTTTTTGGGGCATATGGTTTTCACCCCAGTTTTGTACTTTCAATAGGGGGGGCTCTTCTGGGGTTCCTGAGGAGGAACGATTTTCGTCGTCACTTGCTTCAGTGTGGAGAGGAGTGCTGAATAATCTGAGTACTATGGGGAACCGATACAAACGTATGGCTGATAGGAGGAGAGTGTCTGGTCCGGACCTAAGTGTGAACGATCTGGTATGGTTGTCTACCAAAAATATAAAACTTAAGGTTCCCTCCTGGAAACTGGGCCCCAGGTTCATCGGGCCATACAAGATCAGTGCTATAATTAATCCGGTTGCATTCCGTCTTGACCTCCCTCCTACATTTAAGATTCATAATGTGTTCCACAGATCGTTGCTTAAGAGGTATGTGGCGCCGGTGATACCTTCACCTTTACCTCCTCCTCCTGTGGTGGTCAATGGTAACTTGGAGTTCCAGGTGTCGAGAGTCATCGATTCACGTCTGAATCGCCGATCCCTTCAGTACCTTGTTCATTGGAGGGGGTATGGTCCTGAGGAGAGGACGTGGGTTCCTGCGTCAGATATTAACGCAGACTGATTAATTTGGGCCTTCCACACTACTCACCCAGATAAACCTGGCCCTGAGGGTCCGGAGGCCCCTCGTAGAAGGGGGGGGTACTGTCACGGGTGTGTCGCTGCGAAGATCGTCGCGATTGCACACCCTGACTTCTCACAGCTGAGTTTCTGCTGCTGAGTGTTTTTCGGCAGTGAGAGAGTTAATTCTCCCTCTCTCTGTGCTGGACAAGACCAGCCTCGCTCAGCTGCAATTAATGTTGCGATAATTGGATTCCTTCAAATACCTGCCTGTCTGCTAGGAAAGTGTCGGTGAAAGCATTCATGCAGACCAGCAGTGCGGATCATATTGAGAAGTCTAAAGCTAAGATTACCTGTTGTGGTTTTCTCCTCTCCTCGCTTTATTATTTATCTCCTTACCGTTGGTGTTCCCTCTGTAGTGGTAGTTTTGTATGCAAGGTGTCTTTTATTTTACCCCTTGTACTGTCTCGTTCGTCTTATACTGTGTGTAGGCAGTTACCTTCCCGTTCCCTGTGGTGGTAATCAGGGTCCTTCTCAGGACTAGATTACAGTGGTCAGGGATTCACAGGAGATAGGGTTACGCTGGCGGCCTGGACCTCTGTACCATCAACAGTACCTCCAGGTAGAGGGATTAGTCAGGACCCCAGCTTAGGGTCAGCATAGACCCCGGTCCTCCTGCATGCAGAGACAGCGTGACACCATCTTTCCGAAGTACTTCTTTCCGGACGGCACCGCGTCGCAGCTGCGGGGGGCTTTCCGGCAGGAACTAAACGCCGGCTGAGCCCCCCACGCTGCACAGAGGCCCGCTTGCTGCCCCGACACTACCACCGCACAGGGAGGATGAATTGGGACCGCCGCCGCCACCACCGGATTTTTAGGTATGTTGCGACTATAAGACGCACCCCCATTTCCCCCCAAAATTTTGGGGGAAAAAAGTGCGTCTTATAGTCCGCAAAATACGGTACATTTCTTTTTCCCTTTTTAACAAGTGATTAAGTTCTGTGTTCATCCATCCTGGTCTCTTTAAATGCTTCCAATTCTTCCTTTTTCGGATTGCTACTAATTGTGCAGTGAGAATTTCATTTAGTAAAATCTCCCATCCTTCTTGGACATTTCTGTCCTTTAGAATATCCGGCCTTTGGACCTTTCTTATCTCCTTTCTGCCTTTCTGAAGTTCAAGCTTAGAGTCTGAGCCCTCACTGGTCTACCTCCTCCTGTAATCTAATATTTGAGGATAGCATGATCGCTGCCTCCTAAATTCCCAGCCACCTTTACTTCCTCAACCATTTCCTCCCTGTTGGCAAAAATTTAGTCCAAGATTGCAGATCCCCTTGTTCGCTCTTCTACGTTTTGAAAGAAAAAGTTGTCACCAAGAGAATGTCATGTGTGCATTGCCACGAAGATCGTCGCGGTTGCACATTTTGACTTCTCACAGCTGAGCTGCTGTTTCTTTGTGTTTGGCAGCTAGGGAGTTAATTCTGTCTGTGCTCGGTTCTGGGACTGGGTGCAGTTTCTCCCGGCTGCAATTGTTTATTTGTTGATTGGTTTCCTTTAAATTCCTGGTTGTCTGCTTGGGGAGTTGCCAGTGAAACCTTCATGCAGACCACAGATAGGAATGAATCTGTATAGACTTTAGTTGTGAGCTCCTTAGTTGTTCTAAGCTCAACTTGGTTAAGTTTATTTCCCAGACCATTTATTTTCCTTTGGTGTTTGAGTGTGTATGCAAGCGAGTGTTATCCTGTCTGTCTTATATGTCTAATCTGTGTATTTAGCTAAGATCAGCCCATATCCCTTTGGTGGTAGTCAGGATCCTTCTTAGGACTGATTACAGGGTTCAGGGTCTGATAGGAGACAGGGTTAGGTTGGAGACTTGGACCTCTGAACCATTATCAGTACCTCCAAGGTGAGGGATTAGTTAGGACCCCAGTTTAGGGTCAGGTTAGATCCCGGTCCACCTCTTTCCTGTTTCAGCTCATCAAGTCCTCAAGATTAACCCTGAGTTCAGCAGATATCGTGTCAGGTAAATCTATTCTATACTTACATGCTGATGTTGCTATACTAGTTGTTGTATAGAGTGTTGTTCCTGTATTAATAGTTTACTGACATTGTATACATATCATTAGACAGCGTGACATTTTCACTGGCCATAAAAATTATCTCCAGTTACCATGGATCCAGTAGCCCAGCTGGCTCTGCAGTTGCAGGGATTATCCATGGAGCTGACGGACATTAAGTCCAAAGTTTTGTCTCCCCTGGAGCAAACCAGAGTTGAACCTAAGGTTGCTTCTCCCGGACAGGTTCACTGGTGGGCGAGACAAATTTTTCACCTTCCGGGAGGCATGTAAATTGTATTTTCGGCTTCGGCCTCGATCATCAGGGAGTGAGGAGCAGAGAGTGGGAATTGTTATCTCACTTCTGCAAGGGGACCCTCAATCCTGGGCATTTTCCCTTCCTCCGGGATCCCCGACTCTACTGTCTGTAGATCAATTTTTTACTGCCCTGGGATTGGTATATGATGACCCAGATCGGGTCTCTCTTGCTGAGACAAAATTACGTAAGATAAAGCAGGGAGATCGTCCGGCAGAGGAATTTGCTTCTGAGTTTCGTAGATGGGCCACAGATACTCAGTGGAATGACCCAGCTCTTAGGAGCCAGTTTTGTCATGGGCTTTCTGATAAATTAAAAGACGTTTTGGCTCAGTATGAGTCTCCTCCTTCTCTGGAGGCTGCTATGGCCTTAGCTATCCGTACTGATAGACGGCTTCGGGAGAGGGGTGAGGAACCCCACTCCCTGTTGTTTCTCCACCTACCACTAAAGTCCCTTATGTTGAGGTTCCCCTTGTCTGTTCGGATGAGCCTATGCAGTTGGGAGGGACATCATTTCGTAGGAGGGGATTGGCGGTACGCCGCAGGACTAGAAGATGTTTTTTCTGCGGGAAAGAGGGACATTTTGTTGGAGAATGTCCATCCCGTGCCTTGTTGAGCCAAAAGTCGCCGGAAAACTGTTAATCCCAGGTTGTGTGGTGGACGACAACCTGGGAGTATGTATTTCATCCGCCAGTTCTTCTCAGTCCTTGTACCAGTGGAGGTGGTAGTTGGTACGAGAGTGGAGAGATTGTCTGTTCTTCTTGATAGTGGTTCCGGGGCTAATCTGGTTGACGCTCAGTTTGCTCAGGCTCAAGGTATGCATCTGAGTGTATTGGTCAAACCGATCCCTATATTCTCCATTGACGCCAGGCCTCTCGGCCAAGGTAGCTTTGTTCATGAGGTTCATAACATTGACCTTCGGGTAGGGGCAATACATAGGGAACAATTATCTTGTTATGTGTTGGAGGGTCTACCTACTCCCATTGTGTTGGGACTTCCTTGGTTGGTTAAACATAACCCTGTGATTAATTGGCAGTCCAGAGAAATAAGCCAATGGGGTGAGTTTTGCAAAAGCAACTGCATGAACACAGTCATCAGTGCGGTCGTGCCTAGTACATTGCCTCCTTTTTTGGAGGATTTTGGGGATGTTTTTCTGAGGAGGGGTGTCAGGAGTTGCCTCCTCATCGCGTGTATGACTGCTCTATTAATCTCCTTCCTGATGCTAAGTTGCCTAAAGCTAGGTTGTATAATCTTTCTGGTCCTGAGAGGCAGGCTATGAAAGATTATATTTCTGAAAGTCTGGCCAAAGGGCATATTAGACCTTCATCTTCCCCAGTAGCCGCGGGGTTCTTCTTTGTGAAGAAGAAAGATGGAGGCCTACGCCCTTGCTTGGATTTCCGCGAACTTAATCGGATTACTGTTCGAGATCCGTATCCACTCCCTCTTATTCCTGATCTCTTCAATCAAATTGTTGGCGCCAAATGGTTTTCTAAATTGGATCTCAGGGGGGCGTATAATCTGATTAGGATAAAAGAGGGGGATGAGTGGAAAACGGCGTTTAACACGCCGGAGGGACATTATGAGAACCTAGTCATGCCTTTTGGTCTGACTACTGCACCAGCAGTATTCCAAAATTTTGTTAATGACATTTTTCGTCACCTTGTGGGGCTGTTTGTGGTTGTATATTTGGACGACATTTTAATTTACGCGCCAGATCTTGTGTCTCATCAGGAGCATGTGAGACAGGTGTTGCAGATCTTGCGAGACAATAAATTATACGCCAAACTGGAGAAGTGTGTATTTGCCGTACAGGAACTTCAGTTTTTGGGTTTTTTGGTGTCAGCCTCCGGTTTCTGTATGGACCCTGAAAAGGTGAGAGCAGTGCTTGAATGGGATCAGCCAGGGGATCTTAAGGCTCTGCAGCGTTTTTTGGGGTTTGCTAACTACTACCGGAAATTTATTTGTAATTTCTCATCTGTCGTCAAACCTCTCACTGACATGACAAGAAAAGGGACGGATTTTTCTAAATGGTCGGACAAAGCTTGCCAAGCCTTTTCCTCTTTGAAGAAATGTTTTGCTTCGGCACCCGTTCTCATCCAACCAGATGCATCTCAGCCGTTCATTGTGGAGGTGGATGCGTCTGACGTAGGGGTGGGTGCTATATTGTCCCAGGGTCCGTCCCCTGGTAAATGGCATCCGTGCGCTTTCTTTTCTAAGAAATTGTCGTCCGCCGAAAGGAATTATGATATCGGCAATAGGGAACTTTTGGCCATTAAGTTAGCTTTTGAAGAATGGCGTCACTTTTTGGAGGGGGCAGTCCACCCGGTCACCGTTATTACTGATCACAAGAACCTGTTGTATTTGGAATCCGCTAAGCGTCTGAATTCCAGACAAGCTCGATGGTCGTTGTTTTTTACCAGGTTTAATTTTGTCGTCACTTATCGCCCGGGGTCTAAGAATGTAAAGGCTGATGCCTTGTCTCGCAGTTTCCCAGGGGCCGGGAAAACGGATGACCCGAGTCCTATCCTTCAGGAGGGGGTGGTAGTGTCGGCTGTATTTTCTGAGCTTGAGGAGGAGGTGTTAGAGGCTCAGGGGGACGCCCCTGCAGGACCTCCAGGGAGACTGTTTGTCCCAAATCTGTTGAGACAAAAGGTTATTGAGGCACATCATAATTCTGCTCTAGCAGGACATCCAGGGAGTAAGGCTACTTTAGATCTCCTTTCTCGCCGGTTTTGGTGGCCTAATGCTAATAAAGATGTTATAACTTTTGTCGCGTCATGTGGGGTGTGTGCTCGCTCTAAAACCCCTCATACCCGTCCGTCTGGGACCCTTTTACCCTTGAAACTTCCGGAGCGTCCATGGACTCATTTATCTATGGACTTCATTACGGACCTTCCTCCGTCGTCAGGGAATACTGTCATACTGGTGGTTGTTGACAGGTTCAGTAAGATGGCACATTTCGTTGCTCTTCCTGCACTCCCTAATGCTAAAACTCTGGCGCAGGTGTTCATTAGGGAGATCGTTAGACTTCATGGGTTGCCTTCTGATGTGGTGTCAGATAGGGGGTCTCAGTTTGTGTCCAAATTTTGGAGGGCATTTTGTTTACGTCGGGGGATGCAATTGTCATTTTCCTCGGCTTTTCATCCGCAGACCAATGGTCAGACAGAGCGTCTGAATCAGAGCTTAGAGACATATCTCCGGTGTTTTGTCTCAGAGAACCAAGAGGACTGGTCTTCTTTCTTGCCTCTGGCAGAGTTCGCTCTTAACAACAGGCGGAGCGAGTCCACTGGTAAGTCCCCGTTTTTTGGGGCATATGGTTTTCATCCCCAGTTTTGTACTTTCAATGGGGGGGGCCCTTCTGGTGTTCCTGAGGAGGAGCGTTTCTCGCCGTCACTTGCTTCTGTGTGGAGAGGTGTATTGAATAATCTGAGTGCGATGGGGAACCGTTACAAACGTATGGCTGATAGGAGGAGAGTTTCTGGTCCAGATCTGAATGTGAACGATCTGGTATGGTTGTCTACCAGGAATATAAAACTTAAAGTGCCCTCCTGGAAACTGGGTCCCAGATTCATCGGGCCGTACAGGATCAGTTCCATAATTAATCCTGTGGCATTTCGTCTGGACCTCCCTCCTACGTTTAAAATTCATAATGTGTTCCACAAGTCATTACTTAAAAGGTATGTGGCACCAGTCATACCGTCACCTCTACTCCTCCTCCTGTGTTGGTCAATGGTAACTTGGAATTTCAAGTATCAAAGATCATTGACTCACGTCTGAATCGCCGGTCCCTTCAGTACTTGGTGCATTGGAAGGGGTATGGTCCAGAGGAGAGGACGTGGGTCCCTGCGTCTGATGTTAACGCAGATCGTTTGGTTCGGACCTTCCACAGAACTCACCCGGGCAGGCCTGGCCCTGAGGGTCCGGAGGCCCCTCGTAGAAGGGGGGGTACTGTCATGTGTGCATTGCCACGAAGATCGTCGCGGTTGCACATTTTGACTTCTCACAGCTGAGCTGCTGTTTCTTTGTGTTTGGCAGCTAGGGAGTTAATTCTGTCTGTGCTCGGTTCTGGGACTGGGTGCAGTTTCTCCCGGCTGCAATTGTTTATTTGTTGATTGGTTTCCTTTAAATTCCTGGTTGTCTGCTTGGGGAGTTGCCAGTGAAACCTTCATGCAGACCACAGATAGGAATGAATCTGTATAGACTTTAGTTGTGAGCTCCTTAGTTGTTCTAAGCTCAACTTGGTTAGAGTTTATTTCCCAGACCATTTATTTTCCTTTGGTGTTTGAGTGTGTATGCAAGCGAGTGTTATCCTGTCTGTCTTATATGTCTAATCTGTGTATTTAGCTAAGATCAGCCCATATCCCTTTGGTGGTAGTCAGGATCCTTCTTAGGACTGATTACAGGGTTCAGGGTCTGATAGGAGACAGGGTTAGGTTGGAGACTTGGACCTCTGAACCATTATCAGTACCTCCAAGGTGAGGGATTAGTTAGGACCCCAGTTTAGGGTCAGGTTAGATCCCGGTCCACCTCTTTCCTGTTTCAGCTCATCAAGTCCTCAAGATTAACCCTGAGTTCAGCAGATATCGTGTCAGGTAAATCTATTCTATACTTACATGCTGATGTTGCTATACTAGTTGTTGTATAGAGTGTTGTTCCTGTATTAATAGTTTACTGACATTGTATACATATCATTAGACAGCGTGACAGAGAAGATAAGAATTTTCTTGACCCAGTACCTTAACCTGAGAGAGATTTTGAAAAAATCAGGATTGTTAAAATCTCCCATGATCACTATGTTGTACGTTTTTGAGAACAGAGACATCTGATGTAAAAAGAGTACATACATATCTTCAATCTGTCAAGGTGGCCTACAGTAAACACCTACAATAGTGTCCTTTCTGTTATTCCCTCCTTATTTTCATACCAAAACAGTTTCTACAGAGCTACCATTCTCTGAAGCTTGGATCTCTATGGAGATATACGCTCTCCTACCTTACAATACAGTCATGGTCAAAAGTTTTGAGAATGACACAAATATTATATTTTCACATTATCTGCTGCCCTCTGGTTTTTATGTGTGTTTGACAGATGTTTTTATCACAGACAGAAATATAATAATTGCAAACATATGAGTAACAAAAGCTTATATTGACAGTTAGAATGAGTTAATGCAGCAAGTCAATATTTTCAGTGTTGACCCTTCTTCTTCAGGACCTCTGCAATTCTCCCTGGCATGCTCTCAATCAACTTCTGGACCAAATCCTGACTGATAGCAGTCCATTCTTGCACAATCAATGCTTTCATTTTGTCAGAATTTTTAGGTTTTTGTTTGTCCACCCGTCTCTTGATGATTGACCACAAGTTCTCAATGGGATTAAGATCTGGGGAGTTTCCAGGCCATGGACCCAAAATCTCTATGTTTTGTTCCCTGAGCCATTTAGTTATCACCTTTGCTTTATGGCAAGGTGCTCCATCATGCTGGAAAAGGCATTGTTGATCGCCAAACTGCTCTTGGAGGATTGGGAGAAGTTGCTCTTGGAGGACATTCTGGTACCATTCTTTATTCATGACTGTGTTTTTAGGCAAGACTGTGAGAGAGCCGATTCCCTTGGCTGAGAAGCAACCCCACACATGAATGGTTTCAGGATGCTTAACAGTTGGCATGAGACAAGACTGGTGGTAGCGCTCACCTTGTCTTCTCCGAATGAGGCGTTTTCCTGATGTCCCAAACAATCTAAAAGGGGATTCATCAGAGAAAATAACTTTACCCCAGTCCTCAGCAGTCCACTGCCTGTACCTTTTGCAGAATATCAGTCTGTCCATGATGTTTTTTTCTGGAGAAAAGTGGCTTCTTTGCTGCCCTCCTTGAGACCAGGCTTGCTCCAAGAGTCTCCGCCTCACAGTGCGTGCAGATGCACTCACACCTGCCTGCTGCCATTCCTGAGCAAGCTCTGCACTGCTGGTAGCCCGATCACGCAGCTGAAACACTTTTAAGAGACGGTCCTGGCGCTTGCTGGTCTTTCTTGGGCGCCCTGAAGCCTTTTTGGCAACAATGGAACCTCTCTCCTTGAAGTTCTTGATGATGCGATAGATTGTTGACTGAGGTGCAATCTTTCTAGCTGCATACTCTTCCCTGTTAGGCCATTTTTGTGCATTGCAATGATGACTGCACGTGTTTCTTTAGAGATAACCATGGTTAACAGAAGAGAAACAATGATGCCAAGCACCAGCCTCCTTTTAAAGTGTCCAGTGGTGTCATTCTTACTTAATCATGACAGATTGATCTCCAGCCATGTCCTCATCAACACCCACACCTGTGTTAATGGAACAATCACTGAAAAGAGGTTAGCCGGTCCTTTTAAGGCAGGGCTGCAATGATGTTGAAATGTGTTTTGGGGGATAAAGTTCATTTTTTAGCCAAATATTGACTTTGCAAGTAATTGCTGTTAAGCTGATCACTCTTTATAACATTCTGGAGTATATGCAAATTGCCATTAGAAAAAGTGAAGCAGTAGACTTTGTAAAAATTAATATTTGTGTCATTCTCAAAACTTTTGGCCATGACTGTACAACACCTCCTCCCCTCTTTTTAATCCTGTTTTTAATAAATAAGTCATAGCCTTCAAGGTTTGTATTCCAATCATAAGTATCATCCCACCAAGTTTCAGTGATGTCTATGACATCATATCTCTCTTCTCGTGTAAGCAGCTCCGAATAGAGGGAAGGGAAGGAGGAAGAAAGAAGAAGGAGGAAGAAAGAAGAAGGAAGAAGAAGAAGAAGGAAGAAGAAAGAAAGAAATAAAGAAGAAAGGAGGAAGAAAAAAAGAAAGAAGAAATAAAGAAGAAAGGAAGAAAAAGAAAGAAGAAAGGAAGAAAAGAAATAAAGAAGAATAAAGATAGAAGAACAAAGAAGAAAATCCTGAATCAAACAGGAATTACCTGGTCTCGATCCCGATCCATAGACACAGAGAGATGCAGGTTTGGAGGAATCGCAGCCAGTTGCATTGCTATGTTCCCACAGTCTGGAATTGCTAGGTGCCGAGCAACATCCTGCGCGGTGCTGAGAGTCGCTGTTGCGGTGAGACCAAGGATACAGCGGACCCCAAGGCGCTCCCGAAGAACCTGAGCGAAAAAGGGGCATGAGTGAATGAAAATATGTAGAACCGTATTATTTAGTGGTCTGTGCAGATGTCTCAGATGGTGTCAGGTTTAGCTATGAAATTTCTTAACCTCTTTACCCCCCTCCCCCCAAGGTGGTTTGCACGTTAAGTAC